>JARVZY010002553.1:0-404000 GCA_030686995.1 Artemisia argyi
CACTGGGAAAGTTCCTGATATTCATTACCTTAAACCTTTTGGTTGCAAAGTGACCATATTGATTACTGCTGATACACTCGGAAAGTTTGATGGGAAAGCTGATGAGGGATATATTATAGGTTATTCAGCTCATAGCAAGGCCTATAGGGTATACAATTTGAATGCCAAAAGGATAGAGGAGACCCTTAACCTAAGATTTCTAGAAGATCAACCTAATGCTCAAGGACATGGTCATTCTTGGTATTTTGACCTAGATTATTTGACTGATTACTTGGGGTACACTAGACATGTCTCTAATCCAAATGTAGGTACCAAAGATACAATTTCTAACCCTGCAGGTTCCTTGGATGATGACTTAGAGAGTGACTCTGAGAAAGATGAACAAACCATTGTTGTACCTTCTTTTCCACCTAACCATTTTGGAGGTAATCATTCTGCTGCTGAACATGAAGATGAGTCACATTATGCAGAGGATCTTGCTAGACTCAAGAAGCAAGAACATGCAGCCACTCAGGAAGTTAAGAGACTCAGTGAAAAGTTTGTACAAGAAACTGATGCCTTACTTCAACAATCAGCACAAGCAGTCAGTGGAAACAAGGATGCTGCTGACAGTTCTACTGAAGGCTCTCCTGTTCCTGCTGAAGCGATCAAAACTGCTGATAGTCCTGCTGCACAATCTCCCATTTCTACTGAAGTGTCTACAGACTTTGAGAAGCCATTTACAAGATTTCCAAGTCCTTCTGGTCTTGGTAATTATCAACCCAAGACTGGTATCTTTAACTCAGCTTCCTATGATACTGAGTTTGGACCCACAGTCAACAACCTTGATGCCACAATCAATGTCAACCCCACAGCAACAAAGAGGATCCATAATGCTCATCCCCTATCAAAGGTTATTGGAGATCCTCAAGCACCTGTTAGAACTCGAAGTACTATGAAGAACACTAAATATGGTGAAGTTGCTTTCATTTCCTATGTCTACAATCAACAGAGGGACAATCATACAGACTTCAAACATTGTCTGTTTGCTTGCTTCCTTTCTCAGATAGAGCCAACCAGTGTTCCTCAAGCGCTTACTGATTCAAGTTGGCTTGAAGCAATGCAAGAAGAGATGCTGCAATTTAAGAATCAGCAGGTTTGGATACTGGTCCCTCTCCCTGATGGTAAATATGCAATTGGGACAAAATGGATTTTGAAGAATAAAAGAGATGCAAGCGGTATTGTGGTTAAAAACAAAGCAAGGTGAGTAGCTCAGGGGTTCAGGCAAGAGGAAGGCATAGACTATGATGAAGTCTTTGCACCTATGGCCAGAGTTGAAGCAATCAGGATATTCTTGGCCCATGCATCTTATATGGGCTTTATGGTATATCAGATGGATATCAAAGGTGCTTTTCTGTATGGTGAGATTGAAGAGGAGGTGTATGTGACTCAACCCAAGGGTGTTGAAGACCCAGATCATCCTGATTATGTTTATAAGGTTGTCAAAGCTCTCTATAGACTTCATCAGGCACCAAGAGCTTGGTATGCTAGGCTTTCTGCATTTCTGCTGAAGCATGGTTACAGAAGAGGTGCCATTGACAAGACTCTCTTCCTTAAGAAAGACTCTAGGGATATCATTCTTGTGCAGGTTTATGTGGATGACATCATATTTGGTTCCACAAAAGAAGAATGGTGTAGAGAGTTTGAGGATTTGATGAAGGGAGAATTTCAGATGAGTGCCGTGGGGGAGCTCACTTTCTTTTGGGTTTACAAGTTCAGCAAAAACCTGATGGTATCTTTATCAGTCAGGATAAGTATGTAAAAGATATGTTGTAGAAGTTTGATATGGAGAATGTCAGGACTGCCACAACTCCCTATGAAGCTCCCAAACCAAAGAACAATCTTGAACCTGATCTTCCTGTGAATGTCCATTTGTACAGGTCCATGATTGGTTCTTTGATGTAATTGACTGCTTCTAGACCTGATATTACCTTTGCTATGAGTGCTTGTTCAAGGCACCAGTCACTCCACTTACCTCTCACTTGAATGCTGTCAAAAAGATCTTCAAGTACCTGAAAGGCCAACCCAAATTAGGTCTTTGGTACCCAAAAGAATCTCCTTTTAAGCTAGAAGCATATAGTGATAGTGAATATGCTGGTGCCAATATGGATAGGAGATCCACAACTGGAGGTTGCCAATTCCTTGGAAGAAGACTGATTTCTTGGCAATGCAAGAAACAGACCATTGTTGTCACCTCTACTACTGAAGCAGTGTATGTTGCTGATGTGCGTTTTATTAGTACAAGTTCTAAATTTATGAACACGAATTATCCGATTATTATCTAGCACATACGAGCAAGTATACTCGTCCGGTGTAATAAAGGTGGGTAAGTCGAGATCGTCCCAAGGGATTTGGTGGTTTTAGTAACAAGAAAAATGTTTGTTAAATAAGGGTTGTCAATCCAAATTTATGTAAAATCTTAATTTAAAAGAAACTCAATAAAAACTAAACATATACTTGTGTATAATTCCTTGATTGGTAATTAGGAGTATCGTAACCATTTGAGTACGAAGTTTGGTGTAAAACTTGTTATGATGCGCAACTAAAAATGAGTAGTTATAGAATCTATGATGTATTTCATGTTTTCACTACTACTAAGAATTCTATCACCTAAATGGCTCCTTTCAGACATATCAAATTAGTATGACAATCCTATAAACACATGGTTGTTTAGAAAATCAATTCTTTTCTTATGAATTCCTACGAATCCTTTCGGTCCTTTTTCGTGATGAAATTGTCTCAAATCTATTTTAACAAGTAAATAAGATGGTTGTCAAGCATCCTATTCCATACTAATTTGGTGCATTAATATTTTGGAATAAAAACAAGTTGAAAATCCTTTCGGACCTGTTTTTCAAAAAATTGTTTTTACCGACAAATTAAGCAAGAAAAGATGTTATATCAACAAACTCATAAAAATAGATATGTTTTCATGCATCACATTTTTCATAAAATAATACTCCAATAACCAATCACATCATATACACAAGTATATCACAAATTACTCCATAGCAATCATATTAAAATACAAGTAAATAAGAAAACTTTCATAAAACTTAAAGTAACAATTGTTCATTATAAGTATCAAGGTGTACCTAGTCTTGAAAATTACAATGAGTAAACTTGTGGAACTATAGCAACCACACTCCTCCAATTGCTCACCAATGTAAGTAAACAGCTCCACACTCGAACTAATGCTTGAGACTTTAACTCAACACGTTCTGAATGTTTTTACAACACTTAGGAAACTTTGAGGCAATATAAGATAAGCTAACAAGATTTGGTGTAATACTAAGTTAAATAATGGTGGTACAAGTATCTCTAGGCCCTAAGTGCTCATTATATAGCTTAATGACACTTATGCTTCAAGTAAAAACGTCCATCCTCAGTAAATAAGCAGAAATGATCAGCCACAAATGATTATGGGGAGTAAATTCGCCAATTAATGCAAAACTTGTAACTTCAGTTATCACCAACCGATCGGTTTCTCGCCATCCGATCGGATGGTCAATTCTGGCACATTTCCAGCCGATCCGGTTACGGGTTGCAGCCGATCGGTTGGATTTAGTCTGAACATGTTTTCATGTCTTTTCTTCGTGGCATGGCTTTGTCCATTAGAACTTGATATTTCCTTGATAATTTCGTGTAGTAAACTTGTCTTTATCAAATCCTTTTGTTCATGCAGCGTTTCTTTCTTCCTTGATCCTCTTGAAACTCTCCAAAAATGCATGTCCATTTCATTTCTTCATCTTTTAATCATTTTTACCTGCTTTTGGCTATATTTGCATGTATAAACACTTTTCCATGATTAAGTAACAAATATATACAAATATGACCAATTTCCACTCATAAATCAAACAATAACGTGACTAAAAATATGTTAAATTTGAGCGTTATCAAATCCCCCACACTTGAGCTTTGCTCGCCCTCGAGCAAGTCTTAATCAAAAGAAAATTGAATTCAATGGTAATAGTGCAAATATCTTATTTGAACTCAATCAAGTAAATAAAGAGCTTGAAAACAATTCTAAGCACCTCACGAAAATAATTTGAAATTCACTCACCACTCAATATGTGTAACGATTAATAGATCACTCATTGCACAGTCATGATTTATGTTTCTTACCATAGGCTTGTACAAGTATCAAAACAATAGAATAATTAATCAAAGAGGTCTTTTATTCGGGTTGTAATGTTTAGGCTAAGGGTTTTATAAACTTTCGTGCAAAATAATTACAATAAGTCAAAAAGGTAAGGATAAGGCATGGGAATATTTATGAAATTGGTTTTAAAAGAAAAATAAAATCAAAGTCTAAGTCCCATAGTTGCTAATCTCAAATAATCCACAAACCAAAAATGATAATAGTTACCATCTTCTCCTCTTCGAACTCCACATGTTGATACATCGATTCACCACAAAAATGTTCTTCAAACTTATCACACCGGCTAACAACATATCTCATGACTTTCTTTATTCATAATAATATAACACATTGGCTATATTTGTCACCTTATAGTTGCGATGACTTTTTTTTTTTTTTTTTTTTTTTTTTAATCACCTCTCCCACACTTCGCATAAGCATACACCACAAAAAATACAAATAAGAAGTATGCATCCTTCATCTTTGTTGGAATGGCACACACATGAGTTGTGAAGTGTGGCTAACTAATAATCATCAAAAACTAACCAACAACCAAGCAACTAGCAATCCACCATTTAGACTTTGATAAGGGTTAGGCTAAGGTTTAAAGTGTAAAATATTTTTGTATTTTTCTGGATTAAACAAAATGAAAAGGATGGCTCAAAGGGTGAAACTAAGGGTATCTAGCGCTAAAAATAAGCGCTAACAAATGGGTTCCAAATACGAGGGTAACTAACCAATGTGGTTAGCAAAAATTATTTTGTAAACGGATGGCCATTTGGTTTTATTCGTAAGTTTGCCTCTTATCATATGAATATATCCTTATCATTCGAAAATGATTTTAACTGTAATGCATAACAAGTACAAGTTCTAGAATTAACACAACCACCGGCACACTTATCATGAAATATGTAAATAGTATAAGAAATACTATTCTCATAAAAAAAAAAACTAATCCTCACAATTAAAAAGTAATAAGGGTATAAAATTGTGCTAGCAAATGTTATCAATTCAGAGACAAATTGCTCTTTAAAACTTGAATTTATTCTCCAAAAATATCATTTTGTCTCTCAGCAGGAACGGGGGACTTACTTGGTTCCCCCTTCTCCAAAACATTCCATCGTCTTTCCATTTCTCTAGCATAATCTGAATCATCTAATTTAGATGGATATGGTGGGAGATCCTCTGATTCTGAAGAGGAAGAAGAGGAGGAGGTTAGGTCAATAATTTCGGGTTTGGAAGACATTATTGTGGTGATGATTTGGGGTTAATTGGGAAATTAGGGTTTTGAGATTATTTGGGGTTAATTGATATCTGAGAAGTGTGATTTAGGGTTATTAAATAGGCAAAGTCTAGGCTTTATGATCATTAATGAGAGTTGGGTGGCACAGTAAAAATCAAGATATTCACCGAAGATATTTTTACTCTTGCTTGGTTTCTACTGATTGACTATCCATCAGCAGATTGACTTCTATTCCTGTTGAAGGGTAATTTTGAAATTGGAGGGTTCCACGTTACACGTCAAACTTGGTCAACAGTTTGTTCCGATAATTTTGACCACGATTGGGGAACTTCCAAATATAACCTACTTTGCATATCCTTGTCTAAACTAAATTATTCTCCCATCACTCCATTTAAACCCATCATTCTTTTCATAATTCATAACCGTCTCTTGCAAAATAATTCAAATGGCTCGACTTGAATTCAAGCAAGATCATAACAAGTGTGCTATTTTGAAAAAGGCTAAGGGTCATGAAGAGTTTGATTCAATGGTGGAGTTTCTACAGCGTTCAAAGATTCATTATGCCTTAACACATTCTCCTAATGTGATATATGAATCTATGGTGAAGCAGTTTTGGGCATCTGCTAAGAAAAGATCTGACACAGAGATCGTGGCTGAGATTGACAGTAATGAGTATGTAGTGACTGAAAGTTTGATCAGGACAAAGCTTCAGTTGGATGATAAGAATGGTGTTTATCACTCCAATATTGAAGAGATACTTGCTGGGTTGAGGGAAGCTGGTTATCGAAGCACTGACACGACTAAGTGGTTGGAGAATCAGTTATGTCCTGATGTGCTATTTGTTAGTACAAGTTTTGAATTTATAAGAGTGAGTTACCAAATCTAGAAACAACACATACGAGCAAGTGTACTCGTCCGTTATAGCAAGATATGATGGTAAGTCAGGATGGTTCGCAGGGATTTGTGAGTGAATCAAAATATAAGTCTAAAAGTAAATCTCTAATGTACGCAAATAAGATAATAAGCAAATTCAATAATTTAAAAACTACACTTGTTTAGACTAGTTTTCTACTTAATGACACACATGATTGTGATAACTTTTGATAACTTGTTGGTTGTGATAATTAGATGGTGGTCTAATCTATTGTTTCTACAAGTTAAACCTTCGTCAAGATTTTAGTTCATAAAAACAAGCTTTAGGTGTAAACCAATCAATTCAAGATCTATCCAAGGTTCATAAGGTATGGTGAATATCTTAAACACAAGAACAAAATCTTATTACAAATCAAATACTCTTAGGAAATGGTCATTACAAAAGGTAACCTATTCATAGACAAAAAGGTTACAATTGTTTATAAACATTTAAACTTTCGTCCAATTAAAGGCTTACAAACAATCCGATTTGATGTTATAAAAGTATTCTTATTACAATCATACTTCTTGTTTCTTTGTTTAGTCAAGAATAATTATGGTGAAAAACAATCATTCATAGACAAATGATTATAACTAGTTGAATAATAACAAATCTTTCGACCCTTGAAACTATTATCAATTAGTTAACCTTGGCTAAACAAATGTCACGATGAAACTTAAGGTACAATTGGTTCTTAGGATTGACTTGAAATTGAATTAAAACATGTTATCACAATCATAACTATCACTAAGCATAAAACATCATCAAAACAAGTGTAAAAAGGCTACTAGCCACTCATAGCAAACATGCAAATAAACTCAGAATATTCAACATTAGAATCCATAGTTTTAAGTCTTACAATGCTTGGAAATTGATAACAATTGACAAGGTATTGATAACCTAAGTGTTGGTGATGATTTCTTGATATTTTCGGCTTCCAAATGTTGCTTCCTTGGTCCTCCAAAGTTCCTGGTTCTTTCTTCACGAATTTTCCTTCTTTGAGAGCTAGATGATGATAATAATTGAGAGTAGTAATGAGAGTTATTGGTCTCTTGAATGGTGTCTTCAATTGTGCACTTTTGGGATCGTTATAGGCTTGTCCAACACTCCTAACAATGAATAGGGACTTAAATGCTGGAACTTGGACAATAAGACACTAAGAAGGGTCTAGTACAATGGGACAAAAGACCAAGATTTGTGCACAAAAGTTAGCTTAAACAGGCAGAAGTGACCATCCGATAGGTTGTGGGTTGATACCGATCGGATGGAAATGGTCATTATGGTTATCCGATCGGTTTTACTCCAACCGATCGGATGGATGATTCTGGTTGCGTTTGACTTTGACCTTTCCTTGTGTAGTTCTTTATGCACTATCCAAACTTGATTAACTCTGAACTAGGAACTTCGAGATGACAAAACTTAGGTTCTCCATATGAAATGCTTCACAGATTTGACTTTTGAGCTTGGGAATCTTCGTGTAATCGCATATACTTCATTTTCTTCACTTTTTCTCTATTTTTCCTACATTTGGCTATATATGCTACAAAAACATACTTTGATACGATTTAGTGGCAAAAGCATATAAAAACAACCAAATAACATACACAAAAACACTAATAACGCTTATAAAAACATGTTAACTTTGAGCGTTATCAAATCCCCCACACTTAAACTTTGCTTGTCCTCAAACAAACCTAGAAGAAAACTAAATATCCACATGGTAACCAAGAATGATTAGAAAAATTTGATGCAAATCCACCAAGTACAAGTACAAGATAAGATTCATCATTTTTAAGCTTAATTGGTGAAAAACCGAGATGTTTGACAATACCCAATGATTTTCTTGCTTGATTAACATTTCTAAACACCTCACGAAAAAGGAACGAAGTATAATTCACTCAACACTCATATAGGGTTAGTTTATATGATAAATCACACTTGTTGCTCAGTCATGATCTAATTATTACCATAGGCTTGTACAAGAAACAAAACTTCACCGAAATGGCGTAAGCACCAAGTCTACATATCAAAGAGGTCTTTTATTCGGGTTGTAATGTAAGGCTTTAGGGTTATACCAGGCTTATATTCAAACATCTCATACAAAAACATAATAGATCACTGGCGCTAATTCTTGATTACTCAAAAACCGGATGGTCACTACCATATTCATGCACTTGATATTTTCACAAAGCCATTACTATATCCGTAGAGATAAAGTAATTTGGTAAGAGTAGGGATAAGGCATGGGAATATTTATGAAATTGGTTTTAAAAAGAAAAATAAAGTCAAATCTAAGTCTCATTGTTGCTAGTCATCAAACAAACCACGAACCCGTAAAAGATTATAGTTACAATCATCTCTTCTTCGAACTTTCACATGTTGATACATCGATTCACCATAAAAATATTCTTCATACATAGCACATCGGTTAACAACATATCACATAACTTCATCTTCGCATATAGCACATTTGCTATAATTGTCACCTTATAGTTGCGAAGACTTTTTTTTTTCTTTTTTTTTTCTTTTTTTTTTTTTTTTATAATAACTTCTCCCCCACACTTGGCATTAGCAACACCACAAAAATACATGATTGGTGAAGTGTGGCTAACTATTTTTGTAAAGTCAAATCTAAGTCTCATTGTTGTTGTCTTCGTCTTTGTCGGAATGGCACACACATGATTGGTGAAGTGTGGCTAACTAATAATCATCAAAAACAATCCAACATACTAAGCAACTAGCAACCCACCATTTAGACTCTGACAAAGGGTTAGGCTAAGGTTTAAAGTGTAAAATATTTTTGTATTTTTCTGGATGTAACAAAATGAAAAGAATGGCTCGGAGGTTGTAACTAAGGGTATCTAGCATTAAAGATGAACGCTAACAAGATGGTTAAAAGTTGGAAATTAATTAATCAATGTGACTAGCTAAAAATCAATAAGGAAGGCTATTTGGTTAAAATCCTAAGGTTTCCTCTTGTCACGTATGTATACTTATATTACAAAAATGTAATCTCACAACGGTCTCGTAATGATTTACAAGTAAAATTTCTAGAATAAAGAAAATCACCGGCACACTCATAACAAAAGATTCAAGCATATAAGATGTATGCTAGATGTCACAACTCATCATTTCAGGTCATTTCGGGAACTTTGGAAAAACACTATTCATAAATCACTATTCATTAAAACACTATTCATCGTTTTACTATTCATCATTTTCGAGGTCATTTTGATATTCTGAGAAACTTTTGGGAAATTTACTATTCACTAAACACTATTCATTTCCGGAAAAGTTTTCATCATTCACTTGCATTACTCATTTTATCGTAAATTTAGTTTACGGGTATTCAAATTCGCGTAACCGGATTGGTTTAGGTGCGAATTCATTTCATTAGTGCTAAGAACACTGCATACGGACTGGAGATAGTCTGCATATCATCATAACAGCATTTTCATGTTATACCACTCTCAGGATTTTCAAATTACTATATTCAGTACATTTAACGTTTTTACGTATAAATATTTATAGTAAACGTTAACACCCGGTTTATACACGACGAATATATCTAAACATTCCCACAATGGTCCCGACATATTTTTATATCCATTTTAACATCATAAAACTTATAACATTCAGTTACCCAGTATTTTGGAAATTTATTTTATTTATAACGTACGCTTATGAATATAACGACGGTTTTCGTGAAAACTAAACAATAATCACCCGATCACTCAGTAAATGCACCCAACATATTTTTAATATGTTTTTAACATTTTTATAACATTATTTTCATCCCGGTTAACTTCGTGAACATTTATTTCTATTAAAACCGTTACCCGATTTTAACGAATAACACGTAATAACACTTAACGATACACTAGATTTCTAATTAAATCACAAGTACCCCAACCCCCCCCCCCCCTTGGCTCACCATAACCGGCCATATGAACACCCCTTTAACCAAATTCATTAACTTCCTATTACTATATTAATAAACCTCTAAATATAAACTTAAACCTAAAACTAGAAATCATAATATACACTTTTAAGAAAGATCAAAGTTCTTCTCATCTTTTTTTCTCTCCTTGTTCTTCCTCAAACCCACGACCATAACCAAACACAAAGATCAAACCATTATTTTTGATAAGTTAAAGCTACAAACTTGTTCCTTTTACATGCCTAATCAAGAATCAAGCAACAAAAACACAAGAACATCAAGCATAATCATCCTATAATCATCTCATTTTATCAAGTAAGTTTTCAACTTTATTTTTTCATGGATCATCTTATTTTTACTTGTATTACATGATTTCCATGCTAAAAACCATGTACAACTAGCTATACCACCACTTATTTTGTCAAAAATGAAACATACAAACCCTAACTTTTTAGTTATGAATCCCCTTGCTCTAATAACTTGGTTAGGAGTCCATGGCACCCTAAGAAGGTGTATGGTAAGATTAGATTAGCTATGTGGTGATTACAAGAGGTTTGGTGATGGTAGAAATTAGTTATAAACCATGAAAACTTGATTTGGAACATATTTTAGACATGCTGTCCCGTTTTGTAAAAATCTGGAAAATCAGTAAACACCAAGGAAACTTTGGCAAAATTTTTAGAAAATACTTTCAAAAACGAATCCGTAGGCGAAAGAACGGATTAAAAAGAGTTAATAACGAAGAAGTTATGATTTTTGCAAGATTGTTGACGAAAAGTATTTTCTGGAAATTAGTTGCTGTTGGACGTTTTTCGTCGGTCAAAAAGAGGCTTTAGACTTAACCCGGAGGAGCCGAGCTTTCGAAAATATATTACTACATACTAAGACGTAACCGTGGACATAAAGAACAAGTAAAACGGACAAGTAACGACAAAGATATTCACGTTTGAATATCGGCTAAAACCACTTTATATTTGACAGCTTTTATATAAATTTGGCACAAAAACTACGAAGTACATTTTTGAGCTAGACATAATATTAAGAACCAAGCTTTATAACTAATGTAGTATTAGTTATTACGAGTATGTTTTCATCATTTCAAGGATTTCAACTCGAGTATTTCAACGCTAACATGGAAACTTACGATATATATATATAAGTATATATATATTACAACTAGCTATTTATATTTTCTAATAGCAATATTTTCCAAATTCTTGGATTATATATTTTTGATAACACAAGTGCTTTTCCAAAGACTAGAGTGGTATAGAAACATGAGCATGGACATTCATAACATCATTTGGTGATCTAAATGAGAACATTCATCATTCATTTTAGGTTGCGGCAGTTAACCGATCATTGTTGTTCACTTCATTTCTTTTCAAGTATCATCACTTAAGGTGAGTCATAGCCCCTACTCTTTTAATTGTTTTATCAACTCTTTGGGGGAGATACATGCTACTACTTGCTTACTTGTACGGATTCACATAACATTTATACTTGGGAAACATTATACTTGATAACATTATACTTGATAACATTATACTTGATAACATTACACTTGATGTCATACATACGTGATTGTGTTATACTTAACTGTGTTATACTAAACTGTGATGGATACATACATACATACTTCCAATGGCCCCAGATTTAGTTCTGGGCACTACCATGGAGACACATATACTTCCAATGGCCCCAGATTAAGCTCTGGGCACAACCAGGGAAGTATACATACTTAGGTGAGGTCTTCGGAGATGAAGTGTAGACTCACTACTAATTGCTAAACTGTTGTTATGAACTTATACATATCTACTCATACTATATATTGTAGCAGTGGGTTGTGAACACACAGGTTACAAGTCTCTTATGACGGGACTTGCAACTGAGTGGATTTACGATGCCTTTGCTGTGTGAACATTCTTTATAAGCTTTTTCAACTGCATTAAGACAAACTCTATGAACTCACCAACCTTTGTGTTGACACTTTAAGCATGTTTATCTCAGGTTAGAAAGGCGATAGCAGGTGTGTGGAGCTGAGAGTCTTAGGGCATGCTTTTGGAGACTTTCACTTTTATCATTTACCATTCGATACACTTTAAAAACTTATGTATCATTCTACTTTGGGATCTTTGTTTTGTAAACTATGACTTTTATCTATTCGAATGGTAACTTTTCAAAAACGTCTCATTTAGAGTTCGTTTTCTATATCTTATACTTTGTGCCCTGAAGTAGCATCCCTATGACACAGTCTTCCGCTGCGGTATTTTGGGGGTGTTACAGATTGGTACCAGAGCCTTGGTTATAGAGAACTAGGTTGTTTTAGAGTCTAGACTATAACTACATACATGTAGACTCTCCTCCCTATCGCCTTGCACTTTACATACACTTACGCTTGCTGGTAATTTATTTATTTTTTTTTGACCTACGCTATTAGATACTTTGTAGAAACCGTTAGAAACTAGACTTCCCGGTGACTTTAACACTTAAGGGAGAATCCTTTGTTCTTTTGTACTAAGCGTGACATTCCCTAGATGCCCATTTAAGCAACGTCTACCACTGAGATATGTGTGCCTGGTGATATGCACACTTGTGAAAGGAAACATTTATAATTGTGGTGGCCAACATAATTATAAGTGCTTCACGACACACGTGGACATATGACTATGTAGATGTAGATCGGTGTTGGCACAACTTAGGAAACAACTGGTAGCACGGTATTATATATGAGGATGTTAAGTATAGACTTTGGTTAATCAACGGTTTTCCCTCAACACTGACGTTCACTAAACCCAAGTAACGATGGTGGAAGAACTGGTGGACGTGGAGGTAGAGGAGGTGGTCACGGCATTGAAAACAATGATAACAATGACGGTGGAAATACTGATTTTGAAGCCATCATCGCTCGACAACTTGAAAACTTTCTCCCCACTATTGTCACTCAAGTTGGCGATCATATGAATAATTTGGCAAACCACGAAAGCAGAATTAACAACACCAATGGTATAGGCCAGAATGGTAATGGCAACAACAACATTAGGACTGGATGTACGTATAAGGAATTTACGTCATGCAAGCCAATTGATTTCAATGGTGTAGGAGGCGCGTTGGTGTATACTCGATGGGTTGAAAAGATGGAGTCGGTGATCGACATTAGTAACTGTGCAGCACATCAAATGGTGAAGTATTCCATGTGCTTACTATCAGGAAAGGCATTGACATGGTGGAATACGCAGATTCAAGCTAGGGGTAGAGCGGCAGCTGTAGGTATGACATGGGATGATTTTAAGGCATTACTGAAGGAGGAATACTGCCCGGACAACGAGATGCAAAAGCTGGAGGATGAAATCTATCATCTCTCTATGATAGGGGCTGGTCATGCAGCCTATACAGATCGATTCCATGAATTAGCCAGACTAGTTCCACACCTAGTTACCCCTGAGTCCAAGAGGATCGAGAGGTACATATATGGTCTTGTCCCAGAAATTCGTGGGACTGTGAAAACAACTGAGCCTTCTACAATTCAGAGTGCAATATTGAGAGCAGGGACTCTGACAGATGAGGTGGTTAGAAATGGAAGCTTGAGGGACAGTGATAAAAGGAAGGGAACAAGCGAGTCGAACAAGCAGACTGACAACAAAAGGGCAAGGACCTTTGCGGCGACTAATTCGGGTCAGAGAGAGTATTTAGGCCAGCATCCTAAATGTACGAAATGTAACTTTCATCATCAAAAGATTGAGCCCTGCCGTGTGTGTGCAATTTGCAGACAGTCTAGTCATTTTACAAACCAGTGTAGAGAACGCAATATGATGAACATCCAAAAGACATGCTATGAGTGTAACAGCCCGGATCACTTTCGGAACACCTGTCCTAAGTTAAAAAGAAATCTTAACCAAGGAGGCAATCGTCCAAACTTAGCAGCAGCAATTGAAGGGCCACGAGATGAGGCCAATGAGATTCCACCCGCAATTGGCAGAACTTACTTCTTAGGAAATCCTATCACCCAAAATGTCCGCGGTAGCACATCGGGTACATTCTCTTGAACAACTATCGTATTTTAGTAGCACTTAAGTCTTAATATAGGACCTATACACAACATTGACTAATCTGAGACCTAGCAGCATTAACCTTAGTCATACTAACATTAGAAATTTGATTAGTGTAAGCAATTCCAAAGTCGAGCAAATCTTTCAAAAGATCTTTTTCAAGGATGTTGAATCCAGACCTTGATTTTTAGCTTGGTTCTAGTGACTGTTCTTGTTTGATTGGGTTGCGAAAATCAAGCTAAAAGTTAAAGTCATCACTCAAACCGATTTAGCTTAATCTCATGACTGTTCTTGTTTGATTGGGTTGTGGGCTTAAGTGAAAATCGGTTACCTAAATGATTAACCTAAAGGAGGTCTTTTGAGGACTATGCTCGGGATTGGGAAGGTTTGCCTCATCAAGTCTGACCACGAGAACATACCTAGTTGGATAGGAAACCCACATACATAAGCTTTGACACATTTTTCTTAAACACACATTTAACTGATTTACATTAACTGAACTTCGGGACGAAGTTCCTTTTAGAGGGGAAGACTGTCACAACTCATCATTTCAGGAACTTTGGAAAAACACTATTCATAAATCACTATTCATTAAAACACTATTCATCGTTTTACTATTCATCATTTTCGAGGTCATTTTGATATTCTGAGAAACTTTTGGGAAATTTACTATTCACTAAACACTATTCATTTCCGGAAAAGTTTTCATCATTCACTTGCATTACTCATTTTATCGTAAATTTAGTTTACGGGTATTCAAATTCGCGTAACCGGATTGGTTTAGGTGCGAATTCATTTCATTAGTGCTAAGAACACTGCATACGGACTGGAGATAGTCTGCATATCATCATAACAGCATTTTCATGTTATACCACTCTCAGGATTTTCAAATTACTATATTCAGTACATTTAACGTTTTTACGTATAAATATTTATAGTAAACGTTAACACCCGGTTTATACACGACGAATATATCTAAACATTCCCACAATGGTCCCGACATATTTTTATATCCATTTTAACATCATAAAACTTATAACATTCAGTTACCCAGTATTTTGGAAATTTATTTTATTTATAACGTACGCTTATGAATATAACGACGGTTTTCGTGAAAACTAAACAATAATCACCCGATCACTCAGTAAATGCACCCAACATATTTTTAATATGTTTTTAACATTTTTATAACATTATTTTCATCCCGGTTAACTTCGTGAACATTTATTTCTATTAAAACCGTTACCCGATTTTAACGAATAACACGTAATAACACTTAACGATACACTAGATTTCTAATTAAATCACAAGTACCCCAACCCCCCCCCCCCCTTGGCTCACCATAACCGGCCATATGAACACCCCTTTAACCAAATTCATTAACTTCCTATTACTATATTCATAAACCTCTAAATATAAACTTAAACCTAAAACTAGAAATCATAATATACACTTTTAAGAAAGATCAAAGTTCTTCTCATCTTTTTTTCTCTCCTTGTTCTTCCTCAAACCCACGACCATAACCAAACACAAAGATCAAACCATTATTTTTGATAAGTTAAAGCTACAAACTTGTTCCTTTTACATGCCTAATCAAGAATCAAGCAACAAAAACACAAGAACATCAAGCATAATCATCCTATAATCATCTCATTTTATCAAGTAAGTTTTCAACTTTATTTTTTCATGGATCATCTTATTTTTACTTGTATTACATGATTTCCATGCTAAAAACCATGTACAACTAGCTATACCACCACTTATTTTGTCAAAAATGAAACATACAAACCCTAACTTTTTAGTTATGAATCCCCTTGCTCTAATAACTTGGTTAGGAGTCCATGGCACCCTAAGAAGGTGTATGGTAACATTAGATTAGCTATGTGGTGATTACAAGAGGTTTGGTGATGGTAGAAATTAGTTATAAACCTTGAAAACTTGATTTGGAACATATTTTAGACATGCTGTCCCGTTTTGTAAAAATCTGGAAAATCAGTAAACACCAAGGAAACTTTGGCAAAATTTTTAGAAAATACTTTCAAAAACGAATCCGTAGGCGAAAGAACGGATTAAAAAGAGTTAATAACGAAGAAGTTATGATTTTTGCAAGATTGTTGACGAAAAGTATTTTCTGGAAATTAGTTGCTGTTGGACGTTTTTCGTCGGTCAAAAAGAGGCTTTAGACTTAACCCGGAGGAGCCGAGCTTTCCAAAATATATTACTACATACTAAGACGTAACCGTGGACATAAAGAACAAGTAAAACGGACAAGTAACGACAAAGATATTCACGTTTGAATATCGGCTAAAACCACTTTATATTTGACAGCTTTTATATAAATTTGGCACAAAAACTACGAAGTACATTTTTGAGCTAGACATAATATTAAGAACCAAGCTTTATAACTAATGTAGTATTAGTTATTACGAGTATGTTTTCATCATTTCAAGGATTTCAACTCGAGTATTTCAACGCTAACATGGAAACTTACGATATATATATATATAAGTATATATATATTACAACTAGCTATTTATATTTTCTAATAGCAATATTTTCCAAATTCTTGGATTATATATTTTTGATAACACAAGTGCTTTTCCAAAGACTAGAGTGGTATAGAAACATGAGCATGGACATTCATAACATCATTTGGTGATCTAAATGAGAACATTCATCATTCATTTTAGGTTGCGGCAGTTAACCGATCATTGTTGTTCACTTCATTTCTTTTCAAGTATCATCACTTAAGGTGAGTCATAGCCCCTACTCTTTTAATTGTTTTATCAACTCTTTGGGGGAGATACATGCTACTACTTGCTTACTTGTACGGATTCACATAACATTTATACTTGGGAAACATTATACTTGATAACATTATACTTGATAACATTATACTTGATAACATTATACTTGATTACATTACACTTGATGTCATACATACGTGATTGTGTTATACTTAACTGTGTTATACTAAACTGTGATGGATACATACATACATACTTCCAATGGCCCCAGATTTAGTTCTGGGCACTACCATGGAGACACATATACTTCCAATGGCCCCAGATTAAGCTCTGGGCACAACCAGGGAAGTATACATACTTAGGTGAGGTCTTCGGAGATGAAGTGTAGACTCACTACTAATTGCTAAACTGTTGTTATGAACTTATACATATCTACTCATACTATATATTGTAGCAGTGGGTTGTGAACACACAGGTTACAAGTCTCTTATGACGGGACTTGCAACTGAGTGGATTTACGATGCCTTTGCTGTGTGAACATTCTTTATAAGCTTTTTCAACTGCATTAAGACAAACTCTATGAACTCACCAACCTTTGTGTTGACACTTTAAGCATGTTTATCTCAGGTTAGAAAGGCGATAGCAGGTGTGTGGAGCTGAGAGTCTTAGGGCATGCTTTTGGAGACTTTCACTTTTATCATTTACCATTCGATACACTTTAAAAACTTATGTATCATTCTACTTTGGGATCTTTGTTTTGTAAACTATGACTTTTATCTATTCGAATGGTAACTTTTCAAAAACGTCTCATTTAGAGTTCGTTTTCTATATCTTATACTTTGTGCCCTGAAGTAGCATCCCTATGACACAGTCTTCCGCTGCGGTATTTTGGGGGTGTTACACTAGATATGAACAGGCTAAAATCCTCACAATTTAGTTGAAAGGGTTACAATGTGTGCTAGCAAATGTTATCGATCCAAAAATGGATTGCAATATTAATCGGGACACATCTCAAATTTTTTCAAAATTACTAACTTTTCCGGTGGATTGATCCAGTTATTCTAATAAATTATTCCTAAAAGTGTGAAAACAACTAGATTATAAGGACAAACAAAATTTAAAAATTAAATTGATATTAGACTTAATTTCTTATTTTACCTACTCACCCCCTCCCCCCTACACTTAAGTTAAGCATTGTCCTCAATGTGATAAACAAACTTAAAAGTATGAAAGTAGGGAAAATGAGAAAATAACCATTATATCCGTTGTTATGTTCCTATCTAATCTTCCATTTCTTGCAATCAACACCTACATTATTAAAAACAAAAACAAACAAACAAAAAGCATTGCAATTTTATTCAAATTAGTGGCACACCCCCACACTTAAGTTTGACCAAGTGGTAAAACTTTGGGGTATAAACACTGAAAAATAAAATAAAATCAAAAAATAAACAAACGGGTTGCCTCCTGAGAAGCGCTTGTTTTATTAACGAGTCCTCAGCCGGACTCAAACTTCGAATAGATTATGTAGTTGAAGTGTTACTTTTCATTTTAGGGATATACAACACATTTCCTATCACAATTCCATCCCCTGTTTCATCTATGTTTTCCAATGTAACTTTTTCCCATGCTTTAGGAAGAGCATCATAGATAAAACCATTATTGTGTGCCCAAGGGACCATTCCCTTGTGTGGAGCCATGAATGTGATAGCTTCATATTCAAATTCGG
This sequence comes from Artemisia argyi, assembly GCA_030686995.1. Lineage (NCBI taxonomy): Eukaryota > Viridiplantae > Streptophyta > Magnoliopsida > Asterales > Asteraceae > Artemisia > Artemisia argyi. The sequence goes on from JARVZY010002553.1 coordinate 18,802, forward strand.
ATGAAATTTCTTCATTAGAAATCACGTTTAATTGCTCTTTATCATAATAGAGTTTAATTCGGTGCCCATTTACAATGAAACTTCCACCATGTTTGTCATAAAGTTCTACATAGCCTGATGGAAATCCATGTTTCACTACATATGGTCCAAACCATTTTGGCTTGAGTTTTGGAGCTTTAAACTTGTATTTCATATTGAAGAGCATAACTTTATCTCTAGTTTTTAATTGTTTTCGAATTCTCAGCTTTCTATCATGGTATGCCTTGGTTCTTGCTTTGTATAGCTTGGAGTTTTCATAAGCTTGAAGTCTTAATTCATCGAGTTCATGCAATTGCAAAAATCTCTTTTCTCCAGCTATTTTTAAATCAGGATTACAGCTTCTTAACGCCCAGTAAGCATGATGTTCAAGTTCGAATTGGGCCACGATGACATTCATCAAGAATTTTTCTTGTTTCGGTACCCGAAACACATCTTCGTATCATTCCATCCTTGCACATTTTAAAAAGGTAAGGTTTCTCCCAATAATAGTGTTTTAGTTCTGAAAAGAACTTACTACGTTGGTAGTGACTCATCCCTTTTTTAAGAATATCTCTTGCAAGATAATTTGCATAATTTGCAAACCATGGTATTTCCTCATCATCATCTTTATCTATCGTCATGAGAGTTTCATCTGGAAAATAATCATTAATTTCATCTTCTTTTAATTCTTCCAAATTTGGATTCTCGAGACGTGATAAATGATCTGCTGCAAGATTTTCTGCTCCTTTCTTGTCTTTTATTTCAATGTCGAATTCTTGCAGTAGTAAAATCCATATGATAAGACGTGGTTTTGCATCTTGTTTGGTAAACAGATATTTGAGTGCGGAATGATCTGTAAAAACTATCGTTTTTGAAAGCACGAGATAAGATCTGAATTTGTCGAATGCAAAAACTAAGGCTAATAATTCCTTCTCCGTAACCGTATAGTTTTGTTGAGCATTGTTGAGTGTTTTACTAGCGAAGTATATAGGACGAAAATGTTTTCCTTCACGTTGTCCTAAAACAGCTCCAACAGCGAAATCGCTTGCATCACACATGAGTTCAAATGGTAGTGACCAATTAGGTGCAACCATAATTGGGGCACTAGTTATTTGACTTTTCAATGTTTCAAAAGCTTTAATGCAGTCAGCATTAAAATCAAATACAGAATCTTTTTCTAAAAGTTTAGTCATAGGACGTGATATTTTTGAAAAATCTTTGATAAATCGGCGGTAAAAACCGGCATGTCCTAGAAAACTTCTAACGGCTTTAACGTTAGTTAGTGGCAGTAATTTGGTGATAACATCTATTTTAGCTTTGTCTACTTCTATTCCTGAACTTGATATCTTGTGTCCTAACACAATTCCTTCAGTTACCATGAAATGACATTTCTCCCAATTAAGAACTAGATGTGCAGCTTCACATCTCTCAAGCATTTTATCGAGATTGGAAAGACAAGTTTAAAAAGAATCACCAAAAACTAAAAAATCATCCATGAAAACTTCCATAGATGTCTTAAGCATGTCTTGAAATATTGCGATCATACACCTTTGAAAAGTTGCAGGTGCATTACATAGACCAAAGGGCATACGCCGGTAAGCGTAGGTTCCAAAAGGACATGTAAATGTGGTTTTCTCTTGATTGGCTGGATCGATAGGAATTTGGAAATATCCCGAAAAACCATCAAGGAAGCAAAAGTATTTGTTTCCTGCTAATCTTTCAAGCATCTGATCCATGAACGGTAGAGGAAAATGATCTTTCCTGGTGGCTTTGTTAAGTTTTCTGTAATCAATACATACTCGCCATCCAGTGACAGTTCTAGTAGGAACTAATTCATTCCTTTCATTGGTCACTACAATCATTCCTCCTTTCTTCGAAACACAATGAACTGGACTCACCTATGGGCTATCCTCGATAGGATAAATAATTCCTGCGTCAAGAAGTTTGATGATTTCCTTCTTAACAACTTCTTTCATATTTGGGTTGAGTCGACGTTGTCTTTCTACAACGGGTTTAGTACCTTCTTCACAATTGATTTTGTGTTTGCAAAAATCTACTAATTCCGTGAATATCAGAAGTTTTCCATGCAAAAGCGGGTTATGCTTCTTAAGAACAGAAACGAGTCTTTCTTTTTGGTTTGTTTCGAGCAACGACGATATGACTACTGGAAGAAGTGAATTTTCTTCTAAGTAGGCGTATTCGAGATTATTGGGAAGGGGTTTGAGTTCCAAATCAGTTGGTGGTTCTTCTAGAGATGATTTGATTTTCATTTGATATTTTTCAATGATATCTTCAAATTTCTCTTCTTCCTCTTCTTCTAACTTTACTTCCATGAATTCCTCAAATTCTTTATCAGAATCTTTTTCACTGATCTTTTCTGAAGTAGACATGAATGGTTTTGAATCGTCAAGTAATGCATCCAATTCTTCTTTAGTGACTTCATCAATTACATCAATGTTATAGCATGTGTCATCACTGGAATTTGGATATTTCATTGCTTTATCGATTAAGAACGTAATTCTATCTTCTCCTACTCCAAGATTAAGTTCTCTGCCTTTGACTTTAATCATGGCATCAGCAGTGTTTAAGAAAGGTCTTCCTAAGATTAAGGGTACTCGACTATCTTTCTCCATTTCTAAGATGACAAAATCCACAGGAAAAACAAATTTACCAACTTGAACAAGCATATTTTCAGCAACCCCAACAGGATACTGGTATGTATGGTTGGCTAATCTTATACTCATCTTAGTAGGTTTCAATGTATTGATGGAAAGTTTAGAATACAATGAATAGGGCATCAAATTGATACTTGCACCTAAATCGGCTAAAGCATCACATGTGATGTTGTTTCCTAATGTACATGGTATAAGAAAACTTCCGGGATCTCCATGTTTTGGTGGAATTTTGTTTCTGTTGGAACCATAGTTTTACTATTTTATCAAGTCTCGGTCATTTGTAATAATGCTAGGTTGCTTAGTTATTATTTACTATCATTTACATTTTGTATTAAGTTTACTAGGCTTAAGAATGAGGTCCATGGGCCTCAAGCCCATACGTTTCATGTAAAGGGAAGGAGTAGGAATGTTGCCCTAGCTCCTTTCCTATAAATACTAGTCTTAGGCCTCTTGTAAACTTGGTTGGTTATTTGAAAACATTAAGGAAACTCTTGCATTTCACTTTCTCAAATTTCTCATAATCATCCCACTCTCATTCTCATCTCATTTCTCTTATCATTATACTTGTGTTTACTAAATGGTGACCTAACAAGTGGTATCATTCGCTAGAGGAAGGTGTAGTTCTTGTTTTTCATTGATTTCTATCTTAAGAATTCGTTTTTACTTATCGAATTTTTTGTGAAATTTTAAACTTTTGCTTTGTTTCTTGGTTTTTCTCACATCTTTGCTTACAAACTTGTGTTTAAAATCAAAACAAACCATAAAGTTCCAAACTTTTACATAAATATTCGATTTAGCTTACTTGTACTTTTATCGAAATTTTTTCAAGTTTCAAATTTTTCTTAAAGTTTTCTACTTTCTTTAAGATCTACTCATTTTATACACAAAAGTACAAGTATCTTGAAATAAAAACGAATTTAAGGATTGCTTTCTTTGAAAAACAAATATTACACATTATCGAGAACCTACAAGTTCCCTTCTTCGAGATCTTCTCAAAGTGCACTACCTCGACTTCGTTTGTGTGGACTCGGTATTTTCTTTCTTGTATAAGAAAGTTAAGTACTTCGACTTTTGGGAAAGTTTTTGAAATTGTATAATTTCGAAAACCGGTTTTATCGCAAAATTTTGTGTATTTTTCGAAAAACTTCCATTTTTTCGAAATCACAAAGTTTTTCGAGAAAGTTATTAAAGTTTTCGAAATCTTAAGTCTTCGAAAAATCTGCCAAGTTTCGAAATACTATTTTTTCGATAACCTGCAAAATTATCGAAATCTTATTTTCTCGATAAAACTGAAAAGTTTCGAAATCTTTTTCTCAATAAGATCCACAAAGTTTTCGAAAACTGTATTTCTCGAAAATCTACCAAGTTTCACAAAACATATTATCGAAATCTCATATTTCGCAATTTGAAGTTGTGCTAAGTTTCTCGATAATTGGATAATTCTACACTTTCTACAAGATCCATTTCTACACAAGTGTTCTAAGATGTCTCAGCCACCGAATCACTACTTTCCTCATGTTCAACAACAAACACCTCAGCAACAACAACCTCAGCAGTATCAGCAACAACATTACCTTCCGCACCAGATGAATCAACAACCTCCTAAATACAATCCACAACAACATTACCTTATGATGCAACAACAGCTCATTCCTCAACAACAAACATATCAAGTGCAAGTATATCGCTTCCATTCAACACCTTGTTCATACTTTACAAGTGTTGAGGGGGAGTCACGCTTAAATTTTTTTCCCAATTTTAATTGGTATACTTGCATATTTCTCGTATTTTAAGGTTCTTAAGAGAGTGTGGACGATTTCTTTTACATTTCTTTGTCTCATTTGTTTTTATATCTTCATAAGTTAGGTTATCTTATGAATATAACTATGGTACTTATGGTTTGCTAGAAACTTTAGGTCACTAGTTTGTTTTATATTAAAGTCTAAGGACTAAAAGTGACTAAACTCAAACTTTTCAAAATAAACAAAACAAACAAACCGTACCACCTTTAAACCCACAGTTTCACAAAAACTTAAACCTTTCTTAAACCCTTTCAACTAAACCTACGGCTCTCAATCATTCGTGATATCCACGACTTTGATCATTAAATTGTAAGTTCCTATGGATTCACTAGGGCATTTCAAACATAGGATCTTGGTTAATTAGTTTTTCAACGGTTCGATCTCTTGATATCTTGATGTCGAGAACTAGGGTTAGGATTTCGAAAATTACGGTTAACATGTTGTGATAGTTAATTCTTGATGGGGTTTAGTTACTTGGCTTGTTTCTAACACTTTCTCATCAGTTGTTGTCTCATTCCATCATGGTTACTTTGTTTTCGATTTCAAAAGAATGGGTCGAAATGGGTTTATAAGTTTCTGTGATTATTGGGTTGTTTTTAGTGGTGGGATTTGCTTCTTAGGTATCTTATTTGCATGTTTAATCTAGCTAGGATATTTCTCACTGTTTGAACATGTTTCTCGAAATATTTGTATGCCTCGTTCGTTATTATTATCGAGATAAATGTGACTATTGTGTTGTCTACTGTGCAATGTGTGTTGTTATGCATAATACATGTAGTTGTGATATGTTTGAACTCCATAATTCTCATTTGTCTCATATTCGTAAAGATTATCGAAAACATGTTCTCGAACATTATCGCAATCTTTGTATTTTGCCTAAAAGGTGTTTAATTTACCTGGGTGACAGGCCAAAATCATTGGAAAAGTACTTGGTGAAAGAAATGTACGTGTGAATTCAACACTATTCGAAGTAATTCTTGTATAAGAATTATTTTCGAGAACCTGAGTTTATCGAAATCTTTTTCAAAGTTATCGAGAAATTATCATTTTTCGAAATCATTCAAGAACTTGAGTTTATCGAAATCTTCTTCAAAGTTATCGAGAAACTATCATTTTTCGAAATCATTAATTTTTTTCAAGAACTTGAGTTTATCGAAATCTTCTCAAAGTTATCGAGAAACTATTTATTTTTCGAAATCATTAATTTTTTCGAGAACTTGAGTTTTATCGAAATCACTCATTGTTCAAAACAATCATTTTTTCGAAATCTTTTGTGAACTAAATCAACAGTTTTCTCGATAAGTTGAAAAAAGATGTTTTTTTTTTTTCTTTCTCGACAAACATCAATTTTTTCCGATATAGTAAGAAATCTCGATAAAAGTCAATTATGAGGAATTTTTCGAGAAGTCACTTTCTCGATAAAGATTCTTTATAATATTTTTTTCGAAATCTGTTTCTTTACTCAAGTTTGCGATAAAAGGTCCATGATACATTTTTCGTAATATTGTTTGGCATTGTCATGTTATATCTACGTATCTTTGTTGTGATTCATTAGTGTTGTGTGATGTAATTGTGAATTGTGCTTGTCATGTTGTGATTATTTGCAATATGCATTATTTGACTCATAACAAAATGACACATTTGTGCTTAACTGTCTCAAGTAGATATCTGTATCCAAACTCTAAACTGTGCTAACACATTACAAATTTGGATGTTTGGTTTATGGTGATACTTTTCAGATAAACATGGCTGAACACAATGAGAACGTTGCTGAACAAACTCTTCCATTACTCACCTTGGATGACATCACTCCCGAGAACTACAATGTCACAATTGGTAACAACAATCCCAGAGTTGATTTCAACAAGTTGAATATCACAGAGAAATCATGCAAGATTGTGAAAGATATCCTACTGGCACATCCATGCAAACCACTTCTCACCTGCTCTACTTCAGCTCCACTGTTCTACCTTCATCGGTTCTGGCTTACTGCTCGGGCCAACTTGGATGATGTGTCTTTCACCGTTACATTAGATAGCCAAGATTACTCTGTAGATCATGACATTCTTCGAACAGCCCTTCTCATGCCACAAACTGACAACGAATTTGCTCCGATACTACTTGACCTGGAACTTCTTGACTTCTTCATTGAATTAGGATATGAGGTTGATGATGATGAACCTCTAATCAAGCTTTCCAAATTTAATGTCAAGTATATCCCTCAGCCTTGGAGAACATTCTGTCTGTTGGTTGTTAGATCTATATCTGGAAGGAAAAGTGGTCATGAACATCCAAGGCTCGAACACCTGCAAACATTCTGGGGTATGGTGACTCTGACATCAATTGACTTTGCAGTTCCTATCATGAATGATATCGTCTACAGTATTCAGACCGACCGTGTGAAGACTATGATACCATTCACAAGATTCACCAAGCTTATCATTGAACATCTCTGCAAAAGTTCTCCAGAATTCATCAAAAGGATGGCTGATCCTAATGAGCCGAAGCACCTCTTCGAGGACGACTTCACCACCTCATTCATCAAATCGACCACTTCCTCAACCAAGATCAAAGGAATGAGGATTCCCGAATACCTTCTGAATGACAATATCAAGAAAAGGGCGAACTTCAAGTTGTATGATCTGGCTTACAAAGGGGAACTGGAAGAAGCAACAATTAAGACTCGTAGCAAAGGAGGTGTAAAGTCTGGGAGTACCACGAGCACCACTGGATCACCTCATACAAGATCTAAGTCTGCTACATTGGCAAAACCCAAGACTACTACCACACCTAAACCTACATCCAAACCTAAACCTGCTTCCAAGCCAAAGAAGAAGGCAACTCCTGAGTACTTTATTCGGGATGAACCTACTCCTCCACCTTCTGACACCGAGTCTGAGTTCGATACAGAATCTGATGAAGAAGAACCAGACTATGAACTGAGATACAGAGCACCTGATGAAGGATTTCCTGCAACAGAGATTGCCGTACAACAAAGTCTTGAAACTTATGAAGAAGAGACAAGGAAAAGAAAAGGAGTCACTATCAATGAGCCGAATGATGATGAAGACGAAGCAATCGTTGAACCGTTGGTCGATAAACGCAAACTGAAGAGTATAGTTGTCGACACTAGAGCTGAAGAAAAGCGACTTAGGAAAGAACAGAGGAAAGCAAGTCTTGAAAGCCGACTTCTATCACACCCTCCAACACCACCACCTATCGATCAGTCAGAACATGTAGGGGCTACAAGCAGTATGGTTCCTCCAACAACGTCAGAATCAGCTCCACAACCTGATGACAACGTTAAGGATACAGACAAGACTGAAGATGCCCACATGACTGAGACTGCTACTTTAGAGGAGAATGTTGGCGGTCAAGAGAACTTAGCTACGGATCAGGAACATGAATATCTTATTACTCCAGAGTTTCTTGCACGAGAAGCAGAGGAAGCAGAGGAACGTCGTAGAAAGGAAAACGAAGAGAAGAACGCGTTCGACACCAACATGTTTCTTAAGTCATCCTCTCAGCAGACTTCCTCAGCACAACCTCCACCTCCTCAAGACTCTCCACCAAAGGATCCAACTCCTCCCGCTTCTTCTTCAGACTCTCACAACGAGTCATCGTCCGAATCATCACCCGAGCACTCATCTCCCACACCTTCTGAAACCGCAGCTAAACAGCATTCAATCAATGCACCAAAACAACAAGTTGATCTTCAGGAGCAAGTGAACAAACTCACCGACATGGTTACCAAACTTACTAAACAAGTTGAGGAATTCCAGGATTCTACGCAGCTGATCGACAAGTTCTTGAAATCTGATTACGAAGGCTTTATCAGAACTGCAACACATGATTTTCTCACTGAAAATCTGGTTGAGATGATCACTCCTACCGTAGCAGACATTCTCAAACCTATCAATGACAACTTGGATCACAGAATCAGGAGTGTTACAAAGAAAATGTTGTCTACTACACCATTCACGCTTCACACCACAAAACCTTATAATGTGACTCCACCTGTCCCTGAACTGTCCTTCAACGAAATGCTTGCCAAAATCTTCGATAATGTTGCCTCCAAAACCACACAAACTGCTGAAGAAAAAGCACTTCATGAGGCTATGGCGGCTTACATATCAAAGGAGTCATGCAAAGATGCTGCTGGAACCCCAAAACGGAGAAGAAAAGATGACGATCCTGACCCAAACTCCAAAGGCATGAAACCTAAGTCTGGAACAGGTCCCTCATCCTCTCTACAACCACAAAAGGACTCCACTCCTCCTGGAACTCAACAACAACCCTCAGCTACTGGTAAAGGTCAAACCGAAGATGAAGAAATGTTCATGGAACAAACTGATGACTTCCAAGATCAACATGACACCGATTACCGTGCTCCACCTACTCATGATTCTCATGCTGGTCCATCATCACCGTCCAAAGCCAAAGACAAAGATGTTACATCCAAGTCTAAGAAATCCAAGAAGAAAATACGTCATTCATGGCTCGACAATGATGACAATCCTCAGAATGATTGGCTGACAGAAATGGTCCAAGCTCAACCTCCTTTAGAAGAAGAAGAACCTCTTCCTGGTAACACTCTTCAGTTCACCCAGGTCATTATGAAGGATCTTCACATCAACAAACTCACAAAGGCGGAGCTTAGAAGAATCAATAGGGATGCACAAGAATTCCTCAAGAAAAGATCTGGAAACAAAGTCGAATACGAATATCACATGCAGAATATAGCTAGTGCAATGTCTGCCGACTTTGACTGGTTAAATCCTGAAGTGAATATCGATCTAAGTTCCAAGAATCATGAAAAACCTTACTTCACCGACTGGACCAAACCATTACCATTGAAAGGATTTCCAGACAAACCCAAGATACCTTACAACTTCTTCTTCAACAAAGATCTTCGTAACATTCAGCACACTCAAGAGATATCCAAGAAGAAATATGCTTCCTCACTCACAATCTCACTACCAGCCGCTAGATACGAAATTCCAGCCATTGAAGAAACCACCCATATTTTCAGCAACTCCATCGTAGCTTACGACAGAGATGCTCTACACGGAATTCAACATTGGCCTGATCGTCGTCGTCTCGGTTATACCAGCAGATTAGGAGAAACATCATTGGAAAATGTGAAGCAGAAATCTAAGATCATCGCTATCTTGGAGATTCAGCAGTCAAAACGGTTCAACTACATTTTCATGCGTGAAATTGTTGTTAAACGACAAGATGAGAAGAAGTACAAGTTCTCCGAAGCCGACTTTCCCAACCTTAATCTCAATGACATCGAAGATATGTATCTTGAAAAGGTTCAAAGTAGAATGCGCGGATTCGATAGAGACGTACAGTACAACTTCATGGCATCACTACTTCTTTACATCCGATGACTGATTGTTCAAGAAAGAGTGGAAGATCTTCAGCTTGGAGTGGAAAGTTACCAACAAAAGATCAATTTGACAAAGCCATAATTCTACTTTGATGGTCTCTATGACACACCACAGTTTACTCTCATCCAAGAACCATTTGGTTTCACCTACATCAACAGCAAAAAGCTACAAAGATTCATGAGGTTCGATGAAGTACACAAATTCTGTGATGTTACACTCAAATCAGTTCGTGATGGGCTTGTCAAAAGGTTGAATGATGATCGCCGTAAGATAGCTAAGGGGGAACAACCTAGATGGAAATCCAGCTCCAGAAGACAAGTTCGTAACTTTGTCTTAAAGATTGAAGAACGGTTATTTCGACGGGAACAGATCAGACGACTGGAAAGCTACATCGGTGCCAGACCATCGTTTCCTGTCAGAAACTTCGAAAGACCAGAACCTAAGTTCACTAACTTCGATGCTCCACTTCCGGACGAAGAATAACTTGGTACATTTGGTCATATTCTTTCATTATCAATTGTTTCATTGATTGAATCATTTTTTCCATTATGGCTTGTGCACGCATTACTGTGCACAACCCGATCTTGTATAGAAAGGACCCTGAGGTACGCTTCAGTGCCTCAATCCTAAACATAAGGAGCGAAGGCTTCTTACTTTTGAGTAGAATTAATCAAACATTTATGATTTTTCATAATTCTGCTCAAAAGGACAAGTATTTCACCTCAATAAAGACCTAATCAATTGTTGAGGGGGAGCACTTGTCAAAACAAAATACTTTGCTCAAAATCAAAAGTTCTTTGTGAATCTCCCCGTAAGACTCAAAAGGCATATTTTAATCTAAAATTTTGTCAAAAACATCATTTTATATGCTATTTTTTAGGGGGAGAAAATGAAAAATGTGATTAAAATATACGAAGTCAAAGCTTTAAGTTGTATCATGTGCAAGCTAGACTCAGTATTAACCCTGGAATTGACGAGATAATACAAGCTAGTAACATCGAAAGGACTTATCCTCGACGGGTAATAACATCAAGTTAGTTACTAGAGCTAGTAGTCACCTAAAAGCTGACTATGTATCTCTTTAACTAGCCACGTAAGCGTGTCTCGAAAAGGATATGTCTGAGTAGAAATGTACCATCTCGAGAAATTTTCTGTGAACTTGATCAGACCGGGTAATAATTTCAAGCTAGTTTAACTAGTGATGTAAGCGTGTCTCGAATCGGTCTTGCTCACGGAAAGTGGATCAATTCAAAAGTGCTTGCTCCTCCCGCATGTGCAAATTTATTAAACACTTATGAGCACATGTGCAGGGGGAGCCCTTCAAAAGTGTACGCAAAACTCTCAAAGTGTTAACCAAAATATTTGATTATCACAAACACTTTGAGAGATTTTCAATCAAAGGTTTCTTGGCTACTGTCGGAGTTATAAGGTGATTAAGATAGGAATATCCGTCCTATGATCCGCCAGAGCCAGAGGGATCTACCCAAGGACATCTCCCATAGTTAGAATTAGAAGTCCTTAGGTATGATACGAAAAAAAAGGAGAAATGAATGAAAGGGAAAGAAGGAGTTGAAGAATTAAAAAGAAAAGTAAAGTGAAGGGTGAAAAGAAATAGCCCTCCATATGTTCAACCTTAGGGCAGACACCGGGTTCAATACGTATGCTACTGGTTGTTGCAAAAGACAACACCGGTATTGAAGACAAAGCCGTCATGGACCCAGTGACGCAATGCACTAAACCTTCTTAACCACTCAAGTTCTCTTAAAAGGATTTGTTTCATTCTCACAGGGGAACCCGCGTAACCTATCGACCTATCTCTTAGAGACGGTTGATATTGAAGAAGGACATCCCCAGTCTCCGCATAGGAAACCTAGGTGTGCACTTATAGAGTCTAGAGCCTTGAGATACATCAAAGATCTCTTAGGAACACTTAGTATTTCTGCAACTGGTGTTCTACATCAATGGGCATCAGTTGTAAATTATCGAGTCCTTCGCAGATCTTAGCAATCTGCCGAGAACGTTTATGAGAGGATTACTTAGGTATTTCTCAATGATTGAACGGAAATCCTGCCACGGTCAACATCAAACATCCCTGACAGCAGGTCACTTCGGTAACCCCACAAGGGTTACGCTTAGTGTTTGCGGTGGTTCCATTACGGTCTACAGTCGTGGAGTGATCCCCAGCGACTCACCCAGTCATTGAGCTACCTAGTAGGTCTCGTAAGCTCCTTCGGGAGTATCTGATATATGAACGGCCTGGATAAGGATTAGAAGGAGTCTTCACAATATGCTGTTGATGAGCTCTAATTCCTTATCCGTAAGTACCGGTGATTTATTGCTAACTGTCTACTCGCAGGTACCTCACTTCCATGATGACGGATTCCACATGCTCATACATGAATCTTGCTATCATCAAAAGCTCCCTCAAAGATCAAAGCAACACAAAGTTCAAAGTAAGATTCTACGCCAAAAGAAGAATCTACAAAGTTTAAAGACCAAAGATCTTAAGTGAAAGAAAGGGACTATGTGCATGTATAAGTTAGAATTCAAAAGATGTATGAGCATGTTCGAATGGCGGACAACCACCACAGACGCAGGAGTGACGAACGGCAGATTACTTCGTAACATAATCACTACAACATCATCAAAGAACAAAGACAAAGAGCAAAGTATATCCATCTTTATTATAATCATTTCTGAAGACGTCTAAAGCTATGAAAGTCAAAGATTAAGACAAAGACGTCAAGCAACCATGATGACCGACCCTTATGTGGAGATTGTTGGAACCATAGTTTTACTATTTTATCAAGTCTCGGTCATTTGTAATAATGCTAGGTTGCTTAGTTATTATTTACTATCATTTACATTTTGTATTAAGTTTACTAGGCTTAAGAATGAGGTCCATGGGCCTCAAGCCCATACGTTTCATGTAAAGGGAAGGAGTAGGAATGTTGCCCTAGCTCCTTTCCTATAAATACTAGTCTTAGGCCTCTTGTAAACTTGGTTGGTTATTTGAAAACATTAAGGAAACTCTTGCATTTCACTTTCTCAAATTTCTCATAATCATCCCACTCTCATTCTCATCTCATTTCTCTTATCATTATACTTGTGTTTACTAAATGGTGACCTAACAGTTTCGAATGATAGCAGAGCATTCTTCATTGAGAACGGTAGCGGAAATTTGTTCCAACTTGTTTCGATTATTAAAAAGTTCTTTCAAAAATTTCCCATAATTGGGCATTCCAGCTAGAACATCAACGAGGGGTACGTTAATTCTAACTTCTTTGATCATCTCTATAAACTTCTTATTTCGCTCCTCTTTTCTCTTTTCTTAGGGCTTGTGGATATGGTATTTTCGGTGTATAAGGTTTTATTGGTGGAACGGTATTTTCTTTGGTTAGTTTTTGTGTTGGTTCTTCTTCAATTGCTTCTTCTTCAACTTCTTCCTCCTCCTCATCTTGAATAATAGTATTATCGGTAGGAATGGGTGGTGGATCATATGAGAGACCACTTCGAGTGAATACAGCATTGATATGCTCATTTCTGTTTTGTGGTGGACGATAATCTTATCGTTTGATCAAGATGGTTTTGTATTGGATAGGGTGTTACTTGGTAATGTACCAGGAATTCGAGAAGAAAATTGATCTGAAAGTCTACCAAATTTTTTTTCAAGATCCTGGATAGAAGCTTGATGATTTTTCTGACCTTGCTCAACTTTTGTTTTGAGATTGAAAAATTAAGTTTTTACAAACACCTTTGTGGTTCTTTGAGCAGTTACGAAATCTCGCATCATTTTTTCGAAATCAGATTCTTCCTTTTTATCTGAATTTGTTGGGTTTGGATTGTCTGTTCGGGTTTGAAAATCACGGTTGTTATCCCTTTGTTGGCGGTTTTGCCAATTTCCAGAACTGCTTCAGTAATAATTACCACGAAAACCTCCTCCACGATATCCTCCTTGCACATAATTAGCTTCCCCTTCGTTGGGTCCGTTCATAGGTTGTTCATCACACTCGGATGATGTGTGATTTCGTCCACAATTATTACAGCCATCTAGCATTTCTTTCATTTCTCCTTTTATATCTTTGTATTGCGAGTCGATTTTAGAAGACAGGGCTTCTATTTTGTCCATGAGTTTCGAATTACCTGAACTTTCAGCAAAAGCAACGGTTTTCCGTAGGGGTTTGGTTTTGGAATCTTTTGACCAATCGAGTTTAAGGAGTACTCGATCTTCAAGAAGTTGATAGGCCTGGTTAGGTGTTTGGTAAAGAAAAATACCTCCGGCATCAAGGATTGTTTGGGATGCTTCATCAAGACTATGATAAAAGATTTGGATTATTGTTCCTCGTCCTAAATTATGACCATGACAACTTCAAAGCAAATCTTTCAAGCGAAACCAAGCTTCAACAAGAGATACATTTGGATTTTGTGAAAAAGCACGGATTTCTCCCATTAGTGTATCATACACGGCAGGTGGAAAGAATCGGCTTACAAAAGCTTGCCTCATCTCCTCCCAAGTATTGATAATTCCTGGGGTTAATTCGTTATACCAAACTTTGGTATCTCCGGCAACATTTGATGGAAAAAGTTTGAGCTTAATAGCATCGACATTGGTATTTCCATAACGAAACATGCCACAAATTTCAATGAATTCGGCAATGTGTTTATGCGGATCGGCCCGCAAACGGCCATAAAATTGGCGGTCTTTGATCATAGAAAGATGGTGACCTTTAACGGTAAAGTTTTCACCAAGGTCGGCGACAACAATAGCAGCTCCAGGAGTACGTGCTACGGTTCTATTGACGGCCCACATGGGTTGATCGTCAGCCATGCGTATTGGTTCAAAAAGGTCGGAAATCGGATGTTCTTCGGAAAGATTATCAAACCAATTAAGAATAGATGAAGATCTCTTCTTACGAAACAAACTTTCGGGATCGGATAAAGGTGTACTAAGCTTTTTAGTAGTAGAACGAGTGTTCATACAACTACCAAGAGAATCGAGTCAATTACCTAAACAAAAGAAAAAGAAAATAAAATTTTCTAAAACAGAAAAATCTATCTGAATCGGTTGGATACCAAACCGATCGGATGGATGCTACGGTAAAATTAAAAAAAATGGAAAATCTGAGAAACCGATCGGCTAGAAGTCTATCCGATCGGATGGATGCTACGGATTTTTTTTTTTTTTTTTTTAGAAAAAGAATACGAAAAGAAACGGACTTTTAAAAACTTAAAAGAAACACAATCAAAATCCCCGGCAACGGCGCCATAAACTTGATGTGCTATTTGTTAGTGCATGTTTTAAATTTATAAGAGTGAGTTACCAAATCTAGAAACAACACATACGAGCAAGTGTACTCGTCCGTTATAGCAAGATATGATGGTAAGTCAGGATCGTTCGCAGGGATTTGTGAGTGAATCAAAATATAAGTCTAAAAGTAAATCTCTAATGTACACAAATAAGATAATAAGCAAATTCAATAATTTAAAAACTACACTTGTTTAGACTAGTTTTCTACTTAATGACACACATGATTGTGATAACTTTTGATAACATGTTGGTTGTGAAAATTAGATGGTGGTCTAATCTATTGTTTCTACAAGTTAAACCTTCGTCAAGATTTTAGTTCATAAAAACAAGCTTTAGGTGTAAACCAATCAATTCAAGATCTATCCAAGGTTCATAAGGTATGGTGAATATCTTAAACACAAGAACAAACTCTTATTACAAATCAAATACTCTTAGGAAATGGTGATTACAAAAGGTAACCTATTCATAGACAAAAAGGTTACAATTGTTTATAAACATTTAAACTTTCGTCCAATTAAAGGCTTACAAACAGTCCGATTTGAGGTTATAAAAGTATTCTTATTACAATCATACTTCTTGTTTCTTTGTTTAGTCAAGAATAATTATGGTGAAAAACAATCATTCATAGACAAATGATTATAACTAGTTGAATAATAACAAATCTTTCGAGCCTTGAAACTATTATCAATTAGTTAAGCTTGGCTAAACAAATGTCACGATGAAACTTAAGGTACAATTGGTTCTTAGGATTGCCATGAAATTGAATTAAAACATGTTATAACAATCAAAATTAACACTAAGCATAAAACATCATCAAAACAAGTGTAGAAAGGCTACTAGTCACTCATATCAAACATGCAAATAAACTCAGAATATTCAACATTAGAATCCATAGTTTTAAGTCTTACAATGCTTGGAAATTGATAACAATTGACAAGGTACTGATAACCTAAGTGTTGGTGATGATTTCTTGATATTTTCGGCTTCCAAATGTTGCTTCCTTGGTCCTCCAAAGTTCCTAGTTCTTTCTACACGAATTTTCCTTCTTTGAGAGCTAGATGATGATAATAATTGAGAGTAGTAATGAGAGTTATTGGTCTCTTGAATGGTGTCTTCAATTGTGCACTTTTGGGATCCTTGTAGGCTTGTCCAATACTCCTAACAATTAATAGGGACTTAAATGCTGGAACTTGGACTATAAGACACTAAGAAGGGCCTAGAACAATGGGACAAAAGACCAAGATTCGTGCACAAAAGTTAGCATAAATAGGCAGAAGTGACCATCCGATCGGTTGCGGGTTGATACCGATCGGATGGAAATGGTCATTATGGTTATCCGATCGGTTTTACTCCAACCGATCGGATGGATGATTCTGGTTGCGTTTGACTTTGACCTTTCCTTGTGTAGTTCTTTATGCACTATCCAAACTTGATTAACTCTGAACTAGGAACTTTGAGATGACAAAACTTAGGTTCTCCTTATGAAATGCTTCACAGATTGGACTTTTGAGCTTGGGAATCTTTGTGTAATCGCATATACTTCATTTTCTTCACTTTTTCTCCATTTTTCCTACATTTGGCTATATATGCTACAAAAACATACTTTGATACGATTTAGTGGTGAAAGCATATAAAAACAACCAAATAACATACACAAAAACACTAATAATGCTTATAAAAACATGTTAACTTTGAGCGTTATCATGTCCCAAGTGGAGGTATTTGGTGCATTTGTTGCTTCAATGTATCAGCAATAAGTGTGGTGGCTGGGATCAGTTCTCTGTCCAATTGGGTTTTGGTATTTTCTGTCTCTCTAATGGGTTAACTTATAATTTCTCAAAGTTTATTTTTGCTAATATGCTAGAAAATGTTGAGAAACAAAATCATAAGTTTTTAATATACCCTAGGTTTTTGCAAATAATTTTAGACATAACCATTGAAGACAGGATTCATGTGCCCATTAAGATTCTTGGTTCTAAGTTGTTTGCCTCTATGAAAACTAACTATAATGGGGAACATTGCCCTCTATTAGCTGCTATGTTGCCACATGGTAATGATGATGTAGTTGAGGGTGATGGTACTGGCAATTTGCCCTCTCCAAATGCTGCTGATGATGGTCATCCATCATCTTCTGGTGTTGCTGCTGATGGTAACCCTTCAGTGGTAAATGAGGGAGAGCCATCTACAACTGCTAAACCATTACCTGTTTCTCCTGACCAACCTCCACCTTCCCCTTTACCTATGTCACCTACTCCTGTTCCTTCACCATCTCAGGTTGCTCCAGTTGAGCTAACTCCTGAGGTTGCAGAGACAATTCAGTCTCTTGGTATAACACCCCCAAAATCGATCAATACAGCGGAAGACTTAAAATGTCAGCGGAAGACTTTTGGGGTATTATATCGTGGATCTTTGTCACAATTATAGAAAACGATTCAAGTGATCATTTTAAGTTTTATTTAAAATACCAAATATTCATAATTTCAAGAGAATTCATTATTCAACAACAAGTTTTTATTCAAAGAGAAATAAACGTTTCTTTATTTGCCCACTTCATGCCATTGCCATCCATTCCATTTAGTTACCTGAGATAAACATGCTAAAAGTCAACAAAAAGTTGAGTGAAATTCATAGGTTTATAATTAACAGTTTTGAACACAAGAGATAGGTGCTTATTGTATATAAATACAAATAAACAAATTAGAAAGTCGCATTCATTATTGCCTTAAGCTCATGACACTCAACGATTCAACATACATCAATATTTTCTGTAATAATGATGTAAAATATATATAGCCCCCAAGATAGGTATTTGCCAGTAACCTATTATATTCAAATAAAGTGCATTTGGTGACTTTCCTCTAGTAACCAAATGGGGATTGTCAATCCCTAATAGATCTATTCACAATTATTTACGTTCACCCTTCAAGTGATTAAGGTTCATGATCGAGGGACTTTTGGCAATAGCTACTTAAGCAATAATAATATCAGTAAAAGACTTGTGTTCGGTTTTTGAGCATGTATCCCCCCCACAAAAATAAGTTAAATGTGGGCTATGAACTCACCTTAGTAGGATAGTAGAACAAATGTAATCTCAACGATGCAAGGCAACGGCTTCACACACAACCTATAAGATATGGCACGTTTTAGTTCTTAAGTCTCGTTTTATTGCGAACGTTTATTATTTATTACGAATAATCCATAAAGCGCATAGGCGATGTGTTACGTAGTATATAAAATAGATAATTGTTACGTATTGTTTTATTCGTCTAAATCTAGTTATCGCTATATAAATTTTATTCGTCTAAATTTTATACGTATATATATATATATATATATATATATATATATATATATATATATATAAAGTTACGTTTATTATTTTTATCATTTCAATTTATATACATACATACATATATATATATATATATATATATATATATATATATATATATATATATATATATATATATATAATCATATATATAAAATTTATTAAAACTAAAATCAATATTATTATTTAATCCTTTAAGTTTCTCCAATTTACACATTTTACCCTTAACGGGAAATATTTACGTCGTTAGTCCAAAATTATATATATTTACGTTTCAAGTCCAAGTATATCAATATTTACGTTTTTCAATCCTAAGTTTCAATATTAACTACTTATACCCTTAGAAAAAATGTTTTAACACTTTTTACCCGAAGTTTACAAACTTGACACTTTTAGTCCCTATCTCTCGAAAATTTGCAAACTTAGTCAAAACATTACCAAATTTAAAACTTATCATTTTTATTAATTCAATAAGCTCAGGAAGTGTACACTAGCTTATTCCAACAGCTTATTAGCTTATTTTTCTTCTTTTTCACAAAATGGGCCTAACGAGCCAAAACTTAAGGCCCGTTAATGATTTTTGATCCAAAGGGTTTGGGGGAACATTGGGTTTGTCGAAATCCATCATTTTAAGTTACAAAACCATTTCAAAAGAGCTTATATGCTTAGCTTATCGTAATAAGCTAAAATTAGCTTTTCGGGCTTATAGGCCCACTTATAGTTTTTAGTTTTCTGAAATCCTTTGAAATATTCGTTTAGCTTTAGGCTCAATTAGGTGATAAAATCAAGTTGTTAGGCCCCGTTATTTATTAGTCTCGTTAGTATACTAGGTAGAAAATTAGTTCGTACAAAAATATTAGATGGTCATGTGTCGAATTTAGAAATGGCGAGGCCAAAGTGTAGCTAAAAATTCAATACGTGAAACTTGCAAAACTTGAAAATAAACTAAGTGTTTTAGTAAAATCGTATAGGTCCAATGTGACTTAGGAACGTGTGATTATTTTCATGAATACGTTATTATTAGCTTAAGGTTATCATATGTACTCTTTAATGACATAACTAAGAACTAGTATGATACATAAAACGTATATGTTGTTTTTAAGATTTACGATTTATAAGCTCCAAGTGTTTGTTCATAATCATAAACATACGCATTTATAAATAGAAATAAAGGTTTGTGGTCTCACCTCACCTATAAAAGGTGGCGTAAAAACAAGTGTGGGGATCGTGTAATGGTGCAAATGCTTCGTGGTTCACTTCACGTTCCACCAAGGTTCAAAAGGCTCCAATCTTTGGCTTCCTAGGTTCACTTCAAGGCGTGGTATACTTGGTGATTTGTTCGTCCCTCAACAACTCATCCTTCGTTATTATTTATGGTGTAATGGTGTGTTTAAGTGCATGTAACATCTGTGGTTGCATGTAATGGTTTATATAGTGAGTTTTTGGGTATGTAAGAACAAGATAAGTTCACAAGGAGGAGGGTAGCATGTTAGGCGAATAGTAATGCAACAAACTTTAACCAATCGAAAGTTTACAAAGCTTAGATCTTGTGTGATTGTTCCCTGTTCATTCCTGACAATCACGATATGTTTAGAGTTTGTTTCGTTGTCATTGGGAAGCATGGGAGGCTGGAAGGAATAAGATGCCAGGTTTTGGCCTTATCTATCAAGGGTGAGTTTGGTGTATTGCTTGGGTTGTTTCTGGGGTAGTAAATGAGCAAAGGAGGGTGCAAGTTTTAGTGTTCATGATTCTTGGGTATTAGATGAAATGAGAGAAGCAAAAATGTGTATATGTAGTTTATAAAAATCGTAGGAACTAGGGGTGTTTTGGACGTGTATCGCGACAGGAAAGAAAGAAAAGAAAAAAATAAAAAGGGTACGTTTGGGCTTGTAACTGGGCTCAGGGTTGTGTCGGCCCAAAGAAAGAAAAGAAAGAAAAAAAGGAGTCCGTTTGGTTTATATATTGAAACCGTGGCCCAATGAGTGTTGGGGGCCTACATGGTGTGTCTCGATTATCGTGTCGAAGTTCAAGGATATTAGTGAGCGTTCTCGGGAAGTTTGGTAGGTTTGGGGAATATAAAAATAATATACGGTATTTAGACGAAACATATTGTTATAATTATAAACGTTTTATATATATTTATTGTTCGCAATAATCATAGGTTCTCTAGGTCATGTGTAAACATCGTTCCTGGGTAAACGGTCAATCACAGTTATCGTAGTGGTTCAATATTAAGCCATATAAAAAAAAATAAAAAATTTGTTACCCGTAAGATGTTGTTAATTTATCGTAACATCGTTTTATTTATTCGTATGCATTTACTAATCGTAAGGGAAATTTACGAGAGGTTACATTACCTACTTCTTACAGGAAATTCCGTCCCGGAATTCTAGTCTAAGATAGTTGCCAAGGGTGTCTTAGGTGAAGAGATGTGGGTACTTGGAGCGAATCTGATCCTCGCACTCCCAAGTATATTCTGGTCCTCGCTTGGAGTCCCAACGAACTTTGACAATAGGGATCCGGTTTTATTTGAGTTGTTTAACTTCTCTATCCATGATTTCAATGGGTTCCTCGGTAAAGACAAGGTTATCATCTAGTCGAATCTCTTTCAATGGAATCACGAGAGATTCATCGGATAAACACTTCTTAAGGTTTGACACATGAAAGGTGTCGTGGATTCGACTAAGTTCTTCGGGTAGTTCTAGTTTATAAGCCACGGGTCCTAACCTTTCCAGGTTTTTGAATGGACCGATGTATCTGGGGTTCAACTTTCCATGCTTTCCAAATCGTACCATTCCCTTCCAGGGAGATACTTTTAATAAGACTCTGTCTCCTATTTGAAATTCCATGGGTTTCCTTTTTAGGTCTCCTATTTGAAATTCCATGAAATTCCAGCGTTGCTTAATCTTAAAGATTTTCTCGGTTGTTTCCCGAACAAGGTCAGGTCTTATAAGTTGTCTTTCTCCGACTTCTGCCCAGCAAATGGGCGATCTGCACTTTCTACCATACAGTGCTTCGAATGGTGCTGCTTTTATGCTGGCGTGGTAACTATTGTTGTATGAAAACTCTGCTAATGGTAAGTGCTTATCCCAACCTTTTCCAAAATCAATAACGTATGCTCGGAGCATATCTTCCAAGGTTTGGATAGTTCTTTCACTTTGACCATCAGTTTGAGGGTGGTAGGCGGTGCTCATATCTAGTTTAGTTCCTAAGGCTTTCTGTAATGATTTCCAAAAGTGAGAGCTGAAATGACTATCTCGATCCGAGATAATTGAAATTGGTACTCCATGTCGAGTGACAATTTCCTTCACATACAATTGAGCTAGTGTATTCATCTCATCGGTTTCTTTGATGGGTAGAAAATGAGCGAATTTTGTGAGACGATCCACAATAACCCATATTGTGTCGTATCCGGATGAGGTTCTTGGGAGTTTGGTGAGGAAGTCCATAGTGATTCGTTCCCATTTCCACATAGGAAGTTCTGGTTGTACAAGTAAACCTGAAGGTTTCTGATGTTCTGCCTTTACTCTTGAACATGTCAAACATTTACCGACATATTCTGCGATGTCAGCCTTCATGTTTGGCCACCAATATAGTTTCTTTAAATCCTGATACATCTTGTCGGAACCTGGGTGAATGGAGTATTTTGACTTGTGGGACTAATACATGATGAGCTCACGAATACCTCTAACCATAGGGATCCAATTTCTGTCCTTGAAACACAGTGTTCCATCGGATTTCTTCACGAAACCATTCTTATTCTCGGGCATACCGTAAATCTTTTCCTTGGGTCGGTTTTCTTCTTTAAGCGATTCATTCTGTGTGGTAAGGATTTGGGATGGAAGGGGTGAGTGGATAGTCATCCCTAGTGATCTAACTCGAAGGGGTTTCAATCGTTCTTTTCGGCTTAACGCATCTGCTACTACGTTAGCCTTTCCTGGGTGGTAACGGATCTCACAATCATAATCGCTGAGCAACTCTAGCCAGCGACGTTGCCTCATATTCAAATCCTTTTGGTCCAAGATATGCTGAAGACTCTTGTGGTCGGTGTACACGGTACATTTGGTGCCATATAAGTAGTGCCTCCATAACTTGAGCGCAAACACTACAGCTCCTAATTCCAAGTCATGAGTCGTGTAGTTTTCCTCATGTTTCTTCTGTTGCCGGGATGCATAAGCTATTACTTTGCTTCTTTGCATCAAGACTGCTCCTAGTCCATGATAAGATGCGTCGCAATATATTATAAAGTCCTCATTTCCTTCTGGGAGGGCTAATATTGGAGCTTCACAAAGCTTTCGTTTTAACAACTGGAAGGCTGCTTCTTCCTTTTCTTCCCAGATGTACTTCTCATTCTTTTGGGATAGCTTAGTCAAAGGTTTTGCAATCTTGGAGAATCCTTCAATAAATCTTCGGTAGTAACCTGCGAGACCTAAAAATTGACGTATCTTCGTGGGGTTTATAGGAGATGACCAACCTTTAATAGCCTCAATCTTTGCAGGGTCTACGTGAATGCCTTGACTATCGCTGATGTGTCCTAAAAGTTGTACGGTGCGAATCAAAAAGTCGCATTTGGAGAACTTAGCGTACAGTTCTTCTTTCTTGAGCAGTTCTAGAATGATTCGTAAATGTTCTGCGTGTTCTTCTTCGTTGCGAGAGTAGATCAAAATATCGTCGATGAATACTATTACAAACTTATCCAAGTAAGGTTTGCATACTCTATTCATTAAATCCATGAAAACTGCTGGTGCATTGGTCAGACCGAACGGCATTACTTGAAATTCGTAGTGACCATAGCGCGTTCTGAATGCGGTTTTCGGGATATCCTCTTCTCGAACTCTTAGCTGATGATATCCTGATCTCAGATCAATTTTTGAGTACACACTCGATCCTTGCAATTGATCAAACAGATCATCAATTCGAGGCAATGGGTATCGATTCTTTACCGTAAGTTTATTCAACTCCCGGTAATTGATGCACATTCGAAAGGATCCATCCTTCTTCTTAACAAATAAAATTGGAGCTCCCCAAGGTGATGAGCTTGGTCGAATAAATCCTTTGTCCGACAATTCCTTTAGTTGTTCTGACAACTCTTCCATTTCAGATGGCGCTAGCCTATAAGGTGCTTTAGCCACTGGTGCCGCTCCAGGCACTAGTTCAATCCGAAATTCTACTTGACGTGCGGGTGGAATACCAGGTAATTCTTCAGGGAATACTTCAGGAAAATCCCTAACGATAGGAACGTCATCAAGCTGCTTCTTGGATGACTTATTTTCCGTAACTTGAGCCATGAATACTTGACATCCTTCCTTCATGTATTTTATCGCCCTGGACAATGAGTGTTTCATCCTTGAGTGGTATATGGATGGCATTTTTGTCACAGTGAACCCTAGCACGATGGTGGGATAGCCAATCCATGCCGACGATAGCGTCGAAACTACCAAGTTGAACTGGCATAAGATCAATGGCAAAAGGTTTTTCGGATAAGGTTAGGGTGCAATCTTTCATGATAGTATTGGTATCTATTAAATTCTCGTCATCCATTTCGACTTCGTAGGTGGTGTTTAGCTTAGAGGGGGTAACATTAAGTAAAGGGGCAAACATATATGATATAAAACTCTTATCGGCATCCGAATCAAACAATACTCTAGCATTATGATGGTTTAGTAGAAACGTACCGGTGACTACATCGGGTCCGTTTCCATCTCCGAGTAAGTATACCCTAGCTTGGGTGTTGACTGGTTCATTTCCTTTTGGGCAGTTCCTCCGGATGTGTCCTACTTCTCCGCATCCGTAACAAGTGGGTGATATAACCTGTGTGTTGCTTTCTGTAGCCGGAATCCTACAGTTTCTGGTTTGATGACCGATCTTACGACATTTGTTACATCGGGCGGTACAACGACCCTCGTGATAAATTTGCATCGCTGGCATTGGGGTTTTTGTCCGTTGTACCCTACACCTTCCGTGGTGGCGTAGACTCAGGGTTTTTCTTGTCTTTGATTCTACTGTTGAGTGTTTCGAGTGTTGTGATATTGTTGGTGGTTCCGATTATTGTTGCGGTGGTTGTTGTTGCGGTGATGACTGTTGTAGCTTTGTTGGTTGTTGTTGTGATGGTGGGTGGTTCTCTTATCGTCCAATTTCCTTTTAAGCTCATTGCATTTCACTTCTTGGTCTAGAAGTTTTTGAGCAAGTTCCATTGCTGCTTCCAAGGTTGGCGGGTTTGCTGAGGTGACATTTCCTTCAATACTCCTAGGGAGTCCTTCGACATATTTCTCTAATGTCTTCTCATGATCGGGTACCATGGTAGGGCATAGTATCCTGAGTTCTTGGAATCTCCGGTTGTAACTTCTCAAGTCAACTCCTTTCACTATTAAGGCATGGAACTCATCCTCGAGTTTTCGCAGTTCAGAACGGGGACAATACTTCTTTAGTATTTTAGCCTTGAATTCAATCCAAGTAAGCTGATGTGCTGCCTCTGCTCCTAGTGTTTGAACGGTAGAGTTCCACCAGGATAGAGCATCTTGCATCAGTGTTCCCGTTGCGAAGCTTACCTTGTTGTTTTCCGAGCATCTACTTCTTTGGAAAACAGTTTCACTTCTTTCAAACCATTGAGCTAATTCCGACACTCCTTCAGTTCCTTTGAAATACGTTGGTTGACATGATATGAAGTCCTTGTATGTGTAGTAGCGGAGTGCCGGTGCATTTCCATCTCTATTACGGGCTTGTCCAGCTAAAACGGCAATAACGCCATCAGCAATTGCTTGCTGGATTGCTGCCGGGGTCATAACTTCGGGGTTTGCTGGTGCAGCATTCGTGGTTGTTCTCCTAGTTCTAGCCATGTTGCTATAAAAGAAGGTATATTATTAGAACATTTATAATAATCCTATCACGTCGAAAATACATATCGAGTAATAATTTGTTAAATATAGGTCGTAGTTACAATGATTCGATCATTGAAAAGGTTTAAATCGTAATTATCGTATGTTGGAATGACACACATAGGAATTACGAACAAGTTTGACCTGCATGAACTAATATATTATGATATAATGTATAAAGTTTGCACCGTAAATAAAGATAAAATAAACTTCCATAAATCAATGTCAAGGTGTTACAACACTTATTGATACTTGTGCAAATGTTTACAAAACATGACAAGATACTCTTATTTGTAGGACATTGATTTTTACTTAACAAAGTGATGGTCTCATGGTTTTTCTAAGGCTTTGTCTAGGCGGTTTTGGAGTTCATGAATGGCAGTGGACATGGTTTCCATGGTTTGATCTCGAGTCCTTTCCCTTTCTCAAGATTCTAGCAGGGCTTGCCTAAGGCGTAGGTTTTCAGTGTTGATCTTCTCAATTTCTCGGTCTAAAGTTCCCAATGTTATTTCTGTTAAAGTGTTAGCCCCACATAGTGCTCCTATGAATTCCATTGATTCCCAAAATAGAGAATCCAACTTTTCAACCTTATCTTCTATTGCAAGATGACCAATTATGAGGCTGTTCATATCATCTTCAAAGGTTTCTAGAAGTTCATGTGGAATCTTGTTGAGTATACTAGCAATGGAATCAAGTCGGTCTTCGTGGCGAACCATTCTTGCAGCTAACAATGGTATGGTATGATGTATGGGTTCCCCAGTGACTGGCAGAATTTGGGAGGTAGAGTAAGAAATTTCCCCAAGTTCCCTTGTTGTTGGTGTTCCTTCTTGAGATCTCCAATATCGCATAATGGGCAACAAGAAAGACCATCTACGAGCATCTACTCGCTTGTGGGTCCTTCGGCGTCTGCGTTGAACACAAGATTCTGAGGTGGTTGGGCGGATCGGGTAAGTCCTTTGGTAAGGTGATATTGGGACACTTCGGTAAGGTGCAGGTGGTGATGCTAGTGGAGGTGATGCTATGGGTGATGGTGTTAGTGGCACAGTAGTAGTTTGGCTGTAGAAGATAGTTGGTAGTGGTGGTATCACTGGTGGTGCAGGTGGTGATGGCACAACTGATTCAGGTGGTATGACAAGAGCTGGTGCTGGTACAGCAGTACTTGCTTCATACGGCTGAAGTTGTCTAATTTGCCTAGATCGGCGAATCGGACCAGATGTTGCCAGAGGAGAAGCCTCTGTGTCAGATGCTGGCAGAAATTGCTGGCTTTGCATGTATCTGTCGGTAGCAGGAGACATAGGCATAGGTGAGGTAGCATAGGCTGAAGTAACATCTTCAGTTCCTGAGTGAGGACAAGCTGATAGGGTGGGTGTTCGAAGACATGACACTGTAATAAATTTCCCGATTAGTAGATGTAAGCATAATTATAATCAATTTAAAATGCTATAAGGTAAATAATACTTTTTACCAATTATTGGAATGCGTAGGCACGAAGGGCGTAGGATGGTATTTTATGAAAATTTTGTCCCGTTTAAAGTATAGTTATAGTCCAATGTTCCAAAAACACTTGGTTCACTATAACCGTAGCTCTGATGCCAATCTATAACACCCCTAAAATCGATCAATACAGCGGAAGACTTAAAATGTCAGCGGAAGACTTTTGGGGTATTATATCGTGGATTTTTGTCACAATTATAGAAAACGATTCAAGTGATCGTTTTAAGTTTTATTTAAAATACCAAATATTCATAATTTCAAGAGAATTCATTATTCAACAACAAGTTTTTATTCAAAGAGAAATAAACGTTTCTTTATTTGCCCACTTCGTGCCTTTGCCATCCATTCCATTTAGTTACCTGAGATAAACATGCTAAAAGTCAACAAAAAGTTGAGTGAAATTCATTGGTTTATAATTAAGAGTTTTGAACACAAGAGATAGGTGCTTATTGTATATAAATACAAATAAACAAATTAGAAAGTGGCATTCATTATTGCCTTAAGCTCATGACACTCAACGATTCAACAGACATCAATATTTTCTATAATAATGATGTAAAATATATATAGCCCCCAAGATAGGTATTTGCCAGTAACCTATTATATTCAAATAAAGTGCATTTGGTGACTTTCCTCTAGTAACCAAATGGGGATTGTCAATCCCTAATAGATCTATTCACAATTATTTATGTTCACCCTTCAAGTGATTAAGGTTCATGATCGAGGGACTTTTGGCAATAGCTACTTAAGCAATAAGAATATCAGTAAAAGACATGTGTTCGGTTTTTGAGCATGTATCCCCCCCACAAAAATAAGTTAAATGTGGGCTATGAACTCACCTTAGTAGGATAGTAGAACAAATGTAATCTCAACGATGCAAGACAACGGCTTCACACACAACCTATAAGATATGGCACGTCTTAGTTTTTAAGTCTCGTTTTATTGCGAACGTTTATTATTTATTACGAATAATCCATAAAGTGCATAGGCGATGTGTTACGTCGTATATAAAATAGATAATGGTTACGTATTGTTTTATTCATCTAAATCTAGTTATCGTTATATAAATTTTATACGTATATATATATATATATATATAAAGTTACGTTTATTATTTTTATCATTTCAATTTATATACACATATATATATATATATATATATATATATATATATATATATATATATATATATATAATCATATATATATAATTTATGAAAAATAAAATCAATATTATTATTTAATCCTTTAAGTTTCTCCAAATTACACATTTTACCCTTAACGGAAAATATTTACGTCGTAAGTCCAAAATTATATATATTTACGTTTCAAGTCCAAGTATATCAATATTTACGTTTTTCAATCCTAAGTTTCAATATTAACTATTTATACCCTTAGAAAAACTGTTTTAACACTTTTTACCCGAAGTTTACAAACTTGACACTTTTAGTTCCTATCTCTCGAAAATTTGCAAACTTAGTCCAAACATTACCAAATTTAAAACTTATCATTTTTATTAATTCAATAAGCTCAGGAAGTGTACACTAGCTTATTCCAACAGCTTATTAGCTTATTTTCTTCTTTTTGACAAAATGGGCCTAACAAGCCAAAACTTAAGGCCCGTTAATGATTTTTGATCCAAAGGGTTTGGGGGAACATTGGGTTTGTCGAAATCCGTCATTTTAAGTTACAAAACCATTTCAAAAGATCTTATACGCTTAGCTTATCGTAATAAGCTAAAATTAGCATTTTGGGCTTATCGGACCACTTATAGTTTTTAGTTTTCTGAAATCCTTTGATATATTCGTTTAGCTTTAGGCTCGATTAGGTGATAAAATCAAGTTGTTAGGCCCCGTTATTTATTAGTCTCGTTAGTATACTAGGTAGATAATTAGTTCGTAAAAAAATATTAGATGGTCATGTGTCGAATTTAGAAATTGCGAGGCCAAAGTGTAGCTAAAAATTCAATACGTGAAACTTGCAAAACTTGAAAATAAACTAAGTGTTTTAGTAAAATCGTATAGGTCCAATGTGACTTAGGAACGCGTTATTATTTTCATGAATACGTTATTATTAGCTTAAGGTTATCATATGTACTCTTTAATGACATAACTAAGAACTAGTATGATACATAAAACGTATATGTTGTTTTTAAGATTTACGATTTATAAGCTCCAAATGTTTGTTCATAAGCATAAACATACGCATGTATAAATAGAAATAAAGGTTTGTGGTCTCACCTCACCTATAAAAGGTGGCGTAAAAACAAGTGTGGGGATCGTGTAATGGTACAAATGCTTCGTGGTTTACTTCTCGTTCCTCCAAGGTTCAAAAGGCTCCAATCCTTGGCTTCCTAGGTTCACTTCAAGGCGTGGTATACTCGGTGATTCGTTCGTCCCTCAACAACTCATCCTTCGTTATTATTTATGGTGTAATGGTGTGTTTAAGTGCATGTAACGTCTGTGGTTGCATGTAATGGTTTATATAGTGAGTTTTTGGGTATGTAAGAACAAGATAAGTTCACAAGGAGGAGGGTAGCATGTTAGGCGAATAGTAATGCCACAAACTTTAACCAATCGAAAGTTTACAAAGCTTAGATCTTGTGTGATTGTTCCCTGTTCATTCCTGACAATCACATTGTGTTTAGAGATTGTTTCGTTGTCATTGGGAAGCATGGGAGGCTGGAAGGAATAAGAAGCCACGTTTTGGCCTTATCTATTAAGGGTGAGTTTGGTGGGTTGCTTGGGTTGTTTCTGGGGTAGTAAACGAGCAAAGGAGGGTGCAAGTTTTAGGGTCCATGATTCTTGGGTATTAGATGAAATGAGAGAAGCAAAAATGTGTATATGTTGTTTATAAAAATCGTAAGAACTAGGGGTGTTTTGGACGTGTATCACGACAGGAAAGAAAGAAAAGAAAAAAATAAAAAGGGTGCGTTTGGGCTTGTAACTGGGCTCAGGGTTGTGTCGGCCCAAAGAAACAAAAGAAAGAAAAAAAGGAGTCCATTTGGTTTATATATTGAAACCGTGGCCCAATGAGTGTTGGGGGCCCACATGGTGTGTCTCGATTATCGTGTCGAAGTTCAAAGATATTAGTGAGCGTTCTCGGGAAGTTTCGTAGGTTCGGGGAATATAAAAATAATATACGGTATTTAGACGAAACGTATTGTTATAATTATAAATGTTTTATATATATTTATCGTTCGCAATAATCATAGGTTCTCTAGGTCATGTGTAAGCATCGTTCCTGGGTAAACGGTCAATCACAGTTATCGTAGTGGTTCAATATCAAGCCATATCAAAAAAAAAAATAATTCTTACCCGTAAGATGGTGTTAATTTATCGTAACATAGTTTTATTTAGTCGTATGCATTTACTAATCGTAAGGGAAATTTACGAGAGGTTACACTTGGTACACAGGTACCTACTCCTCTTGAGCCTGAGATTACTAGATTACCTACACCTAGTCCTATGAGAGAGCCAATTGATGAAGGCTCTCCCAATGTTGTACATATGTCTGTTTCTCCTGCTAGGTTCAATGAAGCTCCTTTTACCACTGAGTAATCTATTGGTGGAGCAGAGGACCCTGTTACTCTCACTTCTGTACATGATTTGCTTTGCAGGTATATTAGAAAGACTGATGCTCTTCAAAAAGAGCTTGATGATACCAAGTCTACACTTGGTGGTGAGATTGAGATGCTGAAAAGAAAGGTTCAGGATTTGGAGGCACAACTTACTCAGCAGAAGAAAAGAAAAGTAGTAATTGATGCTGATGAAGTGCCTAAGGAGGGTAATTTGGACTCACTTGAAATCTTGGCTGAAGTGGCTAGACAGACACATACTTCTTCTCCCAAAGTTGCTGAAGTTCCACAATCTAAACCAACACTTCATTTCAACAGAAGAAGTAGAAGACAGTACTTGGCCAAGAAAGCTGCTGAATCTTCTAAAGTGATTGGTGATGATGATACTCTTCTACCAAATGCTGATGCTAATCTTCAGGAGAATGACCCACCCAGTGATGTTCCTGTTGACATGACCACTGCTGATGCTTCTCAATCAGTAGATACATTCTTTGTTGCTGAAAAGGAATATGTGGATTCATCTGACAAGGAAACATCAGCTGATCCAATGCCAAAGGAAGTTCCTGCTGAGGAATCAGCATATTTACATGTTGATGGTTCTCCACTAGTGTATACTTCTACTCAGTCTTTTGTTCCTACTGAAGCTATTCTCACTCAACAAGATAAACGAAAGTCTGTTGTGGGTGCACAAGACATTCCTTCTAGAGAGAAAACAAAGCAGGAACTTGCTAATGAGAAGCTTAGTGAAATGCTTGCAGCACAATTACAAGCTAAGGAGGAGGCTGCAAAGACTAAGAGGGAATTGGATATGAAAGCTTCTGAGGATCTTGCTAGAAAGATACAAGCTAATTTAGATGCAATGGGTCCTTCATTTACTCATACACTACCTGCTGAAAGGAAAAAGGAGTTAGATGAAATTGCTAAGAGGTTATCTGCTGAACAATGGGTAAATTTGGCTTCTCAGGTCTCTGCTAAGCCTAATTTGGCAAAATCTGTACTTGGAGTTGATTATCATGAGACTGATTTTGCCAAGAGGATGGTTGAAAGAGCTAAGTTATAGAGACAAGCAGAGGAAGAGAGAAAAGCTAAAGAGCTAAGGGACAGACCATGGACAAAAGGAGAGATTAAATAGTATATGAGGAATTTTTTCAAGAATCAACGGTGTTCTATGTTTGGGTTAGGATGGACTCAAAAGAAAGTTTGGGGCTTTTCAGACACTCAGCTGACTTACTACTATGACAAGATCATCTCTAATCTTCATTCCTCTGGTATCAATGTCCTAGATGTGTTAGAGAAGCGTGGCAGACTTATGGATAGGCCTATTGCTAAGAGGATCAGGCTTGATGATTCTGCTGATCAGCCCACAGAATCCACTGAGTCTTCATTTGGTGCTCAGGAGAAAATTCACTCTCCTTCAGTGTTAACTTAGGTGGATGAGTCTACTGATGCTGTTCCTTCACCATCTCCTGATATTGCAGCTGATACTCATATGGAGCCTTCTGAACCTTCAGATGTTGTTCCAGAGTCTGTTTCCACTGATGCTTGTCACCCTGAATCTACTGAAGATCAAAAGGATGTCTCTCATGATGCTTCAGCAGATGTTCCTAAAGCATCAGAATCCATTGCTTCTAAAAATCCAAAGAGTGTATCTCTTGATGCTTCAGAACCAATTCCCACTGATGAGACTACTGATGATCCTCCACTTGTTACTCCTGCTACCCCTGGTACTAGGAGGAAGACTGTTGCTAAGAAGAGAAAGGCTTCTAAGGGAGAATCACCCAAGGATAGTTCTTTTATTGACTTTGATTCTGATGATGACAATCCTGTTGTTTGGGAGAAAGTAGTCAAATGGGAACTTGTTGACTCTCCAACTGGTCAAGGACAAGTCAATATTCTTCACAGACAGGATGGTTCCACCAAAGAGTTTACTTTTCTAATTCAAATTTTACATATGGTGGAGAGACAAGATATTATTTCTCTCTATGGCTGGGTTGTAACTTACTATCAAACTCATCAACCTGAAGGGATTCATATCTTTCTGCTGGGAGATTTACAAGTTCTTTGTAATTCTCATCTTTTTACTGGTGCTGGTTTTCATGTGTGGAAAGGATAGAGGAATTGGGTAGTTGATACATGGAAATACTTTCCTCTACCTGATGTTCATCACTACTACTGGCAAGACCTTATATTGTTGAGCAAATGTGACATATCCAATCACAATAGGTGTTATGAAGTAATTGCTGGAAGTTAAACTCACTGTTCCTTTAGATATGATTGGGAATGATATGCATATGGCTGAACAGTTGATTAGAGCCATCAAGAGGAGCATATTGGGTAAGAAGGAATTGGAAACTCAGCATAGTGTTCGAATTGAAACTTATTTGGACTGATTTGGTATGGTATTTTGTTATATATTTATTTCTTAGTTAAAAAAAAAAAAAAGAAAAGAAAAAAAAAAACTAACAGATTTGTATAGTATTGTGTAGGTTTGGTGTTTCTTATTTTCACACCTTCTCTGGTTATCAACTTATCTGATGTTGACTATTCCATCAAAAAGTTGGCTAGTCCAAAGGGTACAGCTTTGGTAAAGACATGTCAAATCTGTTGATAGCTGTAATAGTTTGCTAAAAACTATTGGGTACTCAACTCACCCATGCTTAACAGCTGAGAGTTGAATGGTTGTCAATTGACCATTGATTTTTTCTTTATGGATGCCCAATAATTGGCTAGCACACAAGTATATGGCTTGTGGTAAAGGCAGTGGAAAGCCATATTTGGTATTCAATTGAACAAGGTGATTAAATCAACCAAATAATTGACTAGTCCTGAGCAAACAGCTACAGTTAAAGACAACTCAAATCCGTTTACAGCTGATGATTTGCTAAAAATCATATGGTCATCAGTGTATCATAGTTTTCGAACTTAAACATTTGGCTACTCCAGTAGTGATGGCTATTGGTAAAGAGACATCAAATCCATTATTTTCAATGATTCACCTATCACAGGAGTTAACACACCTGGATGTGATGAGAATAGTATGAAACTAATTTGTTTTGATGTACATTTGGTCATCTGTTGCTGCAAAGAATGGAGTTTTCAAGTATGTGCTGATCATAGAGATCCTGCTGATGGTGATTCTTTGCTTATGATGTTCGACTTCAATCCTCTTGGTTTGTCATTTTTAAAGATCTATCAAGAATCTTGAACTTAACCCTGTCAAATTCAAGATTAGGGGAGGATTGTTGGGAATTCTGCTAAGTAAGAATTCTGCTGACAATTACTGTTGAAGGATGCTGCTGAAGAGCTGGTTCCTACTGAAGCAGTGTATCTGCTGAAGTCTAGTTTCAGTATTATTAGTTCCTGCGGATTTAGTTATTCCGTATTTTATGTACTATATTTAGGATATGCATGAGTTTATTTAGGAAGTGATCATGCATATCTTTTAAAAGTTTTAGAATATACGTTTCTTGTGAAACGGTTTAGGGTTCCTTGTGTATAAAAGGAACACACGTTTATGTATTGAGTACATGGTTTTTAGAAAACACTTTCATTATTATTAAAAAGATCCATAGAGGATCAATTATTCTTAGTATTCAGTTGTTAAAACTCGTGTTTGTATCCGCTTTAAAATACAAGTTACAGAGATTATCTATTAGTGTGTTAGTGATTACATTAACATAAGTAACGATCCATGAGTGCTCAAAGATCTATCAAGGTCTTAGTTTCAACATGAACGCCATAAGAGATTTTGTTTTCGTTTATTTTTTTTTAAGAATTATTATATACTTGGAATCATTTCATCATGTCTTATCAGTTTCTTGTATGTTTCAGTTACGGCCAACATGATGTTGTGTTCTGTGAGTTTTTAGACTTCTTAGGTTACGGCCAACATCATGTCTAAAATAGGTGTGTTACCTCATATACAAGGGAAAACAAGAGAGGACATGGAAAGTCGAAAAGTTGTTTTCTCTTAGACAAAAGGTGAGCTCTGTATACCATGCCTTTGGTCTCTTTTTTACATAGTCATCTTCAATTATTTTGTTACAATGTTTAATGAACCAACTTCTTTTTAGTTTTTATCGTTATTTGCTCGATAGAACATTTGTCTGATTTCTATTTGTAGAGTGGAATGTGGGTTAGGCATGTTGTGTTTACAAATTTAAGTATTGTTATGATGGAACGTAGGTTAGGGAAACCTAGACAGAAGGCCATGGAAAACTTAAAACATTGGTGTGGTAAAGTATATTCGGCACTAAGCTATGCACATGCATCCCTAAGAAATATCTTCGGGTTAAAAGTTCCTATGGTCAATATAGGTAGTATATGTTGTAGTTGACACAAGTTTTTTAACACAGGTTTCATACCACTAGGTGTTTTCTTTTAATAGTTTTTTGTGCATCTACAGATGATTAGAGTCAAACCAAAACTGAGATGCGTGTATACTAACAAAGAAGGACAAGTTCATGTTTTCGGAGAGTGGAATTCGCTTTAATAAGTATGTGCAGCAGACTTCCAAGGTATTCCTTTTTTACGTTTTCGGCGCCTTTACTTGGTTTGTTATTTCCTCTTTTATACCACACATAGTTATAAGCAGCTAATAAGAAGACATAATATATAAACACCAAACGGTTCGAAAGGTAAGTGCTTAATACATCAGACGATACTAGAAGACAATAAAAACAAAGTACTACATCTTAGCACTGCGACCAAAAGATTGTTCCCAAAACAACACCCATAAACTTCCAACACTAAAAATATTAACAACAAAAAAACCCTTAGTACGGAAACGCCTTGAGCTTTTCAATGAAGGAAAGTAACTCGTCAATACGCTTCTTTTTCTTCATGACAGCAACAAGTATCTCGGCAGCCTCTTTCAGGTCCTGTGTCTGAAGAGTGTTCAGTTCTAGCAAGCTTCGCTAGGTCGACTCGAAAGGGAACAAGAGTTCCAACTCTCCGAGTAGCAGCTCCCTCTCAGCCACATGAGATCGGATTTGCTGTGCCTTCTTGGTCAGCTCTAGCTCATCTAGCCTCAATACGGTTACCTCCCTGTTGAATTTTTCAGCCATGACATCCTTGACGTAGCTCGAACCGGCAACAGCAGCGAGTTCTTTATAGAATAGCATTGGAGTTTGCATTTTTTGCTATTTTTTTTCCTTATAGAAAATGAAGTGATTAGGATTTTTTTTACTGTGTGTTTATTTGATTCACATATCTCAGCCTTAATATTTATAGCAATGACATCAGGGTAATTGGAAAGTCTTACAAGCTTTAATTACCTTTATTTGAGCCACTCCCAATGAATAGTAATTCATGATTAGTTCACCTTCCAAGTGCATTCAGAGAACCCCAACCTTTCACATCACAATCTCTTTGAGCAATTAATTCTGCAGTGGGAATTAATAGCTAAATCCAGAAAAAAAAATTAAAAAATAACAAGACCAAAACATTTGGTACATAACTATAAATGTAAAAAAATATTGATGCTTATAAAGAAAATCATATATTAACATGCTGACAGTATTATCTGGTTCCTTTTAAACAGATACATGTAGTTTTACCATTGCAAGCAGCTTGCAACATTCATGTTTAAGGCCCCAACGGATTATAAGGTACAATTTTGACTCTGAAAAGAATTGGTTTACATTTCCATAGGTATTACTTTTCCATGTATTAGACTAAGAATTCAACGTTTATTCACTATTGGCTTTGAATTTCTGCGGTGTTGGACATGCACTACATCAGGCAGATTTTACCATTGCCGTCACCAATACCTTTTGCTGCACAGAATTACTAAAGTATGGAGTAAAATTACTGCAACAAGAATCATACCAGAAATGCCAAAGACAAAAATCGTACGCAGCTAAACTTCGTCAGTTATTTCCAGATTCTGTAATAATTCAAACCGAGGAGTATCGCAAGTGTTCAATCTAAGTGGTTCATGTTTGTATTAAAATATTCAATAAACTTATCATGTTTGTATGTTGGTGCACTGTATCTTGAATGATTCTCTATCAGACCAAGTATGTATAGAAACAAAAAATTATATGGCCGAAGGGACATTTTGCATATACATTTGATCGAAAGTATTTTAACTTAGTTCTAGTACCAACGGATTATAAGGTACAATTTTGACTCTGAAAATAATCGGTTTACATTTCCATAGGTATTACTGCAACAAGAATTTCAGCGGTCTATTAGACTAAGAATTCAACGTTTATTCACCATTGGCTTCGAATTTCAGCGGTGTTGGACATGCACAACATCTGGCAGATTTTACCGTTGCCGTCACCAATACCTTTTGCTACACAAAATTACTAAAGTATGGAGTAAAATTACTGCAACAAGAATCGTACCAAAAATGCCAAAGACAAAAATCGTACGCAGCTAAACTTTGTTAGTTATTTCCAGATTCTGTAATAATTCAAACCGAGGAGTATCACAAGTGTTCAATCTAAGTGGTTCATGTTTGTATTAAAAAATTCAATAAACTTATCATGTTTGTATGTTGGTACACTGTATCTTGTATGATTCTCTATCAGACCAAGTATGTATAGAAACAAAAAATTATATGGCCGAAGGGACATTTTGCAAATACATTCGATCGAAAGTATTTTAACTTAGTTCCACTACCATCAAAAGTACCAGCCAACAAACAATACTAGATTGAATCAGAAACAATCCATAAAAAGAAGGTACACGCTACAAGCTAACAGCAACGCTTAACAATGAACATGATTGCAAAATCCGACTAGTTTAAAAACATTCCTCTAGCATCTATTTTTTTTTTCTTTCTTTTTTATAATAATAAAAAAAAGATTAGATAAAAATATGTTATATCAAACCTTAAAATTAAGTAAAACAAAATGTTTTTTTTTTTCTTTTTTTCTTTTTTTTTTCATAAGATAGAAGCCCAATTGTTATTTGACCAAAAATTTATTAGCCTTTTTGACTATTTAAAAAATTAAGTTTTTATACATGATAGGACCCGAATTGTTATTAAACCCAAAAGTTAGTCCAATATCGTTGTGACTTTTATATTGAGCAATATTGTGATAGTTTATATACCAAACACGCCGTATTATAAATCATAAAGTTCAACTAGAAATTAAATTAGATACAATGAGTCATCCAGTGAATTCTCTTAATTCTGCAGATAACAAAGGAACCAAAAAACGTAATTCGCGAATTATATAGTTTTTTTTCATCTTATTTGTTAACTTCTCATATTATTGTCTAACACTTTTTTAATTATTATTTTTTTCAGTTAGAATTTTTTTTTCAGGATCTACTAAAAGTAAAGCTCAAGGTTAGTTTTTAGTTAATATATATCTTTTAGCTTATTATTTTTTTATTTTTATTTTAGAATATACAAGTAGATGTTATGTTTTTTTTGCTTAATGTCGTTAGAGATATTATTATCTGATTGAATGTATGTTAAGTGTTTGATAAAATGTTTTGATTATATTTCAAGTAAATAACTAGTAATGAGTTCTTTATTTGATAAGAAAATGATATTATATTATTTTTCAATTTTTTTTAATTTGAATACTTTGAACTCTGATATTAATTATATTGTAATGTTTTTTAAGTGATAGTTAGTTTATGATTCTTATAATAACTTTGATAAATGTTTAGATGATTTAATTATTTTATAATTTTATTATATTTGACTCTTATATAATCTATTTTAGTTGATTAAATTTTATTATTATTTTTATTATTATTATTATTATTATTATTATTATTATTATTATTATTATTATTATTATTATTATTATTATTATTATTATTATTATTATTATTATTATTATTATTATTATTATTATTATTTTTATTATTATTATTATTTATTTATTTATTTATTTATTTATTTTTCTAGATGATACAGTGATAAATCAAGTAAACGCAGAGGTATACAAGTTTGAAAATTTAGAACAGCCTGAAGTTTCAAAAATGATCAAGTTATCTTATAAAAATAGAGCAACAACATGTATTTTTGTGATTATAAGTTATCGTGAATTATTAATATCTCTAAAACTTATGTATTGTGATAAAACTGTAAAATTATAAAGTTAGCTTTTTACTTTTTTAATGAACAATTGTTACTATTTAATCTTATTCTTAGATGGTATTATGGAAGGGGAAGGTAATTCAGATGGAAGGAACTATCTTCAAATGGTAGAATCTGAATTACCTAAGAAACGTAAAGGTTTTATAGATCGTCTAAATGAAGGTAATCATTGATATATTTTTTTAAATCATTATATCATTTCTTTTATATTTTTAATAAATTGTTACTTATTTTTTTATTAGGTGAAGAACAATATTTATTAAACAAGGATAGACGAAAAAAGTCAAAGGTTAACTGTTCTGAGATAGATGATGCTGTTGAAGGTATGGCAATGATTTTATGTGTATTATATATTGCATTTTTTGATATCATATATTAGATATCCGTAATCTAAAATTTAAAAAACTGTAATCTACAATTACATTATAATTAAGTAATCTACAATTACTTAGTTTTTTTACTTATTATTTTTTATTTTTAAAAAAAGGAAGTCACTGTTGTCAAAAAAAAGATATCATCGAAAAAAAGTATGTTTTAATAAGTTAATTTTACATTGCATATATATTTATCATTAGATTTTATTTTTTAAAGCTTTTTTTAATCATCTATTGAATAAAAATAACTTTTAATTAGCATTGGTCTGATTTAGTTTCTTATTTTACTTTTATATGTACACAAGTAGACACACCCCACATCCCCAACATTATTTAGTTTCTTTAAACCCCAATATCTATGTACACCGTATTTTATTTTCAAGCACTTGTGTAATAACTAGCTCAAATCTGATATTTTAACACATAATATGATTGTAGTCTGACTCAAATTTCTTCTGTTTTTATGAGCTTATTCTTAAAGTAAGCAAAAAATTATTTTTGAAAACATAATAATTAAGTGGTGTTTTATTAACATCTTTAGTTTTATTTGGATTAGGAATCAACTTGAATGTAACTTCATGCACCCGTTGTCCTTTGTCATTTCGATAATTGTCATTTATTATTGATGTAGTTTATTCTGATATTAACTTGAAGGTATAGTGTTTATTATAGATTTTGTTTTAGTTGGCACTCCAAAAATACACATATTTTAATGTTATTTATTTTGATAACTAAGAAGCTTTGAACTCTGCATTATTAATCTCATGCTTTTGACTATCTTCTAGCTGCAAAGAACAACATACCTTGTTTTCAAAATCAGATAATTATTAAAGAACACTATATTTTTCAGGAGAATTAAGTACAACAGCTCCGGATAACTATGTGTCTGTTAGGAATGATGTTGTTTGTAACACCCCCAAAATACCGCAGCGGAAGACTGTGTCATAGGGGTGCTACTTCATAATACAAAGTACAAGTTATAGAAAACGAACTCTAAATGAGACGTTTTGAAAAGTTACCATTCGATTAAAGAATTCAAAGTCACAAACTTGAGATTCCAAAGTATGATACATAAATGTATACAAAATGTTGAATGGTAAATGATAAAAGCGTAAGTCTTCAGAATATGCAGCTTGACTCTAAGTTCCATGCACTAGCTATCGCCTTACTAACCTGAGATAAACATGCTAAAGTGTCAACACAATGGTTGGTGAGTTCATAGAGTTTGTCTTAAAATAGTTGAAAAGCCTTAAAGAATGATCACACAGCAAAGGCATCGTGAATCCACTCAGTTACAAGTCCCGCCATAAGAGACTTGTAACCTGTGTGTTCACAACCCACTGCTAACATATATAGTATGAATAAGACATGTATAAGTTCATTAAGACAATTTAAGCAATTAGAAGTGAGTCTCTACTTCATCTCCGAAGACCTCACTTTTATGATGTATCCAACATTCGCAAATGTTAGGATGTATCAAAGACAACTGGGAGTCAATTCCCAAAGACAACTGGGAGCCACTTCCCAAAGACAACTTGGAGTCAATTCCCAAAGACAACTACTAGTCAATAAATAGAATAACGCAATTAAGTATAACGCAGTCATGTATGTAAGCAATCAAGTATAACACAGTCAAGTATAGACGTTTTGAGTATTTGTACAAGTAAACAAGTAGTTGAGCATGTGTCTCCCCCAAAGAGTTAAGACAAATATGAAAAGAGTAGGGGCTATGACTCACCTTAAGTCTATGTAGTGAGTAATGAAAGTGGTAGTCGAATCGCGAAAGTCTCTAAGAGCAGCCTATAATAGAACGTTGCGACTTAGGTTTGGAGTATCGTCTAAGAGTACGACAAATTGCCAATATATGTCTTGCATAATGTTCATGATGTAGTACTTTAGTATATAGTGTAAGTCTTTGAATATAAGTGGTCTATGAAGCATGTATAAGTTGTATATCTCTTACTACCGTTCGGGCCGACATAATTCAGAAGTCATGGAGTAAACGTTCGAGGAGCCAGGACACTTTAACTCGTAAATCCACAACTCGTCTCGACGGCTTACTCAATGAACTCCTCACATGAGGCTCCCTACTATTGTAGTATTTGATAACATATATATATAAGTCTTTTTGATCTTTAAAAG
This sequence comes from Artemisia argyi, assembly GCA_030686995.1. NCBI lineage: Eukaryota > Viridiplantae > Streptophyta > Magnoliopsida > Asterales > Asteraceae > Artemisia > Artemisia argyi. The sequence continues at coordinate 59,864 of JARVZY010002553.1, forward strand.
TGATATGGTCTTTAGCCGTGACTTTGGTCATGTTACCATGGTCTTGAGACTCAACCTTGGCTTTAGCCATGGTTGTGGTCTTGGCTTTAGGTCATTAGACCTCTTGGTCTCATCTAATTATAATGATTATATAGTAACTTTGGTCTAAAAATGGGCTGTTAAGAATTTGAAGAACATTATCACTCAGAAAGCATTTTCAGGTCTCGAGCTTCTTTGTTCCTGAACGAAAACGTCGTTCCGGACAACTTTCGTGTTTTAACTTTTTGATGAATCGGACCACAAGTGGGACTTTCAAAACCATAATTTGATCAGAATGCTATTTAGGCAGATTTGCCGTTTTGGTTTCGCTAACTTCAAATGGTCATAACTTTTGACTCGTATACTCGTTTTGGGTGATTCAAATTGCTATATTTTCCTTTTGAAGTCCTTTATAACAGTAAGTAAATGTCAAATATCATAGTTATACTATTTTGGTCGTGGTTCTCCATAAAAATCACTAGTTTGCTTGTTTACTTGTCATAAGTTAACATATGTATACCAATACTCGTTTTATCCATTTTTAAACATCATGAACACAATACAAAGACCATATATAGCATGAAAGAAACATAATAAGCATGAAATGATATTGAGCAAGAAAGTGTATAAGGGTTTGCTTACAACTTTTGGCTTTCTAAAGAAAGGAAGTCAAGTATAGAACTAGGACACTAACCTAAGCTTGTAAACCCTTCACCATAACTCTTGTAACCCTTGCTAGCCTTGATCTAACCCTTGATAAAACCCATTAACTTCAGCCCCTAATCACCTTGTGTAGCTCCTAATTCAACCATGGAATCACCAAACAAACTTAAGAACTAGGTAGAGAATACTAAGACCTTGAACTTTGTAGTGTAACTTATAGTTTGAAGATCAAAGGATCATGGTGCTAGGGATTTGTTGTGTGGCGTTTTTATGATGAAAAGATGAAGGTATGAGCTTGCTTTTATAGCATGAAGAGGAGGTGCAAGGAAGGTGCCTAGGAAGGTTCATTAAGGAGGTTAGTTTTTAGGATATTTAGGAAGCTTACTTAGGAAGTTTTACACATGTTTGCTACCTAAAGTCCTCAAGACTTATCACAAGCCAAAAAGGCTTGTGATACACGTTCATATGGGATAAGGGGGGAGTGACTAGGTTTTTGATGGTATTATCCTAAGTATGTAGCTAGTTTTGACTCCGGGAAATGCTAACCGTAAGTTTTTAAGTCACGAAACGTAAAACCGGGTATCCTAAAAATATGAAACTTATAAATATGCTAGAACTTATCAATATACTCCATAATAAAATATAAAATGAGTGGTAGGTTCTATCGGGTGCGAAAACCCTGCTAAAAACTGGAAACACAGGTCTAAAACGCGCAATTCGCGTAAAACGCTGAACTGAAAAACGTAAAATTCCGAAACTTTTGGAATTGTCATAAAATGATAGAAAATCATATTTCTATTGTTTATAATGTTTTATGGATATATCGGGATGCTGGAAGGACGTTTAAACCTAAAAGTAAATCTCGGACACGGCTTTGTGATTTTTGCAGAAATGATCCGACGAGCGTCAAACTCTCGGATTATCGTTAAAATAGTTTAACTTACGAGAATATGAAATAAAAATTTCTGAGATGAATAGTGAAAAGTGAATAGTAAAAAGTGAATAGTAAAAGTGAATAGTAAAAAGTGAATAGTGAAATTTTCGGGAATAAAAGTTAACCTGAAATTGCGAATTGTTACAGTCTGTACCCCTTAAGGAGAACTTCGTCCCGAAGTTCAGTTGATGTTAACTACTTACGGTGTGTCTAAGAGAATTCGGGATCTCTAATATAGTGGTGTTCACTCTGATTCGTCTAAGATTCAGGTTAAGGAGTCGTATCGGCTACAATTAAGCCCACTTATTTATAACACATTACTTACATAAAGAAGCGTCCAAATTTATGTAAGTAAGGTCTCATAAACTTATGGTTCGGTGATTTACAATTTCTTTATTTAACTGAAGAGGCGTCCCAATCCATTTAAATAAGGAGATTCTAAAACATCCTACTTAAGAATTTCCGACACAAAATCCGCCTTCTGAGGCCGATAGTAAGATAATCAAGCCATCAAATCCCTAAAGCTAAGCAATAATATTATTTAACTCAAATCTTGTGTCTAATCAAACAAGAACTGTCACAAGATCAAGTTAACTAATTAGTTATTACTGAGCTCTATGTTTTTAATGACTCGACGAATCTCTGGGGCTCCTTATAATACTAAAGTCACATCATCTAACAGCGTGGAACTAAGCAAACGTCTAACCAAAAAGCACATGTGTATGTATTGTGTGTAAGGCAAATAAAGAGGAAGGTCCCAACGTATATAGCAGTTATAGTCTAGGCACTAAATGCAACCTAGTTCTCTATAACCAAGGCTCTGGTACCAATCTGTAACACCCCCAAAATACCGCAGCGGAAGACTGTGTCATAGGGGTGCTACTTCATAATACAAAGTACAAGTTATAGAAAACGAACTCTAAATGAGACGTTTTGAAAAGTTACCATTCGATTAAAGAATTCAAAGTCACAAACTTGAGATTCCAAAGTATGATACATAAATGTATACAAAATGTTGAATGGTAAATGATAAAAGCGTAAGTCTTCAGAATATGCAGCTTGACTCTAAGTTCCATGCACTAGCTATCGCCTTACTAACCTGAGATAAACATGCTAAAGTGTCAACACAATGGTTGGTGAGTTCATAGAGTTTGTCTTAAAATAGTTGAAAAGCCTTAAAGAATGATCACACAGCAAAGGCATCGTGAATCCACTCAGTTACAAGTCCCGCCATAAGAGACTTGTAACCTGTGTGTTCACAACCCACTGCTAACATATATAGTATGAATAAGACATGTATAAGTTCATTAAGACAATTTAAGCAATTAGAAGTGAGTCTCTACTTCATCTCCGAAGACCTCACTTTTATGATGTATCCAACATTCGCAAATGTTAGGATGTATCAAAGACAACTGGGAGTCAATTCCCAAAGACAACTGGGAGCCACTTCCCAAAGACAACTTGGAGTCAATTCCCAAAGACAACTACTAGTCAATAAATAGAATAACGCAATTAAGTATAACGCAGTCATGTATGTAAGCAATCAAGTATAACATAGTCAAGTATAGACGTTTTGAGTATTTGTACAAGTAAACAAGTAGTTGAGCATGTGTCTCCCCCAAAGAGTTAAGACAAATATGAAAAGAGTAGGGGCTATGACTCACCTTAAGTCTATGTAGTGAGTAATGAAAGTGGTAGTCGAATCGCGAAAGTCTCTAAGAGCAGCCTATAATAGAACGTTGCGACTTAGGTTTGGAGTATCGTCTAAGAGTACGACAAATTGCCAATATATGTCTTGCATAATGTTCATGATGTAGTACTTTAGTATATAGTGTAAGTCTTTGAATATAAGTGGTCTATGAAGCATGTATAAGTTGTATATCTCTTACTACCGTTCGGGCCGACATAATTCAGAAGTCATGGAGTAAACGTTCGAGGAGCCAGGACACTTTAACTCGTAAATCCACAACTCGTCTCGACGGCTTACTCAATGAACTCCTCACATGAGGCTCCCTACTATTGTAGTATTTGATAACATATATATATAAGTCTTTTTGATCTTTAAAAGTGATATGGTCTTTAGCCGTGACTTTGGTCATGTTACCATGGTCTTGAGACTCAACCTTGGCTTTAGCCATGGTTGTGGTCTTGGCTTTAGGTCATTAGACCTCTTGGTCTCATCTAATTATAATGATTATATAGTAACTTTGGTCTAAAAATGGGCTGTTAAGAATTTGAAGAACATTATCACTCAGAAAGCATTTTCAGGTCTCGAGCTTCTTTGTTCCTGAACGAAAACGTCGTTCCGGACAACTTTCGTGTTTTAACTTTTTGATGAATCGGAACACAAGTGGGACTTTCAAAACCATAATTTGATCAGAATGCTATTTAGGCAGATTTGCCGTTTTGGTTTCGCTAACTTCAAATGGTCATAACTTTTGACTCGTATACTCGTTTTGGGTGATTCAAATTGCTATATTTTCCTTTTGAAGTCCTTTATAACAGTAAGTAAATGTCAAATATCATAGTTATACTATTTTGGTCGTGGTTCTCCATAAAAATCACTAGTTTGCTTGTTTACTTGTCATAAGTTAACATATGTATACCAATACTCGTTTTATCCATTTTTAAACATCATGAACACAATACAAAGACCATATATAGCATGAAAGAAACATAATAAGCATGAAATGATATTGAGCAAGAAAGTGTATAAGGGTTTGCTTACAACTTTTGGCTTTCTAAAGAAAGGAAGTCAAGTATAGAACTAGGACACTAACCTAAGCTTGTAAACCCTTCACCATAACTCTTGTAACCCTTGCTAGCCTTGATCTAACCCTTGATAAAACCCATTAACTTCAGCCCCTAATCACCTTGTGTAGCTCCTAATTCAACCATGGAATCACCAAACAAACTTAAGAACTAGGTAGAGAATACTAAGACCTTGAACTTTGTAGTGTAACTTATAGTTTGAAGATCAAAGGATCATGGTGCTAGGGATTTGTTGTGTGGCGTTTTTATGATGAAAAGATGAAGGTATGAGCTTGCTTTTATAGCATGAAGAGGAGGTGCAAGGAAGGTGCCTAGGAAGGTTCATTAAGGAGGTTAGTTTTTAGGATATTTAGGAAGCTTACTTAGGAAGTTTTACACATGTTTGCTACCTAAAGTCCTCAAGACTTATCACAAGCCAAAAAGGCTTGTGATACACGTTCATATGGGATAAGGGGGGAGTGACTAGGTTTTTGATGGTATTATCCTAAGTATGTAGCTAGTTTTGACTCCGGGAAATGCTAACCGTAAGTTTTTAAGTCACGAAACGTAAAACCGGGTATCCTAAAAATATGAAACTTATAAATATGCTAGAACTTATCAATATACTCCATAATAAAATATAAAATGAGTGGTAGGTTCTATCGGGTGCGAAAACCCTGCTAAAAACTGGAAACACAGGTCTAAAACGCGCAATTCGCGTAAAACGCTGAACTGAAAAACGTAAAATTCCGAAACTTTTGGAATTGTCATAAAATGATAGAAAATCATATTTCTATTGTTTATAATGTTTTATGGATATATCGGGATGCTGGAAGGACGTTTAAACCTAAAAGTAAATCTCGGACACGGCTTTGTGATTTTTGCAGAAATGATCCGACGAGCGTCAAACTCTCGGATTATCGTTAAAATAGTTTAACTTACGAGAATATGAAATAAAAATTTCTGAGATGAATAGTGAAAAGTGAATAGTAAAAAGTGAATAGTAAAAAGTGAATAGTGAAATTTTCGGGAATAAAAGTTAACCTGAAATTGCGAATTGTTACATTGTTCATAAACAAAGGAAAACACTGACAAAAAAGGGTGAAGTTTACCTTGATACTGAAGAATGTTTAGATTCAACAGATCTGAGGACAAGAAGTGCTCCTCTTAGCTTGTACGAAGCAGTGAAGCATATAATATCAGTTCCTTGTCTTAGAGAATATGTACGGGTATTGGGATTTGAGAAGATTTTAAATCTAAATATTTCTCTTATACCGTCAAATCTTGCGTATAAAATCCTAGAGTGCTACAATGTTGAAGAACAATCACTGGTTTTTAAAGGACACGAGATTAAGAGCACAAGGAATTTAATGCATGATATTCTAGGTTTTCCAAAAGGAGATTTAGGAATTCATTTTGCAAAAAGGACATCTTACAAGAAAATGAAATTCGATCTTCAAAGTTTTTGGAAACAATACTATGATGGAGATGGAAAACTTATCGTGAAGGACTTCATTGTTGAAACTAATGAAGTAAATGATCTTTTCAAGTTAAATTTCATTATTTTATTGGTCAGTACAATGATATCATCATGCAAGGGAGGAGAATCAAATATGAAATTTCTACCATCTCTTGTTCAGCATTATGATAACATTAATAGAGTTGATTGATGTGGTTTAGTGCTCGATTCTCTAGCTCTCAACAAAAATGATGTAAAGAAAAATTCTTGAAACAATCAGTATTGTGGTCCTATAACGTTTCTGACGGTATGTTTCTATTTTTAAACATTTTGTAGTTCTATAAATTTTATACTTATTTTGATTACAATTAAATCTTTTTTCCACAGTTGCTGTATATTAGATGGCTCTTCCGAAGAACAAATCAAAAGAAGATGTCATGCAATATTGGTCAACAGAGTTGTTGAGAAAAGTGGACTCTGAACATTTACGACTAAAAAATTTTGCTGAGTTTTTTTCTGATGATCAGTTCTTCTTCAGAGACAAAAATAATGAAGAAGTTGATGAAGCGATACTTGAATCTCCTGAACATTTACTAATACAGAACAAAATAGTTGCAGAAGATGAGTGCCAATATTTGATTTCTGGAGTGAATGAAACATGTGAAAGTTCAAGAGTTAGAGAAGTTGAAAATGATTTTGATAATTCATTATTATCTGAAAAAAATCATTTTTTCTCCTGCTGATAACAATTTGGTTGATCATATTTCAATTGATCATTCAATTAATGCTGATGAAAACAGTTTGGTTGATGATCGTATTGATGAGGTATTTATTTTTTTATATTTAATATAATATTTTAAATTTTAATAGTTGTTACTAAAACTAATTTATGTTTTTATTAGCAGGTTGAGGAGATTCAGAATGAGTATTTTTCAAATAATGATCAAACCAACAATTGGTTGTCTGTTTCTACAAAAGAGGTATTAAATGAATTATAAACATCTGTTATATTTTTACAAGTTAATAATTGATTTTTGAAATAATATATATATATATTTTTTTATTTTTTTTTCAGAATGATGAGCCTGAATTATCTTAAGAGAACGAGTTGGCTGATGTTCCTGTGCACGAGGTTTTAATTTATTCAAGTTTATATATTAATATTACTATCATTTTTTTTATTCTTATTTTTATTTTATTTATTTATTTGTTTTTTTAAATTTCTGATTTGTGTTTTTAATCTAGGATGAACAGTTCCAGAATAACTATTTTGAAATTTCAAAAGAAAATCAAGTTAGTGCGGTTGAAGATTCGTTGTTTACAAGTAATGATAAAGTTGATCAGCTTCAGGTTACCAACTTTGAATATTCAAAAGATACACAACCTGTATCGCCTAATGTTAAGGTAAACGTCTTTAGTAATTAAAATACTTAATAAATCAAGTTGTAGTAATTAACAAATTGTAACAATTCACATTTTCAGGTTAACTTCTATTCCCGAAAATTTCACTATTCATTTTTACTATTCACTTTTACTATTCATTTTCCCGAAATTTTCCCGAAATTTGATTTTTGTTTCTTGGCCTCGAGTGATAAATCATTTCCATAGCAAATTAAAAGTTTGACACTTATCATATCATTTTCGTGAAAGTTATTAAGGAATTATACGTTTTAGGGTAAAACGTCATTAAAAAATTCTACGCACAACGAAACTCGACCGCGTTAAGTGACCCCGCATCAGAAAAATGTTTAGTACTCTCATGATTAATAAGAGAATTAATCATGACTAAGAAAAATATGACCAAATAAACCTCGGCCGTAAGAAACAGGAATTTTCATTTTTAAGCACTTTTATTTAGCCGTAACCTTAGCCTATACCTGCACCGCGTTTCTAAGACAATTTGAGTTTTCACATTTTTGGAATAAGTCAACATATTTTTTCCCTCCTCCTTTGACCAAAAATCATTCCTTGATTTTTGGGCTTACGGTTTTAAGTTTAGAGACATTAAATACCAACCGACACTAGACTGAGCCCAGCCTAAACATTATAAGTCATTTTAAGTCATTATTATCCTATTAGAAAAGTTACATTTTACTTTTCTCAATTTTACGCAACTTTCGTACGTTTTACGTATTACGCGTTTTAGACCCGTGTTTCCAGTTTTAGCAGGGTTTGAGCACCCCAATAGAACCTACCACTCATTTTTTATTTTATTATGGAGTATATTGATAAGTTCTAGCATATTTACAAGTTTCATATGTTTAGGATACCCGGTTTTACGTTTCGTGACTTAATAACTTACGGTTAGCATTTCCCGGAGTCAAAACTAGCTACTTAAGTTAGATAATATCATCCAAGACCAAGTCATCCATCCTATCCTAAGTGAAACAACCTCTAGGGGGGGGGGGGAATTCACTTGCGTGGCTTGATCTTGACCATTGATTCACTAGATCATCACATGTGTACTACTTAGGCTCCAAGTTAAACTTGGTCTCCAAGTGTAGTAACTTTCCTAGTTACCTTCCTAACCTCCTCTTCATAGTATAAATACAAGCTCATTCCTTCATCTTTTCAACATAAAAATGCCACACCATTAATTCCTAGCACCATGATCCTTTGATCTTCAATATACAAGTTACACTACAAAGTTCAAGGTCTTAGTATTCTCTACCTAGTTCTTAAGTTTGTTTGGTGATTCCATGGTTGAATTAGGAGCTACACAAGGTGATTAGGGTCTGAATTTAAATGGTTTTCACAAGGGTTGGATCAAGGCTAGCAAGGGTTTCAAGAGTTTTGGTGAAGGGTTTGCAAGCATATGTTTACTGTCTTAGTTTCATACTTGACTTTCTTTCTTTAGAAAGCCAAAAGTTGTAAGAAATCCTATTACACTTTCTTGCTCAATATCATTTTCATGCTTATTATGTTTCTTTCATGCTATATATGGTCTTTGTATTATGTCGATGATATATAAAAATTGGTAAAACAAGTATTGACATATAAATGTTAACTTATGTTATTTAAACAAGTAAACTAGTAACTTTCTTGGAGAACCACGACCAAAATAGTATAACTATGATATTTGACACTTACTTACTGTTAAAGAGAACTTAACAAGGAAAACATAGCAATTTGAATCGCCCAAAACGAGTACCCGAGTCAAAAGTTACGACCATTTGAAATTACCAAAACTTTACGGCAAAACTGCCAAATGTTTCTGTGACAGAACCTTTAACACGCAAAAAGAGGCCCTTCTGTTCCGTTTCATGAAAAAGTTAAACCACGAAAGTTGTCCGGAATCACGTTTTCTTCAGAAATCAGGTGTACGAGCCCAGAAAACCAATAACGAATGAGATTTTCTTCAGTTTCTTAACAGCTATTTTATATATACCAAAGTTACTATATAATAGTTATGCTTTAATAAGACCAAGAGGTCTAATGACCTAAAGCCAAGACCACAACCATGGCTAAAGCCAAGGTTGAGTCTCAAGACCATGGTAACAATGACCAAGGTCACGGCAAAGCCACGGCTAAAGACCATATAACTTTTAAAGATCAAAACTTATATATACGTTATCAAATACTACAATAGTAGGGAGCCTCATGTGAGGAGTTCTTTAAGTAAGCCGTCGAGATGAGTTGTGGATTTACGAATTAAAGTGTCCTGGCTCCTCGAACGTTTACTCCATGACTTCTAAATTATGTCGGTCCGAACGGTAGTAAGAGATATACAACCTATACATGTTTCATAAACCATTTATATTCAAAGACTTACACTATATACTAAGTACTACATCATGAACATTATGCAAGACATATATAGGCAATTCTTCGTATTCTTAGACGTTACTCCAAACCTAAGTCGCAACGTTCTGTTATAGGCTGCTCTTAGAGACTTTCGCGATTCGACTACCACTTTCATTTCTCATTACATAAGCTTAAGGTGAGTTCGTAGCCCCACTTTTCTCATTTACTTGTTTTAACTCTTTGGGGGAGATACATGCTCAAATACTTGTTTTTACATATTATTGTGAGTCATAGCCCCTACTTTTTTTATACTTGTTTTAACTCTTTGGGGGAGATACATGCTCAACTACTTGCTTACTTGTACAAAAACTCAAAACATTTATACTTGATTGTTTTATACTTGATTGTCTTATACTTGATTGCATTATACTTGATTTCATACATACATGATTGTGTTATACTTAACTGCGTTATACTTGATTGTGAGACTTCTAGTGGCTCCAGATTAAGTTGCTGGATGACCATTGAGACTGCCAGTGGCTCCAGATTAAGTTGCTAGATGACCATTGAGACATACAACAAACGTGAGGTCTTCGGAGATGAAGTGTAGACTCACAAGTAATTGCTTAAATGTTGTGATGAACTTATACATGTCTTAATCATACTATATTGTAGCAGTGGGTTGTGAACACAAAGGTTACAAGTCTCTTATGGCGGGACTTGCAACTGAGTGGATTTACGATTCCTTTGCTGTGTGATCATTTTCTATAGGCTTATTTGTTAGCCAAACTCTATGAACTCACCAACCATTGTGTTGACACTTTAGCATGTTTATCTCAGGTTAGTAAGGCGATAGCTAGTGCGTGGAACTTAGAGTCAAGCTGCATATTCTGAAGACTTACGCTTTTTATCATTTACCATTCAAAACATTTTGTATACATTTATGTATCATACTTTGGAATCTCATGTTTGTAACTTTGAATTCATTAATCGAATGGTAACTTTTCAAAACGTCTCATTTAGAGTTCGTTTTCTATAACTTGTACTTTGTATTCTGAAGTAGCACCCCAAGTGACACAGTCTTCCGTTGTGGTATTTTGGGGGTGTTACAGATTGGTACCAGAGCCTTGGTTATAGAGAACTAGGTTGCATTTAGTGCCTAGACTATAATTGCTATATACGTTAAGACCTTCCTCTTTATTTGCCTTACACACACTACATATGCATACGCTTTTTGTTAGTTATTGGTTTAGTTCCACGCTGTTAGATGATATGACTTTAGTATTATAATGAACCCCAGAATTTAATCGAGTCATTAAAAACATGGAGCTCAGTAATAACTAATTATTTAACTTGTTCTTGTGACAGTTCTTGTTTGATGAGACACAAGATTTGAGTTAAATAATATTATTGCTTAGATTTAGGGATTTGATGACTTGATTATCTTACTATCTGCCTCAGAAGGCGGATTTTGTGTCGGAAATTCTTAAGTAGGATGATTTAGAATCTCCTTATTTAAATGGATTGGGACGCCTCTTCATTTAAATAAAGAAATTGTAAATCACCGAACCATAAGTTTATGATCCCTTACTTACCTAAATTTGGACGCTTCTTTATGTAAGTAATGAGTTATAAATAAGTTTGCTTAATTGTATCCGATACGACTCCTTAACCACAACCTTAGACGAATCAGAGTAAATACCACTATATTAGAGATCCCGAATTTCCTTAGACACACCGTAAGTAGTTAACATCAACTGAACTTCGGGACGAAGTTCTCCTTAAGGGGTAGAGACTGTAACAATTCACATTTTCAGGTTAACTTCTATTTTCGAAAATTTCACTATTCATTTTTACTATTCACTTTTACTATTCATTTTTCCCGAAATTTGATTTTTGTTTCTTGGCCTCGAGTGATAAATCATTTCCATAGCAAATTAAAAGTTTGACACTCATCAGGTCATTTTCGTGAAAGTTATTAAGGAATTACACGTTTTAGGGTAAAACGTCATTCAAAAATTCTACGCACAACGAAACTCGACCGCGTTAAGTGACCCCGCATCAGAAAAATGTTTAGTACTCTCATGAGAATTAATCATGACTAAGAAAAATATGACCAAATAAACCTCGGCCGTGAGAAACAAGAATTTTCGTTTTTAAGCACTTTTATTTAGCCGTAACCTTAGCCTATACCTGCACCGCGTTTCTAAGACAATTTGAGTTTTCACATTTTTGGAATAAGTCAACATATTTTTTCCCTCCTCCTTTGACCAAAAATCATTCCTTGATTTTATAAATCATTCCTTGATTATTGGGCTTACGGTTTTAAGTTTAGAGACATTAAATACCAACCGACATTATACTGAGCCCAGCCTAAACATTATAAGTCATTTTAAGTCATTATTATCCTATTAGAAAAGTTACATTTTACTTTTCTCAATTTTACGCAACTTTCGTACGTTTTACGTATTACGCGTTTTAGACCCGTGTTTCCAGTTTTAGCAGGGTTTGAGCACCCCAATAGAACCTACCACTCATTTTTTATTTTATTATGGAGTATATTGATAAGTTCTAGCATATTTACAAGTTTCATATATTTAGGATACCCGGTTTTACGTTTCGTGACTTAACAACTTACGGTTAGCATTTCCCGGAGTCAAAACTAGCTACTTAAGTTAGATAATATCATCCAAGACCAAGTCATCCATCCTATCCTAAGTGAAACAACCTCTAGGGGGGGGGGGGGGGATTCACTTGCGTGGCTTGATCTTGACCATTGATTCACTAGATCATCACATGTGTACTACTTTGGCTCCAAGTTAAACTTGGTCTCCAAGTGTAGTAACTTTCCTAGTTACCTTCCTAACCTCCTCTTCATAGTATAAATACAAGCTCATTCCTTCATCTTTTCATCATAAAAACGCCACACCATTAATTTCTAGCACCATGATCCTTTGATCTTCAATATACAAGTTACACTACAAAGTTCAAGGTCTTAGTATTCTCTACCTAATTCTTAAGTTTGTTTGGTGATTCCATGGTTGAATTAGGAGCTACACAAGGTGATTAGGGGCTGAAGTTAAATGGTTTTCACAAGGGTTAGATCAAGGCTAGCAAGGGTTTCAAGAGTTGTGGTGAAGGGTTTGCAAGCATAGGTTTAGTGTCTTAGTTTCATACTTGACTTCCTTTCTTTAGAAAGCCAAAAGTTGTAAGAAATCCTATTACACTTTCTTGCTCAATATCATTTTCATGCTTATTATGTTTCTTTCATGCTATATATGGCCTTTGTATTATGTTGATGATATATAAAAATTGGTAAAACAAGTATTGATATATAAATGTTAACTTATGTTATTTAAACAAGTAAACTAGTAACTTTCTTGGAGAACCATGACCAAAATATAGCAATTTGAATCACCCAAAACAAGTACCCGAGTCAAAAGTTACGACCATTTGAAATTACCAAAAACTTTACGGCAAAACTGCCAAATGTTTGTGTGACAGAACCTTAAACACACAAAAAGAGGCCCTTCTGATCCGTTTCATGAAAAAGTTAAAACACGAAAGTTGTTCGGAATCATGTTTTCTTCAAAAACAAAGAAGCACGAGCCCAGAAAACCAATAACGAATGAGATTTTCTTCAGTTTCTTAACAACTATTTTATATATACCAAAGTTACTATATAATAGTTATGCTTTAATAAGACCAAGAGGTCTAATGACCTAAAGCCAAGACCACAACCATGGCTAAAGCCAAAGTTGAGTCTCAAGACCATGGTAACAATGACCAAGGTCACGGCAAAGCCACGGCTAAAGACCATATAACTTTTAAAGATCAAAACTTATATATATGTTATCAAATACTACAATAGTAGGGAGACTCATGTGAGGAGTTCATTAAGTAAGCCGTCGAGATGAGTTGTGGATTTACGAATTAAAGTGTCCTGGCTCCTCGAACGTTTACTCCATGACTTCTGAATTATGTCGGCCCGAACGGTAGTAAGAGATATACAACCTATACATGTTTCATAGACCATTTATATTTAAAGACTTACACTATATACTAAGTACTACATCATGAACATTATGCAAGACATATATAGGAAATTCTTCATATTCTTAGACGTTGCTCCAAACCTAAGTCGCAACGTTCTATTATAGGGTGCTCTTAGAGACTTTCGCAATTCGACTACCACTTTCATTTCTCATTACATAAGCTTAAGGTGAGTTCGTAGCCCCAGTTTTCTCATTTATTTGTTTTAACTCTTTGGGGGAGATACATGCTCAAATACTTGTTTTTACATATTACTGTGAGTCATAGCCCCTACTTTTTTTATACTTGTTTTAACTCTTTGGGGGAGATACATGCTCAACTACTTCCTTACTTGTACAAATACTCAAAACATTTATACTTGATTGTTTTATACTTGATTGTCTTATACTTGATTGAATTATACTTGATTTCATACATACATGATTGTGTTATACTTAACTGCGTTATACTTGATTGTGAGACTTCCAGTGGCTCCAGATTAAGTTGCTGGATGACCATTGAGACTGCCAGTGGCTCCAGATTAAGTTGCTGGATGACCATTGAGACATACAACAAACGTGAGGTCTTCGGAGATGAAGTGTAGACTCACGACTAATTTCTTAAATGTTGTGATGAACTTATACATGTCTTAATCATACTATATTGTAGTAGTGGGTTGTGAACACACAGGTTACAAGTCTCTTATGGCGGGACTTGCAACTGAGTGGATTTACAATTCCTTTGCTGTGTGATCATTTTCTATAGGCTTATTTGTTAGACAAACTCTATGAACTCACCAACCATTGTGTTGACACTTTAGCATGTTTATCTCAGGTTAGTAAGGCAATAGCTAGTGCGTGGAACTTAGAGTCAAGCTGCATATTCTGAAGACTTACGCTTTTTATCATTTACCATTCAAAACATTTTGTATACATTTATGTATCATACTTTGGAATCTCATGTTTGTAACTTTGAATTCATTAATCGAATGGTAACTTTTCAAAAGGTCTCATTTAGAGTTCGTTTTCTATAACTTGTACTTTGTATTATGAAGTAGCACCCCAAGTGACACAGTCTTCCGCTGCGGTATTTTGGGGGTGTTACACAAATGAATAACTATTTTTTATTAACTCATTAATTTTGCAGGAAGTTATTTCTGATTTGAAAAGATGCATACATAACTTCTCATCCTATGATAATATTCTTTCGAAAGACGAAGAGGTTGTTGCATTTAAAAAACAGCTTTCATCACTTTTGATTGGAAAGGACACAAGTGATTGTGATTGTGTAGTTTCACATGATCCTATTTCTGATACGTGTGGTGTAGATACTACTGAGATAGTCGTTAATGAATAAGGTCACAAGCCAGGAGATTATGTTTGCCAAGACAATGACGTGATGAAAGTTGTATCTAATGTATTGGAGGATATTGTTCAAGACCCTTTTATGTGTATTCAAAATGATGTAGCTTCTCCAAATACAGGGGGTTTTGGAGAAATTGATGCGTCAGCAAAAGGATTTAATGAGCATGAAAACACTGACACTGAGATACCGTATGTACAACCAAGTTATGATTCAGCGAATTCATTTCATTTGGAAGGATCTGATACAAAGATGGATGATGATATGAAGATGGATGATGATGTTGCAGAACCTTTTATGCCGTTTCAAGATGATTATGCTCTTTTAAATGTTGAATTTTCCCATATGCGATTATCTGAGGATGACAATTCAAAGTTAGATGATGCTGAATTGACTGCAGAAGGTAATGTTGCAATGCATGACGAATTGAGAATGCAAACAACAATGCAAGTAAGTGATTAGTCTGAAAAAGAACTTACTGAGAATGCAAACAACAACGCAGACCTAACAGAAAATGAAGTTGTAGACGAACCATGTGCCAGTGAACCTAAAATGGAAGTTTCTAAAACTCAAGACTTTAGTGCCTTTAGCGAGTCATGTACTAGTGTTTCCGAAGAGAAGGTTATGGACGCTAAAGAGAGTTGAGTTGCAACTGAATCATTTTTGAAAACTCAAGAAGTTAATGTAATAAGCAACTCTGACACTGGCCCAGTAGATGGTTGTGTAAGTACCCAATTGGAGATGGTTGTGGAATGAAATGATAGTTATGTGGCAACCGAATCATTTTCGAAAACTCGGGATATTAAGGAACAAGTAGGCGATGAACTCACAAAGGAAGTTTTAGATGAAGCAGCTCCTTATAAATGCACAGTGGAAGTTTTTGATTCAGTTTCAAAAACCCAAGTTGTTACTGCATTATACGAGTCTGATGCTAGCACAGATGGTGGTACTTTAAGTAAGCAAGCGGAAAAGGTTGAAAAACTCAGTGAAGCAAACGAGAATAAAGGTAAAGCAACTGAATGCAATGGTGATTCAGCAAATTTATTTCATTTGGAAGGATCTGATACAAAGATGGATGATGATATGGATTATGAGGACCTTAACAAAGTGAATACTTTTGATGATGTTGCAGAACCTGTTAGGGCGTTTCAAGATGATTCTGCTCCTTCAAATGTTGAATTTTGCTATATGCACTTATCTGAAGATGACAATTCAAAGACAGATGATGCAGAATTGACTGCAAAAGGTAATGTTGCAATGCATGACGAATTGACTATAGGTTCTGAAAAGGATGGCTGTATCAAAATTCAAGAAATTGGTTTGTCTGAAAAAGAACTTATTGAGAATGAAAACAACAACACAGACATTCCGTATGTCCAACAAAATGATGATTTTAAACATTCATTACCTTTAGAAGTGTCTTGTAGTCAAATGAATGAGGTCCGTGCAACATCAGACATACTTCCGGAAACAAATGTAAATTTGCAAATAAGTAGTTCTGGAAAACCTTTGATGACAATTCCAACTAAACATCATGATAACAAAGGTGTCTCTGAAGAGCATTATGTGGTCACAGATGATGTAGCAGCAATTCACCAAGAAGATTTTGTTGTTCCTATTACAACCCAAGATGTAGCATCAACTCATGTAGGTTACTTTAATTTTAAAAAACTAAAGTTTTATCAATTTTTAAATTTTGTTTGTGCCAAATTTAGCATATGACTTTATTTACTGTTTTAGGTTTCTCAAATGAATTGTTTTGAAATCAAAGAGATCTAAAAGTTCAAGCAAAGATTAATAACGACATTTTTCCTGAAGATTCCGAAATGGAAAATGATGTTGCAGACCTAACAGAAAATGAAGTTGTAGACGAACCATGTGCCAGTGAATCCAAAATGGAAGTTTCTAAAACTCAAGAGTTTACTGCCTTTAGCGAGTCATGTACTAGTGTTTCTGAAGAGAAGGTTATGGACCCTAAAGAGAGTTCAGTTGCAACTGAATCATTTTCGAAAACTCAAGATGTTAATGTATTAAACATCTCTGATACTGGCTCAGTAGATGGTTGTGTAAGTACCCAAGTTGAGATGGTTGTTGAACGAAATGATAGTTATGTGGCAACCAAATTATTTTCAAAAACTCAAAATGTAACAAGTAGGCGATTAACTTACAAAGGAAGTTTTAGATAAAGCAACTCCTTATAAATACACAATGGAAGTTTCTGAATTAGTTTCAAAAATTCAAGTTGTTACTGCATTAAGTGAGTCTCATGCTTGCACAGATGGTGGTATTGTAAGTACGCAAGCAGAAAAAGTTGTAAAACTCAATGAAGCAAACGAGAACAAAGGTAAAGCAACTGAAAGCAGTGGTGATTCAGCAAATTCATTTCATTTGGAAGGATCTGATACGAAGACGGATGATGATATGAATTATGAGGATCATAACAAAGAGAATCCCTTGGAACAAAATGATAGTTATGTGGCAACCGAATCATTTTTGAAAACTCAAGATGTTAAGGAACAACTAGGTGATGAACTCATAAAGGAAGTTGTAGATGAAGCAAACGAGAACAAAGATAAAGCAATTGAATGCAGTGGTTCAGAAAATGCTGATTTGGATACTACAGACATTTTGATTCCCAAAAATAATATTTCTGCTGAAAATAAGGTTTTAAATGTTTTATTTGTGTTTTCGATTCTGTAACTTTCTACTGTATTTATTATTGATATAATATTTTTTTTGCTCATTTATCCGTGATTTATGTATTTGCAATTTGAGCAAAAAGATTCTACATTGATTGACGCAGGAATTATGCAAATCGTCAAATCTAAACCCTCCCAAGATATACCTGTTGAAGAAAATGTAGTCAAAATTGTTCTGCATGTTTGTAATATAAAAATGTGAAATGTATGGTTCTAGGTTTGTTTTTTTTTTTTTTTTTTTTTTTTTTTTTTTTTTTTTTTTTTTATGTTTTATGAGCATTTTTTGTGTTTTTATAATGTTGCAGAGTGAATCAAACAAGACTCAGAACATTGGAAACGCCCCACTGCAAACTATAGCTACTTCTTCTGAAAAGCTTGAAGAGATGTCTCATTATAAAGTTAAGCATGGGGATAAGCAAAAAGTAGGTGATGAACCCACAAAGGAAGTTGATGATGTACAAGGAGGAGATGAAACTGCAAAGGAAGTTGTGGATGAACCAGATGCCAATGAATTGACAATGGAATTTGAGATTGAACAATGTCGAAATGAAACCGCAAATGAAGTTGTGGATAAATCACGTGCCAATGAAAATGAATTGCAAGTAGAACTTTTGTCAGATAATTCTTCTAAAGTTCAAATTGAGAATGACAATAACATTGAAAGGGATTCTATTAAATGTATTGTTACAATCCGGAAAGAATTGTCTGCAGTCTGTCAAGATGGCTCGTGTGTTGGAATTCAAGAAAATGAAGACTGTGACATTTTCTCTGATACTCCAGATAAAGAATGCAACAAAGTTGATGATGTGATAATACAATCTCAGTCTATTGAAAGAAACATCAAAATTATTGGTTCATCACATTTAATAGCATTAGAAAGGTCTAATATGCAAATTGATGAAGATCATCACAGAGAAAGTAATGTCAACATACTGGAAGAATTGTCTACAATTTCTGCAAACAGTGGGTATGAGCAGATTCAAGGAAATGAAGACGGCAAGGAAATCTAAAATACGCAAGATGAAGGATCTGAGAAGAAACTTCATGATGAAACTAATGTAGAATCTCTTCCTTCTTCTATTAGCGTTACTCATTTGGCTGCTGTAGATTCTGCTGAAACAATGTATAATACCGGCTCATCTGGTTGTGAACAAGTTAAAGACAAGAATCTAACAAAGGATCATTGTTCGTTTAAAGATGTTCATTTTGACAATCAGTTACCTATCAGTCATGATTGTGAATATCAGTATCTGTTTGAGCTTAAAGATTTTTCTCCTGTTAATGAAGTAGAGAAAATCCATTCAAATGAAGATGAAAAAATTTTTGAGGTTTATTTTTTGTATTCCTACTTATACATTATGCGAAATTAAATAAATTAAATAAATATTTTTTCATTTTCTTATGTTTATGTTTTTTTCAGGGTTTAAATGAGACAAATGAGAATGTTTTAACTGAAGATGGCAATGACTTGGATTTGAATGAATCTGAAACTGCAGAATGTGTTAAAGAAGATAATTCTACAGAGATCCAGGTATGAATCATATATTTATTTTTATAATTATGAAATAAGATTCATGTTAAATTCTTTCTAATTTTTGTTTAAATTCTTTCGAGCATTTAAACAAAGACGATTTTGTCAAGAATCAAAAAGAAAAGATGCTAAAAAGGAAATTGAAAACATCCATTAATTTTGAATCACCATATATGAACAAGTGAGTGGATACAAAAGTAGAATATGAATCACAAGTTGAGTGTTTATTTCCAAAAATCATTCTTGCAAAAGCTTCTAAAGAAAATGCTATGTAAGATATCATAACTTTTTGCTATTAACCTGAATTGTTTATCATTTTCAATTTTTGTTTTTTCAATCATATTTTTACATTTTTTACTTGTTAGGGAGATGATATTCCAATTGGGAGAAGATAAACCTATTCTCAATGTTCATATCTAATCACTTGCCTCTCAGAAAGAAGTTGAGCTTAACATTATAGATAACTTTGTGAATATTCTAAATTTTGAAGAAAGATTAACACAGGAGGATAGCTCAGCGATTAGATATTTCTTCAAAACTATAGCTATTGTAAGCCAAAAGACATGGATGAATATGATAAAGATCGTGCCCAAAAAGAAATAGAGTTTTATAATTCTGTAAAAGATCAGTTTGCTGCTTTTGGACAAGAAATTACTTTGAAATATATAGAATTGGTAAATTTAATACTCCATCCTAATTTGATTACTTTACTATTCATAATTTCACTAACTTGATATTTTAACAAATAGGTGTTCTTTCCAATTCTTGCGTACGAGCATTTTTACGTTATAGTTTTCAACATAAGGGCTGGTTTTGCTGTAATTTTGGACAACCTTGAATCAGATGCTCCATACGAAGGAAAATACGAAAAAGTTTTAGATTTTGTGGTAAGTTTTTGTTAATACAAATATCGCATAGAAACGTTATTTATATTTTACGATCTTTGCTAAGTTTTGTTAATGACAAAGTATGAACTTTAGCTAAGAGTAAATCATCACTTTAGTGCTTAACTCTTGTTTAAACATTGTTTCTATTTTTTAATTAGAAAGTGTCTTGTCATGTAACACCCCCAAAATATCGCAGCGGAAGACTGTGTCATAGGGGTGCTACTTCATAATACAAAGTACAAGTTATAGAAAACGAACTCTAAATGAGACGTTTTGAAAAGTTACCATTCGATTAATGAATTCAAAGTTACAAACATGAGATTCCAAAGTATGATACATAAATGTATACAAAGTGTTTTGAATGGTAAATGATAAAAGCGTAAGTCTTCAGAATATCCAGCTTGACTCTATGTTCCACGCACTAGCTATCGTCTTACTAACATGAGATAAACATGCTAAAGTGTCAACACAATGGTTGGTGAGTTCATAGAGTTTGTCTTAAAACAGTTGAAAAGCCTTAAAAGAATGTTCACACAACAAAGGCATCATGAATCCACTCAGTTACAAGTCCCGCCATAACAGACTTGTAACCTGTGTGTTCACAACCAACTGCTACAATATAGTATGATTAAGACATGTATAAGTTCATCAAAACAATTAAGCAATTAGTCGTGAGTCTACTCTTCATCTCCGAAGACCTCACGTTTATGATGTATCCAACATTCGCAAATGTTAGGATGTATCAATAGTCTCAATGGTCATCCAACAACTTAATTTGGAGCCACCGGAAGTCTCAATGGTCATCCAGCAACTTAATCTGGAGCCACTGGAAGTCTCTCAATCAAGTATAATGCAATCATGTATATATGACATCAAGTATAATGCGATCAAGTATAAGACAATCAAGTACAAAACAATTAAGTATAAAACAATCAAGTATAAATGTTTTGAGTATTTGTACAAGTAAGCAAGTAGTTGTGCATGTATCCCCCCCAAAGAGTTAAAACAAGTATGAAAAAGTAGGGGCTATGACTCACCTTAAGCTTATGTAATGAGAAATGAAAGTGGTAGTCGAATCGCGAAAGTCTCTAAGAGCAGCCTATAATAGAATGTTGCGACTTAGGTTTGGAGTAACGTCTAAGAATACGAATAATTGCCAATATATGTCTTGCATAATGTTCATGATGTAGTACTTTAGTATATAGTGCAAGTCTTTGAATATAAGTGGTCTATGAAACATGTATAAGTTGTATATCTCTTACTACCGTTCGGGCCGACATAATTCAGAAGTCATGGAGTAAACGTTCGAGGAGCCAGAACACTTTAACTCGTAAATCCACAACTCGTCTCGACGGCTTACTCAATGAACTCCTCACATGAGGCTCCTTACTATTGTAGTATTTGATAACATATATATAAGTTTTGATCGTTTAAAAGTTATATGGTCTTTAGTCATGGCTTTGCCGTGACCTTGGTCATTGTTACCATGGTCTTGAGACTCAACCTTGGCTTTATCCATGGTTGTGGTCTTGGCTTTAGGTCATTAGACCTCTTGGTCTTAGTAAACCATAACTATTATATAGTGACTTTGGTCTAAAAATGGGCTGTTAAGAATTTGAAGAAATTATCACTCGGAAAGCGTTTTCAGGGCTCGAGCTTCTTTATTCCTGAACGAAAACGTCGTTCCGGACAACTTTCGTGTTTTAACTTTTTGATGAATCGGACCAGAAGTGGGACTTTCAAAATCAAAATTTGATCAGAATGCTAATTAGGCAGTTTTGCCGTTTTGGTTTCGCTAACTTCAAATGGTCATAACTTTTGACTCGTGTACTCGTTTTGGGTGATTCAAATTGCTATGTTTTCCTTGCTAAGTCCTCTTTAACAGTAAGTAAGTGTCAAATATCAAAGTTATACTATTGTGGTCGTGGTTTTCCATAAAAATCACTAGTTTGCTTGTTTGCTTGTCATAAGTTAACATATGTATACCAATACTCGTTTTATCCATTTTTAAACATCATGAACACAATAACAAGAACATATATAGCATGAAAAGAACACAAAGAGCATGAAAATGATATTGAGCAAGAAAGTGTATAAGGGTTTCTTACAACTTTTGGCTTTCACTTAAGAAAGGAAGTTAAATATGAACTAGGACACTAAACCTATGCTTGTAAACCCTTCACCATAACTCTTGTAACCCTTGCTAGCCTTGATATAGACCTTGTGAAAACCATTAACTTCAGCCCCTAATCACCTTGTGTAGCTCCTAATTCAACCATGGAATCACCAAACAAACTTAAGAACTAGGTAGAGAATACTAAGACCTTGAACTTTGTAGTGTAACTTGTAGTTTGAAGATCAAAGGATCATGGTGCTAGGTATTTATGTTGTGGCGTTTTTGGTGATGAAGAATGGAAGGGATTAGCTTCCTATTTATACTATGAATGAGGAGGTTAGGAAGGTTACTAGGAAAGTGCTAAAACTTGGAGACAAAGTTGTAAATAAATATGATCTAATGGCTAAAGTCATGAGATGATGCCACAAGTGTGAATGCCCCCCCTAGTGGCGGTTCATGAACTTGGAGAACAAGGTGTGGACTTTTGATGATATTATCCTAAGTATGTAGCTAGTTTTGGACCCGTAAATTGCTAACCGTAAGTTATTAAGTCACAAAACGTAAAACCGGGCATCCTAAAAATATGAAACTTGAAAGTATGGTTAAACATGTCAATATACTCCATAATAAAATATAAAATGAGTGGTAGGTTCTATCGGGTGCTAAAACCCTGCTAAAAACTGGAAACACGGGTCTAAAACGCGTAATTCGCGCAAAACACTGAACTGGAAAACGTAAAATTCCGAAACTTTTGGAATTGTCCTAAAATGAGAGAAAATCATATTTCTATTGTTTATAATGTTTTATGGATATATCGGGATGCTGGAAGGACGTTTAAACCTAAAAGTAAATCTCGGACACGGCTTTGTGATTTTTGCAGAAATGATCCGACGAACGTCAAACTCTCGGATTATCGTTAAAATAGTTTAACTTACAAGAATATGAAATAAAAATTTCTGAGATGAATAGTGAAAAGTGAATAGTAAAAAAGTGAATAGTAAGTGTGAATAGTAAAAAGTGAATAGTAAAAATGAATAGTGAAATTTTCGGGAATAAAAGTTAACCTGAAATTGCGAATTGTTGCATGTCACATCATTCATTTATGGCAAGCTTGTGTATTTGACTTGCCATAACATCATACACACTTTTGGAAGCTTTCCAAATTGGATTTAATGTGTTTGACTAGTTGTTGTTGATGTGACTTTGGTTGGTTTGTGTTATTTATTGTAAAACCTACTGCAATCCTGGAAAAACCCTGGGGGTACACGGGCGGAACCCATCTGAGGGTTCCGCCGTATCCGCTAGACCTGCTGTTTGTTTTACTATAAATACCAAGCCACTTGTTTGTTTTGAGAAATAACTTTAGGACATATTTTCATATACTCTCTCAACTAACTCAGTAACATTTGACTTGTTTGATCCTCTTATATAGCAAGGGACTTCACAAGATCATTCAAGAAGTTACACGCTTCAACTCTAAAGTTGCAAGTCTTGTTAGCTTTGTCATGTATACGCTTTGATAGTTTATACTTCATTTGTATCGTGTATGTAGAAGTGATCGGTTAGTATTTTAGACCTCAAAATACATAGTGTGTAGGGAGTTGTTGTACCCTTTTAAAAGAACTAACGGGAGTGGTTGTACCCGTGGTAAAGAACTCGACATCTAGCTTAGTGTCGGTAAAAGTGTAAGCGAAGATGGGAGTGGTTGTACCCGTGTAAAAGAACTCGACATCTAGCTTAGTGTCGGTAAAAGTGTAAGCGACGTTGTTAAGGTTTCTCCACTGGGAAAGGAGCTTGTTGATTAGTGCTTATAACTCTCGAGTTGGAAACTCGAGGCGTAGATGTAGGGCAAGGAAAAAGAGTCCTTGTAGCCGAACCACGATAAACAATCGTGTTGTGGTTTAATCGTTTCTTTCTTTATCTTTGCTTATTACATATTGTCTTTAGTTAGAATTGCTAATCACACGTAAAGCTTTTCAAAGAATTAAAAAAGTAAAGTTGTGCTTATATCTTTAAACAAACGTAAAGTTTTTAAAGATAATCACGTTAAAAAGCGGTAAACTATTCAACCCCCCTTCTAGTTTTCCACAATTGGCATCAATAGCTACGTTACTCAAGATCTTTAAAATATAGTGTATTTTAAAACATGGATCAATCCATGGATTTTGAAAATCTCAAAGAAGGGCAACCTATTCAAAACCCACCGCTATTTGAAAAAGAAAACTTCCTTGAATGGAAAAGTATATTTTGAAAAAGTATGTGAAATCAATTGATCAAGATCTTTGGCATATTATTTATTTTGGTGATTTCAAACCAAAGAAAACAAGTTTCGAAAACCAAGATACTATCCTAAACTTGATAAAAATACTAAAAGCTAATATAATGATTTATAAAGCTTTATCAAGTACCAAATATGAAAGAGTGTATTCTTGTCAAACGGCTAATGATATTTGGAAAAATATGTTATATTTTCATCAAGAAATATGTCAAGTGAAAGATGATCAACTTGATCTCACATATGAATTAGAAGTCTTTGAAAAATTAATAGATAGACTTTTAAGTTGAGATAAATACATGTGCTACTAGTTTAAATGTTTTAAATGAAGGTGTAAGTGAAGATGATTACTCATGTCATGCTCTTAAGTGGACTTGCTTACTATTCATGGAATAACACGGATGAAGATGAAGTCAACCATCCAGCTTGTGATTCTCCACTAGATTAAACATCAAGCAAGGTACATTTTGAAACCAAACACTTTTGCTTTGACACATTTATCCTAGAGTTTTCTAAACTAGAAAATAAGTCTAAACTTTTATGCAACATGGACCTAAAAACTATCTTTCACAATTAACCTTCATAATCTTGTGTGAATAATTGTGAAAAGGAAATCATGTTAGAAGATAAGATGTCTAGACTTGAGAGTCATGTTGAAACTGATTTAGAATGAAAATTATGTCTAGATTACAAACATGAAATTCAAAATGAAAAAGGAAAAATGCTTGCTAAATTTGAAGAAAGTTCAAAAGCTCTTGAATGTTGTTTAAAGAGTCAAAAGTCATTTAGAGATAGAACCGGATTAGGATTTAACTCTAATGAACCATCAACAAGTAAAACAAAGCAAGTTGTATTTGTAAAACTTAGGAGAAAATTGTAGGATTAATTCTATCTCTAGTAGGAGCTCATGATAAAAAGATAAAGATATCATGTTCAAATATTTTTATGTGTTTGTCTAACCTTCTTGGATTCATAAGTATTTGAGTTTAGCTTTTCTACGAGTCAAGATTCTTTGCTTTATGATTATCTTCTTGATGGCTAAACTATGGAGCTTAAAAGGTACACGTCTCTTCAAACTTACCTTTCAGTGTTTCATGTTGATTAGTATTAAGTTCTATCATGAGTGATACTAGCAGTTTTCACTCTAAGATGGTTATGTTGTGTAAGTAACAATAAGGATTAGATCTTTTGTGATTAAAGGATTTAGACACTACTTTTAGTAGGAGATATAAGGGGTTTTATCTTTTAACCTTCGGGAAAAGACACGAGTAACTCTTGAGTGAGTCTTACTTAATACTTGTCTACAAGTGAGCTAACTAAGAATCTCCTAAGTGATGAGACAACCAACACTTTTGTGATGCTTGCAAATCTAGCAAAACCACAACATTTCATAGATTTTTGTAGTACAACGTCTTTTGACATTATACCTTACATTTTCAATTGTGTCTTAAATTCAACCATTCTTTTGTTAAAATTTCATATAAGACACACAAAGAAAAATAAATCATTTGAATTCATTAGGATGATTGGGAGAAAAAGATTTATAAACATCTAGGATTTGCACATCAAATTTGACCCATAGTCTTATGATGTTGTATCTCTTGGACATTTACACTCATAGTGTTTTAAGTAAATAAACCCAAAGATTCGAATTGTCATTGAATTTAACATTCGAAGTGTCATTGAATTTAACATTCGATGAAAGACCACCTCCTTCTAAGATATCATCTTTGGTAGATGATGACTTAGTCGAAAGTCCAACATTGATAAGACAAGTAAGTCAAGATCAATAACAAGGAAGATGAACTATTAAGATTGAAAAACAACATCCTTTCGTCTTGTGTCAAACAATGAGTCAAGCAATATTGACTAGGTCATAAAAACTTGATTCATAAGTCATAGTTGTGATTTAAACAAATTTGATAAAAAGTGTTTTTGGACATTAGAGTAAAGCAACCATTAAAATAAAATGGATCTTTCAAAATAGAAATTAATGTAAATCTATGAAAGATTTTGTTTCTAAGCAAGCTCCAAAAGCAAGGGATAATCACTCAAAGACATTCCTAGTTATTCACTTGTTCACAATGATTAAGTCCTTTATGACTTATCAAGAATGAGATTAGTAAATCAGTAGGTAAAACTAAACATAGAGAAATGTTTGTAAGTATACTTATTCTCACAACGAATAAATCCAACATTATGTTTAGCGCTTGTCTATGTGCTCGTTCTTTTTAGAGAATATCCTAAAACAACTCTCTCGAAAGAGCTTGTTTGGATTCATCATAAGGTACTACACAACTAGGATTATGGTATCCCAAAAGAACGGGAATAGAAACCATAGTGTATGCCGAATGGAATTATGTCGGTAATAAGTTGATAAGAAAAGCCCAAGTGGTACTTGCACTTTTATACTTACTTACCCAATGATTCTCCAAAATGCGTAAGGTTCTCAAATTAGTATCGGATGGAGAAGCACATCAACAAGCTCCGCTTGAACAAGCAAATTCGTGTCAACAACGGAATTCATTTTATCAACATTGTTATCCTACAACAAAGGAAGCATCGACTTCAGCGAAAATTCAATCCATTATGTTCTTAATTGACATATTGTGATCCATCATCATCGCCTTGGTAAAAATGTTCATTGAGGAACATCTTAACTAAGAAAGTCTTATACGTTAACCATTCTATCAACGCTTTCACAAAACTTCTTGAATGAGAAGCATTCATCATCCCTAGGCTTAGTCAAGTACTCATAAGACTTAAAACCATAGTTTTGAACATTAGGATAAAACCACAAAAATCAAGACAATTCCTTTTGAATTTTTCCTGCAGTATCCACGGAACCCTCAGACCATACGGGCGGAACCCTCCCTTTGCTTCCGCCTGGTCCGCCAAATCTGCAGCATGTTTTATTTTTAATTTAAAAACCAAACACCACTTTCCTCATAACTCCAACTTACCAACAGCCATTCCTCACTCACAAACACCAAACCACACGAAAATTACGACTCTCACTTACATATCCTTTAATCCAATCAATCTTGTAAGTGTTCTTATCATAATTGCATTTTCAATCAAAATCTATCACTCTCATCTACATACATTAACTAGAATCTTAGGGCTTATGCATAAAATTGTTAATTCATGAAAACCTTGGGTGTGAACTAATCAAAATTTTCATTAGTTTGGAATTGTATCCTTTTGTTATTATCATGATTTACCAAACACACCAAGTTCATTGTCTTTTAAAAGTCACTAGAACATCATCTTTCACCACATTGTTTAAACAAATGAAAAACGTCATTGGAACATCACTTGCATAATGTCTCTTGAATGCTAAAGGAAATACATAACTAATATGTGTTTTCGGGTACATTCAAACGAAGCTATATTGAATTAGGAGCGTTTGGGTTATCTTTTGTTTTGTAACAAAACTTGCATTATAGAATGTTTTTGAAGCATGATGTGCATTTTATTAGTACAAGTTTTAAAATTTATAAACACGGATTATCTGAATATTATCTAGCACATACGAGCAAGTATACTCGTCCGGTGTAATAAAGGTGGGTAAGTCGAGATCATCCCAAGGGATTTGGTTGTTTTAGTAATACGAAAAATGATGCGTGGGGATTGCACCAGGCTTTACCTCTCGAGGGATCTCGAGAAGCTTAGAACCCCCACCAGGCAGTGTACCTGATCGTTGTAGTATAGTATAGTGACAAGTACCGGGGGATTGATCGTTCAGCTAGGAATAGTGTCGCTAGGATTAGAAAACCTAAATACTAGTTCTAAAGATGATGGATGATTATTTTTGTATTTTTATATTTTTTTAGAAAGCAAATAAAAATATCGGGTTTGAAGGATTTGGGCAGAATTAGTTGCTAGTCAACTAACCCAATACTAAAGATGCAGTCAAAATAAAATACTAGAAATAAAAATAAAACTAAATTAAACTAAGGTTGTGAGCAATAAGTGGAGAAATTGTGTTTACTTAGATTTCATTACTCCCTAGATATCTTTTACACGTTAATTACTTGTTATAGTTGCGTGGATGACGGATTGTATTCTTTAATACCATTCATGGGGTGGCGCACTTAATTCCCCAATCCTATGAGTGCCTACTTCACTCCTATGTCGAGCCGGCTAAGAAGCTCCTAACATGGGATCATTAGAATTTACTCACGCATTAAATACAACCAATAAAACCTAGTGCACATCGGTTCATGTTTCCTAAGACGTTCAAGCATGTTACCATTTGGAGATCTGCCAGTTTTCCTAAGCCTAACATCGAAATCATTCATCCAATACAACCATAAACAAGTAATCAACACATAATCAACATCTAGGTTTCATTAGATCTAAGCAAACACAAGATAGATCTAGCCTAGCATGGTGGAATTAAGACAAGAACAAGATATAGACAACCAACACATAGACATATTGATTGAATTAGAAGAACACTTATCTCAATTACACATGTGAGGGTTCAAGGGCTGAAAACCCTTGAAAAACTATATATAGGAAATTGAGGCTGACGGCGTCAAGACCAAATAGGTGACGCCATCATCTCGCCGCCAAAATAATTCTCGGACTGCCTTGATCTACATCTGACGCCGTCATGTGTTAACTTCTTCCAAGCCGTCACGCATTTTACTCTTGACGCTCTACTTGTGACGCCTTCATGTTTTCACCGGGCCGTCATGCAATTTACTCTTGACACCGTCAGGAGGGTACTCTTGACGCCGTCACCTACTGTTCCCACCAAGGAAAATTAAGACTTTGGCGTTTTCTTCACTTTTATGCTCCAAAAACGTCCGAATTGCTTCCTTTTCCAGATTTCTCTCCCAAAGTACCTAAAATCATAAAAGGAACGATTTAGGGCAATATTTGATCAAATAAATTCAATTCCGGGCTTAAATGACCACCTAAAAATGGTTCATTTTTCGCCTCATCATAGACCCTTACACTTGAGATTTGCTTGTCCTCAAGCAAATGCGCTTTTATTCTAGTCAAAATACAAGTTAGGGGTCATTTAACACTAATATAAAAGTAATTACAACAAATAATCGTTAAACTAAAGACCAAAGACAAGCACGGAGGTCATACACTAGCACCTCACAAATAGTGTTTAGATACTCACATCTCTCGGGTGTAATAAAGTAAAAATTACAATATGGAAACGGAAGATATCTCTCACTACCTGTCATAGCAAAATAGATTACCATAGGCTTGGGAAAGGATCAAACCTCCACCACATGGCGTAAGCACCTAGGATAAACTATCAAAGAAGTCTTTTAAAGGGTTGTAACGTTAGGTGTAGGGATATGGAATACACGGTTTTGTTGGATATAGGCAGTCTTTACTGGTGGCGAGTTAACAATCTTGGTTAATTACATGTACAATATGGCGTTGCTAAGCCAAGACTAGACTCGACTTAAGCTAATAAATGAAAAATAACAAAAACATAAAATGAACATAGAATAAAAAGGGATGGTAGTCCGTATGTTTTTTCTCTTTTTCTTTTTCTATTTTTTTTTCTTTTTCTTGATTTTTCGATATTTTTTTTTCTTTTCTTTTTTTTTTTTTTTTTTTTTTTTTTTTTTGCAAACACTCATACCCTACCATCCAAAATAATACATCATAGGGGATGAACATTCCCCTTACACTTGAATCTTTACATACTTTACAATAAACTAATCTAATGACTCGAATTAAGAAAATCAAAACACTTGGAGTACTTTTAAGATTAACGCACATATGGGGGTAATATATGATGTTCTTCCCCATTACTCCATAAAATAAGTACTTTACCCATGAGTCCCAATCGTCCCAAAACAATATGTACAAGGATATGACTCGACTTAGCAACCATGTAATCAATTAGATAATTAATTAAGGGTTTAACAAATAACAATAATGCACTAAAAATGAGCGCATACACGGAAGGCTAAGGCAATTTGGTTGTACATTTAAGTGGGGTGTAACAAATTCTTCCTTTAAGTAAGATGCTTAAAGTTAGAAACGAAAAGATAGGCTCGGAGGGGTGTACTAGGGGTTTCGTGTACTAAAGATGAGTACAACGCTAAGGGTGTGGGAAAATTAGTTAACTTAGCTAGCCAAGTAATATGACTTAAATGGTCAAGTAATTATGATACGGGTTTAACACAAGGGTGATCCTAATGCCTCCTATCATGTAGTAAATCCTACTACACGAATGTAGTCTCACTAGCGGTCTCGGGATGCGTCACTAACGCAAGTTCTAGAATCTAAATGCTACCGGTAGACTCATAAGCACTAATAGTAAATGCTTTTCCTATCAAATATAAAGGCGAACCTCACATATTTGGGTGGAAAATTTTTCTGAATATACGGTTATGTGCTAGTCATACAATCTCCTATCCATGAGACGCTTGCTATGGGTAAAGTTTCACTCCTAAATGTTGTAAAAAAATTTAAATTTGGCGCTAAAATTGCACTAACAAGTATTTCTCATAGTTTTATTACACATCTACTATTAAACAAAACAAACTCAAGCGAAAGTGTATATGTAAGGTATCATCATTTTACCCTCCCCTTACACTTAAGATGAAGATTGTCCCCAATGTTCAAGTAAAGGATGTAAAAGTGAAAAAGTAAAAAAAATTAAATTAAATACTCCCCTGATTCGCTCGGTATGGATAATAAGGTGGCCAGGTTTGATCTTCCTCCAAGAAAATGAACAATCAAAGCTTCCCTTCCAGAATAATAATCATCTTCTTGTCATACATAACCTGTAAAACCTGAGAAAACAAACAAAGCAACCTCGCATAAAATCGGCGGCAATCTATATAAGTTACTAAATCCTAGAAAACAAAGTAAGATATAATGCTTGTGGAATGAAGTTTGCAGATGTCCCAGAGATTATAAAACTTAATAATTCACAAAAACTTTAAGACTCCGTTAGAAAAACAAAACCGGTAAAATTTCCAGATTTTTACACGTGACGCCGTCAAGAGTTAACTCGTGACGCCGTCAGAAGTGATCTGCAGAAATTCTTATGTTAAGTTTTCGGAAAATTTCTGGAAAAACTCCGTCCTACTTCCTAGAAAATCCTGCAAAACATCATTATGACTCGATGCAAGCATTTGACTCTAACAAGTACTAACACACATGTCCATTTTTTATTGTTGTGGTTCATGCTCAATTTCGTTCTTATAAACAAATTTAGATCTCCCTTACACTTATCTTTTGCAAAATACTTTAATATGCAATTAAGACGAAGTTAAAAACAAAATAAAGCATTTTCACAATTAACTTTGAAACCTGAGCCACAAACAATAAAAATAAAACATGCATACGAAAACAAATAAAATCAATCAAACAAACAAACAAATAAATAAAAACACACAAAACATGGGTTGCCTCCCAAGAAGCGCTTGTTTTTGTTCGAGTCACGAGCCTGACTCTATCCTTATTTAACGGAAATAGGGGAGGTCTTCCCTACACTTAGGATCAAGTGTGGGTGAAAGTAGCGATACACACCCTTAGGGTGTGAATATGCCACGTGAGGTGAAGGGGGTGAGTGAATGGCTTCCTTCATCCTAAAACTACCTGGATAATATTGGTTGATGGGTGGGTCGGTTCCTCTTTTGTCTCCTAGAAATATATCTAAGGATGGAAAGTTGTGTAAAGGTTGAGGTTCCGGTTCGTCAACATTAGGAAATTCCCTAGAACTAGGAGTAAGGTTATAACTACAAGTATTCAAACCTATATCCTCTAGTGGTGCCTGGTCCAAGGGTTCTACCTCCATTGGAATTCCTAAAGTTTTTTCTACTTCTTCCGGGTAAGTCACAGGCGGTGTGTGTGCCTCAAATGATGGTTGAGTATTTTGTGGGCTTATGTTATTTACCTCATCATTCCACGTGTCACGATCACCTATATCCTTAGGTAGTGATAATAACAAACCTAGTGCTTCATCCAACTTGTGGTTTATTGATACGGCTCTATCCATAATTCCTTGGCAAACTAGGTCGCTTTTTCTATTAGCCTCACTAAAACGAGATCCTAAACATGGAGGTTGTTCATAAGAATCTATCCTAGGTGAAGGCTCATATGATTCATAGGTGTCTCTAAATGAGGTATTTTGCACTTCTTGGTGTTCTAGCCACTCAACCATATATTGCAATCTTAGAAGTCTAAGTGAAGTGTCCATTTGAAGCAAATTACATACAAAATCACAAAGAAAAGATAGACTACGAGAAAGCTACAAAGTAAAAGTAAAAAATCTCACTTGATAGGAATCTAATGAGTAGACCTAATAAAAATCAAATTCAACCTACGCAATAACTATTCCCCGGGCTGCGGTGCCAAAAACTTGATGCGTGGGGATTGCACCAGGCTTTACCTCTCGAGGGATCTCGAGAAGCTTACAACCCCCACCAGGCAGTGTACCTGATCGTTGTAGTATAGTATAGTGACAAGTACCGGGGGATTGATCGTTCAGCTAGGAATAGTGTAGCTAGGATTAGAAAACCTAAATACTAGTTCTAAAGATGATAGATGATTATTTTTGTATTTTTATATTTTTTTAGAAAGCAAATAAAAATCTCGGGTTTGAAGGATTTAGGCGGAATTAGTTGCTAGTCAACTAACCCAATACTAAAGATGCAATCAAAATAAAATACTAGAAATAAAAATAAAACTAAATTCAACTAAGGTTGTGAGCAACAAGTGGAGAAATTGTGTTTACTTAGATTTCACTACTCCCTAGATATCTTTTACACGTTAATTACTTGTTATAGTTGCGTGGATGACGGATTGTATTCCTTAATACCATTCATGGGGTGGCGCACTTAATTCCCCAATCCTATGAGTGCCTACTTCACTCCTATGTCGAGTCGGCTAAGAAGCTCCTAACATGGGATCATTAGAATTTACTCATGCATTAAATACAACCAATAAAACCTAGTGCACATCGGTTCATGTTTCCTAAGACGTTCAAGCATGTTACCATTTGGAGATCTGCCAGTTTTCTTAAGCCTAACATCGAAATCATTCATCCAATACAACCATAAACAAGTAATCAACACATAATCAACATCTAGGTCTCATTAGATCTAAGCAAACACAAGATAGATCTAGCCTATCATGGTGGAATTAAGACAAGAACAAGATATAGACAACCAACACATAGACATATTGATTGAATTAGAATAACACTTATCTCAATTACACATGTGAGGGTTCAAGGGCTGAAAACCCTTGAAAAACCTATAAAATTCGTAATATGTTCGGCCTTAGGGTTTCTCCAAACTTCTCCTCTTTATATGAATGAAAATTAGAAAACTATATATAGGAAATTGAGGCTGACGGCGTCAAGACCAAATAGGTGACGCCGTCATCTCGCCGCCAAAATAATTCTCGGACTGCCTTGATCTACATCTGACGCCGTCATGTGTTAACTTCTTCCAGGCCGTCAAGCATTTTACTCTTGACGCTCTACTTGTGACGCCTTCATGTTTGCACTGGGCCGTCATGCAATTTACTCTTGACGTCGTCAGGAGGGTACTCTTGACGCCGTCACCTACGGTTCCCAGCAAGGAAAATTAAGACTTTGGCGTTTTCTTCACTTTTATGCTCCAAAAACATCCGAATTGCTTCCTTTTCCAGATTTCTCTCCCAAAGTACCTAAAATCACAAAAGGAACGATTTAGGGCAATATTTGATCAAATAAATTCAATTCCGGGCTTAAATGACCCCCTAAAAACGGTTCGTTTTACGCCTCATCAAAAAACGTTTGTTAAATAAGAGTTGTCAATCCAAATTTATGTAAAATAAAGCTTTAAAAGAAACTCAATAAAAACTAACATATACTTGTGTATAATTCCTTGATTGGTAATTAGGAGTATTGTAACAATTTGAGTACAAAGTTTGGTGTAAAACTTGTTATGATGCGCAACTAAAAATGAGTAGTTATACAATCTATGATGTATGTCATGTTTTCACTACCACTAAGAATTCTATCACCTAAATGACTCCTTTCGGACATATCAAATTCGTATGACAATTATATAAACACATGGTTGTTTAGAAAATCAATTCTTTTCTTTTGAATTCCTACGAATCCTTTCGTTCCTTTTTCGTGATGAAATCGTCTCAAATCTATTTTAACAAGTAAATAAGATGGTTGTCAAGCATCCTATTCCATACTAATTTGGTGCATTAATATTTTGGAATAAAAACAAGTTGAAATTCCTTTCGGACATATTTTTCAAGAGATTGTTTTTACTGACAAATTAAGCAAGAAAAGATGTTATTTCAACAAACTCATAAAATAGATATGTTTTCATGCATCACCTTTTTCATAAAAGAATACTCCAGTAACCAATCACATCATATACACAAGTATATCACAAATTACTCCATAGCAATCATATTAAAACACAAGTAAATAAGAAAACTTTCATAAAACTTAAAGTAACAATTGTACATTATAAGTATCAGGGTGTACCTAGTCTTGAGAATTACAATGAATAAATTTGTGGAACTTTAGCAACCACACTCCTCCAATTGCTCACTAACGTAAGTAAACAACTCCACACTCGAACCAATGCTTGAGACTCTAACTCAACACGTTCTGGACGTTTTTACAACACTTAGTAAACTTTCAGGCAATATAAGATAAACTAACAAGATTTGGTGTAATACTAAGTTAGATATTGGTGGTACAAGTAACTCTAGACCCTAAGTAGTCATTATATAGCATCATGACACTTATCCTTCAAGTAAAAACGTCCATCCTTAGTTAATAAGCAGAAATGATCAGCCACACATGATTATGGGGAGTAAATACGTCCATAAATGCAAAACTTGTAACTTCAGTCAACCCCATCCGATCGGTTTCTCACCATCCGATCGGATGGTCAATCTTTTGGCACGTTTCCAGCCGAATCGGTTGCGAGTTGCAACCGATCGGTTGGAATCTGTCTGAACCATATTTCCATGTCTTCTCCTTGTCGTTTTACGTTGCATGCATTATTTTTCTTTGTGGCATGACTTTGTCCATTAGAACTTGATATTTCCTTGATAATTTCATGTAGAAAACTTGTCTTTATCAAGTCCTTTTGTCCATGCAACGTTTCTTTCTTCCTTGATCTTCTTGAAACTCTCCAAAAATGCTTGTCCACTTCATTTCTTCATCTTTTAATCATTTTTACCTGATTTTGGCTATATTTGCACGCATAAACACTTTTCCACGATTAAGTAACAAATATATACAAATACGACCAATTTCCACTCATAAAACAAACAATAACGCGCCTAAAAACATGTTAATTTTGAGCGTTATCAAATCCCCCACACTTGAGCTTTGCTCGCCCTCGAGCAAGTCTTAATCAAAAAGAAAATTGAATTCATTGGCAATAGTGCAAATTTCTTATTTGAACTCAATCAAGTGAATAAAGAGCTTCATAACAATTCTAAGCACCTCACGAAGATAATTTGAAATTCACTCATCACTCAATATGTGTAGTGATTAATAGATCACTCATTGCACAGTCATGATTTATGTTTCTTACCATAGGCTTGTACAAGTATCAAAAAAATAGAATAATTCATCAAAGAGGTCTTTTATTCGGGTTGTAACGTTTAGCCTAAGGGTTTTATAAACTTTCGTGCAAAATAATTACACTAAGTCAAAAAGGTAAGGATAAGGCATGGGAATATTTATGAAATTGGTTTTAAAGAAAAATAAAATCAAAGTCTAAATCCCATAGTTGCTAATCTCAAACAAACCACAAACCCAAAAATGACAATAGTTACAATATTTCTCCTCTTCGATCTTTCACATATTGATACTTCGATTCACCATAAAAATATTCTTCAAACTTAGCACATTGGCTAACAACATATCTCATGACTTTCTTTATTTATAATAATATAGCACATTGGCTATATTTGTCACCTTATAGTTGCGATGACCCTTTTTTTTAACATCTCCCCCACACTTCGCATAAGCATACACCACAAAAAATACAAATAAGAATGTGCACTCTTCTTCTTTGTTGAAATGACACACACATGAATTATGAAGTGTGGCTAACTAATAATCATCAAAAACAATCCATCAACCAAGCAACTAGCAACCCACCATTTAGACTTTGACAAGGGTTAGGCTAAGGTTTAAAGTGTAAAATATTTTTTTATATTTCTGGATGTAACAAAATGAAAAGAATGGCTCAAAGGGTGAAACTAGGGGTATCTAGCGTTAAAGATAAACGCTAACAAATGGGTTCCAAATACGAGGGTAACTAACCGATATAGTTAGCAAAAATTATTTTGTAAACGGATGGCCATTTGGTTTTATTCCTAAGTTTGCCTCTTATCATATGAATATATCCTTATCATTCGAAAATGATTTTGACCGTAATGCATAACAAGTACAAGTTCTAGAATTAACAAAACCACCGGCACACTCATCATGAAATATGTAAACAGTGTAAGAAACACTATTCTCATAAAAAAAAAACAAATCCTCACAATTTAAAGTAATAGGGGTATAAAATTGTGATAGCAAATGTTATCAATTCCGAGACGAATTGCTCTTTAAAACTTTAATTTATTCTCCAAAAATATCATTATTATTTACCATGAAATCAACCTTATTTTAACTAAAATATGAAGGGCGAACTACTACTAGTTACTAAAGTTCACAACTCTAAAAACAAAAATTTAAAAATTAAAAAAAAAATTAAAAATTATGCAATTTTTCTATTTTCTTCCTTCCCCCACACTTAAGTTTTGCATTGTTCTCAATGTAATAAAAATAACTTCAAAGTAAAAGAAATGGAAAAATTTAGAAAATACCGGAGTTAAATACGCAACATGCATATTTGATCAAAATAAGCAAATGAGTATATCGACTCCGAACGTTGATCAACTATATGCTTCCGTAACAAAACTCCTGCAAGAAAACTGCAAAATATACGAAACAACCAAACAAACACAAACAAAAACATATCTAAACCAAATAAATAGAAAATTAAGTTACGTTATAAATCCTACGAGAAATAGTTAAAGATAATAGAAATAGAAATTGTTCGACACATAATTGTTTTTAAAACCAACCATAATCCATGTGATCAAATGTCACCATCAATAACTCACATCAGAACGAATGAACTCGTCCTC
Organism: Artemisia argyi; assembly: GCA_030686995.1. Lineage (NCBI taxonomy): Eukaryota > Viridiplantae > Streptophyta > Magnoliopsida > Asterales > Asteraceae > Artemisia > Artemisia argyi. The sequence goes on from JARVZY010002553.1 coordinate 97,505, forward strand.
GCTTTCCTCTTCATCCTCATCTTCGTCTTCAACATCTTCTTCATCGTCCTCGTCCACCACTCGTCTCTTCTTCTTTCCAGCTCTTGACGCCGAACCTCCAACATCATAACTCGATCCTCCAGGATTAAAACTTGGTCCACCCACATTAACACCTGAACTACCATACTCGGGAAGTCTACCGTATGGAGGATATGGCTCGGGAAATGGTGAATAACCAGGATAAGGGTAGGGGTATGGTCCAGGATATGGAGAATATGGTAAAGGGTATGGTGGAACATTTGGTGGGTTATAGGGAGGTACCTCATAATTGGCATCTTGTGCCAAATGTTGGATCATAGGTATGGAATAATCATAGTTGTAATTATTCCTCATTTGCATTGAATCTCTCCAAACATCCCTACACTCAATAGCATTCAACTCTCGGTATTACCCGGAAAACTCCCCATGAGGTTGTGATGGTGCTTCCGCATGAGCTCCGGATTGTGCCCCCACACTTGGTTCGGTCCAAGTCCCAAAGTCTTGTTATTCCTATCCAATGCTTTTCCAAAACTAAAAGCATCCCATATCTCACTCTCCAACGTCACTTTACACTTCCTCAACTCATGATCATTAAAATACCCAAGATTTTTAGCCAACGCGGTCACATTATGACCTCCACAAACATCACTTTGTTTCTTAATCCCTGGTGCTCTCTTAGAAAGATACTCGGCAATAATCCATGCCACATTCCCATTCTTGTCTTCTTCCAACAACTTCATCACCCATAGGTCCGGTTGACTACATTTGTCTTGACCACCGCTCCTATGTATCAATCCCCAAGAAATCAACTTTTGTAAAACCTTCAACAACGGATTCCTAATCCTAGAAGAATTTCTCCTAAGACAAGTTGGATCACCAATTCTATTCCAATAAGCATCAATACCCGTGTATTGATCATTAGCTCTAGCTAAACTCACAAAATGTGGTCCAAACAACCTATGATTAACCTCATTCTCCTCATACAAACCAAGGGCAACTGCAAAATTTGGCAAAGATAAAGCATGTTCGCGACCACACAATCTAAACCAAACACAAACATCCCCAAGAACATCATATACCTTTCTATCAAAGTAGAACATAGAAAAGAACTCCAAACACCATTCCTTGTAAACATTCTCACGAATACTAAAAGCTCTTTCCCAAGAATAATCTTCAAACCTATCTCCATCACCAGGATACACATAAATCATAGTCATCATGCTCCTCAATTGATCCTCACATTCATACTCCGCAAGCAATTCCCAATCAATCAACCTAGGCTTAGCAATCTTCCTCTCTTGAAGTCTTAAAAGACGTTCCCTATATGCATTCTTCTCATCTTTGTTTTGCACATTAGAAAACTTGACATTATCATTAGACTCCGGTTTTAAACTGAAAGTGATCCTCTTCCACTCGTTCCTTTTCAAATTCTTGTTAACAATCGGATTTCTTTGATTTCGTCCCAATCTTGCAACATTTCCCTGAAAGAAATCTCATATTATGTTAGTATAAAAGTATAAGAACTAATATCAATCAATTTAGAAACTAGAAAACACATTTATAAAAATGTCAAAAATTTTTCCGAGGCGTCCCTCCGATCGGATGCTACTTTTGGCATACTCTAAACCGATCGGTAGCAACTCGCAACCGATTCGGTTGGAGTTTCTGTATACTACATTCATCCTCAATCCATCCTAAACGTTTCCCAATCAATCCGAACTTCTTTCTAACTTGTAATCTCGCATTCTTGAGTACTTCTAACATTCAAACTCTCCTATCAATGATTCTTAACATTTCCAATCATCAACCTAATGATTCTATAAAAACCAAGAACATCATCTACTAAAATCTTCCAATTAGTGCTCTAATCAACAATGCAATAACCTAACATCACAAATTATCAATCATGTAACTTCTGGGATTCATCAATTGCAAATAAACTAGCTCCAAAGATTATACCCAATTCAATCCGAAAATTCACTCAATGAATTCTTACTCAAAACTTAACCAATTGATCTAATTCTTTTTGCAATACCTTCTCCTATCATCTAATCACTTATCCCCAAAATATTACATCTCAATTCGAACTAATTCAAAAATACCCAATTCGTGACCTAATTTCAATCATCCGAATTAAAACATAATTGAACAAAATTAATGATATAACTTACTTGACTTGATGCCATTGATGATTAATTATCACTCCTGCAACCTTCTAACAACTTCTTATGGTCGAATTTTTTAACCCCAATTTTTGGTGGATTGTGTGTATGTGTTTTTCTTAAGTTTTTGAAAATTTTGGTTTATACATTCAACTCCATCCGATCAGTTGTGAATACATCCGTTCGGTTTGGTATGAAATTGATTTTTTTAAGTTTTTTCTCTACTACTAAACTTGATACAAGTTCTAGTAGTTTTTTTTTCTCAAAAACTTATTGTCTTGTATGTATTCCAAACACACTTTGTCTACCAAAAATTTGGTCATCTACTTCTACTTCTAATCTTAAAACTAAAACATAACTTAACCTCTAAAAACTAAAAACTTGAACTAAATAAATCAAAAGATAAATAGATAAATATATAGATAGATAGTCTCATTCAAACATGAAATGCATAAAACCTAAAAACATAAAATAAAATGCATGAAAAATAAAAATACAAAACAAACAAACTAGCTAGCAGAAGATGTGTTTTATTCTTGTGATCATTCTTCTTCATCCATAGAAATATTCAATCCTAAGAATGTCTTCTCCACGATACTTGTTTGCCAACTTCCTAGTAGTCCTTTGAGTTTTGAAAGTTCGTGCAAAGTTCCTTCCGCTAGGACATGTGATATCAAATTTGCAATGCCAATCACCATCTCCTTCTTCACTTTTGTAAACGCTATGACCATCGGACCCCATTCCAAGTTCTTCAATTGGACCGGTAAAGATCCAAGAAAATCTGTCAACTTGTTAAACACAAAAATATTTTTAAATGGATTAAAGAAAGCCTCCATTGCTAGAGCTCTTTCCATTTCATCTTCAATATCAAAGAAACTAGGTGTGCATGGGCCAAACTTAGGCCTACCATCCCTTCCTACTTCAAAGCAACCAAGGTAATCCTCCTCTTGGTCCTCATCATTATCATCTCCATTACTACCCCCTCTAGGCTTTGGATAGTAAGTATTCTTAAGAACTCAATCATCAATTGTCATGGTACCTCTTCCCATATCTATTATAGCTCCACAAGTTCTTCAAAATGGTCTACCTAACAACAAAGGTAGTTCCTTATCAACCGCAACATCCAACACAAGAAAATCTGCCAAGAATGCTTGATAACCAATTTGAACTCTAACATTTCTTACTTCCCCCATTGCTTTTGCCTTAGAATTATCCGCCATAGTGAGTTTAGAATTGTTAGGTGTAGGGTCTCTTAATCCTAACTTATGATACAATGGATAAGGCATAATACTCACAATAGAACCCGTATCGGAGAATGCATATAAAGGAGTTGACCTATTAATCTTAACAGGTAAAACAAAATTTCCGGGATCATTCATTTTCTTTGGGAGTCCATTCTCAATTATCCTTCTTTCCTCTACTTCATCAAAACTATTATCCTCCAACTTAGACTTTGCCAACATAACTCCATCTAATTTCTTCCTATACACCATATAATTCCTCAACACCTCAATGACCGGTTTGTTTTCCATCAATTCACTAATTTTTGCTTCAATATTCTCCAAGATAGCTTGTTTTTGCTCTTTGGTTAAAGGTTTGATACTTTTTGGTGAATTTGGTGGTGTTTTGGATGATGATGATGATGATGATTTGTTTTCTTTTTGGGTGGAGGGTTGGGTTAATTTTTTCAATGGTGTTTTGTTTCGGTTAGCTTTCCCCATCTTACAAACTTCATCCTTTCCTTCCTTCATTATTTCCATTCCATCACAAACATCAACAAGCATTTCATTCACACTCTTTCATTCTTCCAAATCACTTATGTTAATTCTTAACTCCCCAAGTGCAAAGTCCAATGTACACTTGGTATTCACTAGAAAATCTCTTCCAAAGATAACTTCCGGTTCATCGGCATTAATATACTCCAAAACCACAAAATCAACTTTAAATATGTGACCATGAATATTCACTCTAACTCCTTTCACTTCCTTCTTACCATAACTTCCATAATCAAGCCTAACAAAACCAAGCTTGTCAAGCATTTCTTCCGAAATGTAATTGTCTCCATATTCCATATTCAATTCCGCATCCCACGCTTTAACTCCTTCCACCGGACAAGGTGTAGAATACCTCATGTGTGGAGCATCATATTCCTTAGGTGGTGCTCTAGTGAAAACAGCAACTTTTCTCTCCTTCTCCTTCTTTGGGTAACACATTTCATGTGGCAAATAAGAAACATTGTCACCAACATCTTCTCCTTCTAAATCCAACTTAGCTTTTTCCAACATGCTCTCCAACTTTTCCAAGGAATCACCAGAATCCTTGAACATATCTTCCAAGTCTTTCAAATACGCAGAAATCTGACTCAAACTCTCCATTTCAACTTAAGCACTTACTAACTATAACATAACCATCACAAAAAAAAAACAACCAAATCATTAGCATGAGGGTTAGTTGTAATCCAATAACTCTTAATATCAAATAAGAACAAGTAGATTAACTAAATAAAACACTAAGAATTGAAAATAAACTAAAAATTAAAAATGTTTAAAAATTTACCGAGACCTCCATCCGATTGGTTTGAAATCCATCCGATCGGATGGCACAACTTTACCTCCTCCAACCGATCGGTTGGAACCCGCAACCGGATCGGTTGGAGTTTTCTGCACAAAAATTTATATATATATATATATATATATATATATATAAAACTAATATTTAATAAAACAATAATTATAAAATTAAAATCATTGAAAGCATTAACTAAGGTGTCTTTAAAACTACTAAATTATTAATTAAAAATTAAAACTTCTAAAAACATTAAAATGATTTATAATTACAACTTATAACTATTAATAACTAACATTAATTATATAATAATTAAAACTAATTAACTAAAAACAGAAAAATAAACATTAATTACTAAAAACAGAATCCTAGAAAATTTACCGAGACCACCAACCGATCGGATGGACATCCATCCGATTCGGTTGGTCAAAAACCAACTTTTTTTTTACTTTTACTCAAAAAACTTTAAAATTTCACAAATTACAAATAATTTTATTACTGAAAACTAAGAAAATTAATCAAATCCCGGGCAACGGCGCCAAAAACTTGATGTGCGTTTTATTTGTACAAGTTTTAAAATTTATAAACACGAATTATCCGATTATTATCTAGCACATACGAGCAAGTATACTCGTCCGGTGTAATAAAGGTGGGAAAGTCGAGATCGTCCCAAGGGATTTGGTTGTTTTAGTAATAAGAAAAACGTTTGTTAAATAAGGGTTGTCAATCCAAATTTATGTAAAATAAAGCTTTAAAAGAAACTCCATAAAAACTAACATATACTTGTGTATAATTCCTTGATTGGTAATTAGGAGTATTGTAACAATTTGAGTACAAAGTTTGGTGTAAAACTTGTTATGATGCGCAACTAAAAATGAGTAGTTATACAATCTATGATGTATGTCATATTTTCACTACCACTAAGAATTCTATCACCTAAATGACTCCTTTCGGACATATCAAATTAGTATGACAATTCTGTAAACACATGGTTGTGTAGAAAATCAATATTTTTCTTATGAATTCCTACGTATCCTTTCGGTCCTTTTTCGTGATGAAATCGTCTCAAATCTATTTTAAATAGTAAATAAGATGCTTGTCAAGCATCCTATTCCATACTAATTTGGTGCATTAATATTTTGGAATAAAAACAAGTTGAAATTCCTTTCGGACCTATTTTTCAAGAGATTGTTTTTACCGAAAAATTAAGCAAGAAAAGATGTTATGTCAACAAACTCATGAAATAGATATGTTTTCATGCATCACCTTTTTCATAAAAGAATACTCCATTAACCAATCACATCATATACACAAGTATATCACAAATTACTCCATAGCAATCATATTAAAACACAAGTAAATAAGAAAACTTTCATAAAACTTAAAGTAACAGTTGTTCATTATAAGTATCAAGGTGTACGTCATCTTGAGAATTACAATGAATAAACTTGTGCAACTTTAGCAACCACACTCCTCCAATTGCTCACTAACGTAAGTAAGTAACTCCACACTCGAACCAATGCTTGAGACTCTAACTCAACACGTTCTGGACGTTTTTACAACACTTAGTAAATTTTCAGGCAATATAAGATAAACTAACAAGATTTGGTGTAATACTAAGTAAGATATTGGTGGTACAAGTAACTCTAGACCCTAAGTAGTCATTATATAGCATAATGACACTTATCCTTCAAGTAAAAACGTCCATCCTTAGTTAATAAGCAGAAATGATCAGCCACACATGAATATGGGGAGTAAATACGTCCATAAATGCAAAACTTGTAACTTCAGTCAACCCCATCTGATCGGTTTCTCACCATCCGATCGGATGGTCAATCTTTTGGCACATTTCCAGCCGAATCGGTTGCGAGTTGCAATCGATCGGTTGGAATCTGTCTGAACCATATTTCCGTGTCTTCTCCTTGTCGTTTTACGTTGCATGCATTACTTTTCTTTGTGGCATGACTTTGTCCATTAGAACTTGATATTTCCTTGATAATTTCATGTAGAAAACTTGTCTTTATCAAATCCTTTTGTCCATGCAACGTTTCTTTCTTCCTTGGTCATCTTGAAACTCTCCAAAAATGCATGTCCATTTCATTTCTTCATCTTTTAATCATTTTTACCTGCTTTTGGCTATATTTGCATGCATAAACACTTTTCCATGATTAAGTAACAAATACGACCAATTTCCACTCATAAAACAAACAATAACGCGCCTAAAAACATGTTAATTTTGAGCGTTATCAAAGCATCAAAATGAGTCAAGATAACCGCACCTCCACATTGTTTTCATATAGGCACACACTAGAACACCCACATTACAATAGTCGTTTTCTTAGACTAAAACGTGAAATTTTGTTTTTCTAGGAATCATCATGCCTCCTTTAACCCACTACGACCATAAGGACACTATTAAGTACATACCCAAACACCACAAAACCAAAGGCCTTACTGCAACTCAAGTCGATGTTTTCAAAGCCTTAGAAAAACATTATGTCCATGAGGGTAGAACCACCGACCCGTCCTTCCTAGAAGGCACAAACCTCTACACAGAATTTGCACAATCAACTTTGAGTGTCTCTTAGAAATCGACGAGCCTATTTGTCCTAGGTTCATTCTAGAATTCTATGCATCCGTCACTCTCTCCACGGATGATTATGGTCGCATGTCTATCAACTTTAGGGCTAGTATTCATCAATACTCCTTCACTCTTGAGGAGTTTGCTCAAATCCTAGGTATCCCAAACCGCGGTACTTGCACCTACTCCGACTTGCACTCCCTCTCAACTCTTGACACACTCTTCGACCGCATCCATCCCTATGACACCCCTCTTGTGTCCAAAGATGAACTTCGTGACCACCTCTTCGTTAAGGCAACCAACACTAGGAGAACCCGTTCGGGAAATGAGGTTGATAAGGACCCATATGGAATGGAAATGAATGAACTCAAGCCCTAATTCAAAAAATGGGAAGAAGTCCTTAGAGCAAATGTCATTAGCACCATAGGAAACCGAGATCATATAAATCTTTGCCCTTGCTACATGCTCTACTCCTTGTCCGTTAGGCAACCCTTCAACCTTGTCTACTACATGGCCAAGAGAATGGCCGACATTCCCGTGCATGGCACAATGGCTATGCCGTATGGAATGCTCTTGACCCGTCTCTTTAGGTTCATCTCTCCCATTCCACCAACTCCAAACGGTCTTTGACTTAACTACTCTCTCATTCCACACACCTTTGTCCCACTTAGTGTAAGAAAGTTTACAAAGCCCAAGGAAAACGTCCTTATCCTCCTCATCATCTTCCTCAATGAGTGAAGATGACACTTTTCCCAACTCTAGGCTCCCACCTCTAGAATACCTTTCCCAACTTCCGGATATTCCAAATGAGTCGGCGGAGTTCAAGCAAACAAAGGGATGCTTAAGAATCTTGGAAGATTCCTTGGAAAGCTCAAGAAGAAGATTGACCGTCAATGAGTGCGGGTGTGTAGGAGTGTTTGGCACTAGGTGCTATTTGAACAATTTGGTTGTTTAAACGATGTTTGTCATGTATTTGTGTGTTGGTACAACTTGTATACTATTTGGAACATGTCTTAACTAACTATGATGCAGGTAGACAACGTTTGGCATGTTGTCAAATTTTCATGTTTATGAAATTTTCACTAAGTCTTGTGAAATTCGCTAGCCCCCGGTCAAAGTCCAATGGTATGCGTGTTTACATGTCCATTTTTTGCATTTCCTAACCAGATATGAATTATATTTTTGGTTTTAGGTGTTTTCGAAAAATTTGAAAATCGTCTCGCGGGTCAAAAGCGCAGACTGTGTACTTTTTCAGGTCTGGCGGATCTGGCGGCACCCTAGATTGGGTTCCGCCAGTGAAATTTCTGGGCAACCCAGAAATGGCCCAACGGACCAGACAGAACCCAAAACAGGGTTCCGCCTGTGTATCGTGAGGGTTCCGCCAGTCACCTACAGAAAATTTTTGTCATTTTTCTTAAGTTCAAAACTTGTAAAGTGTCAAACCATTATCTTTAGTGAGAAACATCTTCCCTTAACTCCAATAACCATATTAGGACAACTCTCACTCACTAAAACAATTAGGAAGTTACTTCCCGCCAAAAATTCAAATTCAAACATAACTAACCCAAGGAACCCTTTTAAAGGATCCTTCAAACCATTGAAACATTTTCAACCAAATCACTTCCCATGATCACAAAAGCATTGAGTGCATATGTTGGTCTTTCACTCCACCCTACTCCATTGGATTGACATCCAATGATTTGACATGTTCATGAAAATTTTCTAAATTATTTGAAACCTCAATCTTTGAATGGTAGAACATCAAATCCAAACACCCATTTCAACATATCTTCCACTCTATAAATTTGAAAGTGTTGCAACAACTCAAATCACACCATCACCATCAAAACTTCTTCTCTCGAAACCTCAAAACCACACATTTGAAATGACTAAATCCAACACCTCATCCGAGTCATCAAAATCTTTGGCAAAAACCACTAGGATTAGTGTTAAACCTTGTTGCTTCAACAAAACCGTCAAGTCAAGCTCATCATCTTCAAGTAATGCTTCACTTAACATTTCTTCACCTATCCAAGATTTCCTTAACCTTACTACCTCAACACCATCTTCAATACCTTGCAACACCAACATGACCACTATTCAAGATTTCCTCAATCTTGCTACTCCAACATCCTCTCCCAAACATGGCAATACAAACATACACACTTTTCAACCATCAACCAAAACATCATGTGCTTCAACATTGCAACAAACTCAACCATCAAAAACTCCATCACCTCAATCACCAACACTTACACCAATGGAACTTCTCCATACACCACCAACATCACCACATCCACTACTTGGAAACTTTAGAAGACCTATCACCTAAATCATAAAGCCCTCCATCTTTGTCACTCTTTGACACCATTGCTCAAATGGAAACCCAACAACAACCAAGTGAGCAATTAGATGACGAAGCCCATCAACCATCATTGGTAGAACAGTTGGCTTGCCGTTATGCTAGACCCTCAATTTTTCCAAATGATCAAGGTCATACACACCTATAATCATTTGTGTTTCACCCCATGGTAATCCTTCCGGAGAACCAAGCTTCCGTCACTTTGTTCAACAACAACAATTACAACAACAACTACCACCACCACAAGAACCTTCCCAACACATTGAATCTCTATTTTCTTCGTATAAGTAAATAGAAGCATCTCAATGATCTTCCACCAAGACCAACAAAACCACCACCTTTCACAAATGAAAAACCAAGATCATTGCTTGACCAAAATGAGTCTTTTGACCACAACAAACCACCACAACAAGAGTATCACCACCCAAAACCATTGTTGTTTCACCCTATCTACAAAGACATCCATGGTCCTATAACCAAAGAAATGAAGTTTATCCTAAACCACATTTTGGATCGTCTCAAGTTTAGAGTCTCCAAAATGAAACAAAATCGTTTCTTTTGGAAAATGATTCTCATTAAAACCAATAAACCAAGTTTAGAGCACCAACACCATCTCAAGGTTAGAGTCTCCAAAATGAAACAAAACCGTTTCTTTTGGAAAATGTTTCTCATTAAAACCAACAAACCAAGTTTGGAGCACCAACACCACCTCAAGTTTAGAGCACCAACAACAAAACCAACAAACCAAATCCATTTCACCTCCACAATATTCAAAACGAAACCCGCTACATCCTCCAACACACATTTTTATCCTTAAACAACCTTAGCCTTGTTTTTGGAAAATGTTTCTCATTAAGGAAATGGATGATTTCCTTGTAACATTTTATGTTCTTAGTTTATTTTTAGTTTTTCTTTATTTTTAAGAAGTAGGATGATGTCTTCCTAATTTCTTGTCTTTGACTTTCTAAGAGTCAAAATTTTACATGAAATGAATTTCATTCTACTACAAGGTTTGCATTGTTTGTTGACCATTAGGTATAATGAGTAAACTATACCTCGATATGGTAGCATACATATATCTTGTATTTTAGAAACTAACCATTCTTTTTGTAAGATCATTATCCATGTTTTCTTTCCTTGATACTCCATTTAGGGGAGTAATATTCAAGGGGGAGCATGAGTATTGCATTATTCCGCTTCGCAACTCTTAGTTGTGTTTTAGACATGAAATGCTTTCATGACTTGTATTGTGCGGCAACTAACATTTTTTTTGTAGGTTCAAAATCCATATCTCCTCTCTTGCCACTCCATTTAGGGGGAGTATCATCCAAGGGGGAGCAACTACATACTTCCGCTTCACTACTCAAGGGAGAGAATTTATATATAAACTTGTTTCCAAATTTTTTTTCTTAACTCTTGCATATCACATCATCTTAGCAAAAACAAGTTTTGATACTAACTTTATAAGACTTAACACTAAAACTAGTGGCTTACTTATAAATAAAGTTTATGTTTTGTCATCAACAAAAAGGGGGAGATTGTTAATACAAATATCGCCTAAAAACGTTATTTATATTTTACGATCTATGCTAAGTTTTGTTAATGACAAAGTATGAACTTTAGCTAAGAGTAAATCATCACTTTAGTGTTTAAGTCTTGTTTAAACTAAGGTTTACATTTCCTTTTAAATAAAACATTGTTTTTATTTCTTTAATTATTAAGTGTCATGTCACATCATTCATTTATGGCAAGCTTGTGTATTTGACTTGCCATAACATCTTACACACTTTTGGAAGCTTTCCAAATTGGATTTAATGTGTTTGATTAGTTGTTTTTGATGTGACTTTGGTTGGTTTGTGTTATTTATTGTAAAACCTACTGCAAGCCTGACGGAACCCTGGGGTACACGGGCGGAACCCATCTGAGGGTTCCGCCGTATCCGCCAGACCTGCAGTTTGTTTTACTATAAATACCAAGCCACTTGTTTGTTTTGAGAAATAACTTTAGGACATATTTTCATATACTCTCTCAACTAACTCAGTAACATTTGACTTGTGTGATCCTCTTATGTAGCAAGGGACTCCACAAGATCATTCAAGAAGTTACAAGCTTCAACTCTAAAGTTGCAAGTCTTGTTAGCTTTGTCATGTATAAGCTTTGGTAGTTTATACTTCATTTGTATCATGTATGTAGAAGTGATCGGTTAGTATTTTAGACCTCAAAATACATAGTGTGTAGGGAGTTGTTGTACCCTTGTAAAAGAACTAACGGGAGTGGTTGTACCCTTGGTAAAGAACTCGACATCTAGCTTAGTGTCGGTAAAAGTGTAAGCGATGATGGGAGTGGTTGTACCCGTGTAAAAGAACTCGACATCTAGCTTAGTATCGGTAAAAGTGTAAGCGACATTGTTATGGTTTCTCCACCAGGAAAGGAGCTTGTTGATTAGTGCTTATAACTCTCGAGTTGGAAACTCGAGGCGTGGATGTAGGGCAAGGAAAAAGAGTCCTTGTAGCCGAACCATGATAAACAATCGTGTTGTGGTTTGATCGTTTCTTTCTTTATCTATGCTTATTACATATTGTCTTTAGTTAGAATTGCTAATCACACGTAAAGCTTTTCAAAGAATCAAACAAGTAAAGTTGTGCTTATATCTTTAAACAAACGTAAAGTTTTTAAAGATAATCAAGTTAAAAAGCAGTAAATTATTCAACCCCCCTTCTAGTTTTCCACATTTTTTTTTATGTATATCTTCTGATATTATTTGAATAATATATATCTTTTTATCAATTTAAGATTTGTGACTTTACAACCTATTAATGTAAGTTTTTGTAAACAGCAATGTCTGTTTTGTGACTTCTTGCTCAAGCATGATTATCCAGTTCCAGAAAATTGGTTTCTTCAAAATGAAGCAAAAGTGCTTAATTTGAAATGGAGAACAAAGAAAGACAAGATTAACTGTGGTTTATATGTCATGATTCATAAGGAGCTTTATGAGTTTGAAGACAAAAATTGGGATATTGGAATTTTTTATGAAGAAGATCCACATCATCGAATTCAGATTAAGATCCTTCTTCATGAAATCAACAAACAGCAACGAAAGATGTTTGACTATGCAGAAGATTGGATTTCCGAATACCCAGATGAGTTTGAAGAAGAAGGTACAGAAGCCAAAAAAAGCAGAATTTATGAAGAAGATTCTTTGAAATATAATCTTCCTGTTCCTGAAATAAAAGAAAGACAAAAGGATGAATTGTACAATAACATGCTTTTATCAGAAATAAAGAAAATGGGCCAGTCATTGAAGGAATGCAAGTATCGAAGGAAGTATGCTTATAAAAAAATCTGCAGTGTTGATTGTGAAGAAGTTGATCGGATACAAACATCATTCTTAGTAACACTAGATGACGAAACGAAGCATAAACTTTTACCTCATGAACTTCAAAACTTAGGATTTGAAGAATGGAAAGAGTTTATGTTTTGTATTCATAAATGCAGAACTTTAAATGCCGAAATGAAGAGGAAGGCCATTAATGCGGTTCAAAAACTGTTAACAAAAGCCAAATTGATGAACGAGATCTCAGTGGATGAAGCATACCAGAGTTATATCGGTTTAATGCCATTCAAAGACCCATAAAACCAAAAGTTTTTTTTAAAGATTTGCAAAGCGGTATTACATGGAGATGAGCAAGTGCCAGATGGAGTCATTTTCGAAGATCTTAAGTATAGTAAAGAACCAATTGAAGGTCTTTGTTTCTTGACAAAAGATGGAAAACCAAGTTTTCAGTGTTCTTCTCATGTGATTAATCTGCGGCTACTCCAAATGGTTGTGTTTTATAAGCTTTGTGTTACCGAACAAAACGCACCATTCAAAGAAAGAGTTTTGAGAGCGTTACATTTTCAAAAAAAAGATCTGTCTAAACATCCAGAGTTTTATAAGGTCATGAGAGATGCAATGAATTATAAAATCAATAATTCGAAGGTAATTCTGTTTTTTCTGTTTGTTAATTTTATTATTATTATTATTATTATTATTATTATTATTATTATTATTATTATTATTATTATTATTATTATTATTATTATTATTATTATTATTATTATTATTATTTTAATATATTTCCCAGACGTGGTTTTAAATTTTCAGAAACACCAAAGTTCAGAAAGAGATGCGAATAATGTCAAGTTACTTTATCTGATAGATGGAAACGACATGATAGATGATGAGCTTGTAGATCTAAGCGATTTTGTCGAATCTTCTCAAGACCAAAATAAAACGGTATTTAATTATTGTGTCACATAGTATGCAATTTTAATTACAATGTTTAAACTTTTTCTAAATAAGAATTTTATACCTAAATTTTCAGCAGCAGCATTAAATGAATTAAGTAATCCTCAAGTAAGTGTTTAATATAATCCTTAGTAAGCATTTTAAATAAATATGTGACTTTATCTTATTTGTTATAGGATTTAATTGAGTGTCCGGAGCCGATAAATTTTTTTCTTGGGAGTATATCAAGTGAAGAAGATGTTTTTCAAGAAGACGATGGTTATGAATAAGAAGATATTCAATATATTGAAGATCTAAACAATGTATTAACATAGACTAATAATATTAGCAAAATAATGAAAGTTTAATTTTTGATTCAACAATTTAATTCAGATTTTTTTTATACAATAAATGTTAGTAAATTAGTTGTACTTTTTGAAATAATTCAAAATTATTTTTTTATTTTTTTAATTTCTTTTGTCTAGGTAAATGCTTGTAAAGAAAACAATGAAGACTTAAGGGATAGAGTAAATAGAGAAAGGAATCCTACTTATGTTTTGAAGTCGCCATTCAATGTTCGAAAAGTTGATATTCTAACCAAATTTAATAAGATCGAAAAGTCTGTGTTAAAGTTAATAAAAAAAAAGAACAACAGCAATCTTGCATAAGTTTTGTTCTTCATAATTTTATTAAAATTTTCGTAATAGATTAGCTTTGTATCCAATGATCATTAATTTTTTATTTATTATTTTTTTTTGCAGGGATCATTTTTTTGGCTCAGATTTATTTTGTCATACTAATCGTTGCTATTTTAAAGATCTCGTTAATAAAACAAAACTTGTAACATCAAACATCATAGACATTTGGGCCATTGTTTTGAATTTTCAAGAAAAATATAGAAGACCTGGATCTGGTTTAAGATTATTTTTTACAAGCCAAGCAATGGTATGTTTTTTTTATTTTTTAACTATTATTATTATTTTTTGTATATTAAATTTAATACTAATGTTTATTTTATAATTTGATTTAGTCGACTCGAAGAGAAAAAAATACACTTTCCACTAAAAAGAAACAAGAAGAATTTTTGAATGCAATTAATTTTGGGTGCAAAAAATATCTGAACTCAAATGATTTATCTGCAGTTAATCTAGTAAGTTTTTATTTTTTTTAATCATTTAAATTTTATGGTTGTTAATATTACTATGTAAAATTAAGATAATATTGTTTAAATCTTAATTATTATTTACTTTTTACAGGTTTTCTTCCCAGTTTGTAGGCAAAACCATTTCTATGTTTATTGCTTCAATCTCTTGAATCCGTCGTTTTTAATTATCGACAATTTGAAGGAAAGTGCTGGTATATATGGCAATACAACTGAAAATCTGGTAATATTATTATTATTTTTTTATATTTTTTCTTTTTAAATTTACATTTTTTTTTTGTTTTTTTAACTATATTTCATGTTTAGCTTATATATATATATATATATATATATATATATATATATATATATATATATATATATATATATATATATATATATATATATTCAATTTAAATTGTTTTGTCACTATTTAAAAGTTTCAAATCATTCAAAGGCTCAACAAATATCAAACTGTGCTCCTCAAAGACTTCAAATGGAATGGCAAACATCAAAAAATAAAACAGATTGTGGCATTTTTACTATGAGGCATCTTGAGTTCTATTCTGGAATTGAAGACAAACAATGGAGATCAACTTTCAGAAAAAATGGAAGCAAGAATGATGCTAACAAATATAAAAAAGATATTATAGCTGAATCATTAAAATTGTAATTTTTTTTATTCTTCAATATATAAACTTATTCAGTATATAATTTTTTTAATTTTATGAATACGTTCAATATAAGCTTTTATTTTTTAAATATCACAGTAAGAATATAGTTTATGCTTTATATCTTATATTGTTAATATGATATTGTTACTATGATATTTGTTATTATAATATTGTTACTACGATATTATGCATTTTGTTATTATGATATTTGTTACTATGATTTTGTTAATTTGATATTATTACTACGATATTGTTACAATGATATTTTTTATTATAATATTGTTACTACAATATTATGATATTGTTAATATTATATTTGTTATTAAAATATTGTTATTCTGATATTGTTACTATGATATTGTTATTACGATATTATTAATATCAGAAGATATTTGTTAATATGATATGGTTATTATGATATTGTTAAAATGATATTTGTTATTATAATATTTGTTATTATAATATTGTTAATATGATATATAATGGACTTAAGTAGGGGCTCTTTTTAAACTTGACACCTTTGTTTAGCCCATCCAAGCCCAGGCCATTAAAAATATAATATATTACTTGGTTCTTCGAATTAGGTTATACTTTTCGCATTAGCAGCCATACTCCAAAAAATCTATCCTCTTCCTCTTCACCTATTAACATCTTGATCAATTAAAAAACTAGCCACCTATTACTGTAAGTTTTATTGGTCTCCTTATTTTTATGCTACATTTTAAAGTTTTTTTGTGTGCATCTTTTCAAATTTTTTTCTAGTTAGATAGTTAATTTTTAGGCACATTATAATTAAATAATATCTGTTGATCAGATTAAAAAAAGCAATTTTTTTTGTTGGACTTTTATAATATCTGTTGATTAGACTAATGTATTTTATGATTATAGTAATTTGTAGTTTAATATTTTGATCCTTAGCCGATTAGAAAAACTTAATGTTAATTAGCTTTTGAGTGGAATTTTTTTTTCACATGTGAAAAATAATTTCATTTATATTTAATTGACGATGATTTATTTATTTATATGTTAAATTAATAGGTTATACTGAAATGGTTAAGGAATACCATTTTCTTTTTAAAATAGATGAATCAGCAATGCATGGTCTGGTAAGATTTTAAAAAATAATAGATTTTAATTTTTTTTTAAATTAATATTGAATCAGTATTTTTTATAGTAAAGTTAATTTTTGATGTTAATTATCAGGTTTTACCCAAAGAATTTAAATCCTTGCATTCACATGAAGAAACCCCTGGTATTACTTATTTAGACACTACAAAAAAACAATATACTGTCAAAATCAGTGACTTTGGTATTTCTGAATGTATGATACATGGTCCTGGTTGGGTTAAGTATCTTCAAGTTTTCAATGTTCAAGATGGATTCTATTTATAATTTCTTGAAACAGACTATGGTTGTTCATTAGTTAATGAGTTTGATCAGAATGGATGCCCTACAGATCTTGAATTCTCAAGGAATTTTTATTCCAAAGAACCAAAATGTTTAACATTTGCAACTAAAGATTCCTTGATGTTTATGGTATTTTTATTAAACTAACAACTTTTTAAATTTTATTTATTATACAAAATACTTAATTATTATAATTTTTCTTTTCAGACACTTCTTTCTAATTTCGTTAATGCCATTCGAAATGAAATGAATTTTAATCCTTCTTCAAGGATTAATGTTTCTACTAAATATGGTAGATACAAAGTTAAGATTCGGTCTGTTGATGGTGATTTGTTCGGTTTTTATGATTTGGAATGGGAGAAAATTTGTGAACTTTGTTGTTGGGATCAAAGTTTTACTATTTTATCAAGTCTCGGTCATTTGTAATAATAGGTTGCTTAAGTTATTAGTTACTTTCATTTATGTTATGTTTACAAGGATACTAGACTAGCCCATGGGCCTTAAGCCCACACGTATGACATGAAGGGAAGGACTAGGAGTGGTGCCCTAGCTCCTCACCTATATATACTAGTCTTAGGCCATTTGTAAACTTGGTTATTTATTTGAAATATTAAAGAAACTCTTGCACTTATATTTCTCTCATTTTAATATTCATCCCATCCTTATATCTATCTCATTCTTGTTTGTGTGAAATCAATATGGTGACCTAACAAGTGGTATATTCGCCATATGAAGGTGTAGTTATTGTTTCTCTTTGAAATTTGATTCATAAAACCTTTTTCATTCGTTATTTTGTCAACAAAATTGTATTTTTTTTGTTTGTTTCTTTGTTTTTATCATATTTTTGCTTACAAACTTGTGCTACAAATCATATCAAACAAAAAAGTATCAACTTTTCTTTCAAAATTTTCGATTTGATTTATTGTACTTTTTTTTGAAATACAAAATTTTTGATTTGATTTCTTTCAAAATTATCAAGTTTATTACTTTCTTCAAGATTTCATCATTTTACAACTTGAAGTACAAAATTATTGGATTAAAAACTCATTTTTGGATTGCTTTTCTTGAAAAACTCATTTTTGCAAAGTTTCAAAAACACCTCTTTGTCCATATTTCGAGATCGTGTTCTAGTGCCTCTAATCGCCTTACGAATTGCGGACTCAGTCTTTTCTCTCTTGTATAAGGAAGAAAAGTACTTCGACTTTTGGTAAACTTTCGAAATTGTATAATTTCGAAAGTGTGTTTGTGTTCTCGAAAATTTCATCTATTTTCGAAAATCACAAGGTTTTTCGAAAACTTCTTTAGTTTTCGAAATCTAAAGGTTCTCGAAAATACACTAAGTTTCGAGAAACTTTCTTTCGAAATCCTCTTATTTTCGAAATCTTTTAGTTACCAATTTCGCAATCCCTTAAGTTCAGTTTTCGCAATCACAAGACAAGTGACTAAGTTTTGAAATCATATACTTGGGCAAACTTTTCGAGATTTGGCAAACCTATACCTTCTACAAGATCCATCTTTTCACACAAGTGTTTCATAATGTCTCAACCACCGTACTACTACTTTAACAATCCTCAACAACATCATAATCAACAGTATCATCAGCAACAACAACAGTATCAACAATCACCACAATATTATCATCAACCGGTTTACTCACAACAACATAACTTCATGCAACAAATGGTTCCAATACAACAATCCTATCCTATGTCACAACAACATAGCCAACTTCCACCAAAACCTACTCACTGGTTTGACAGGATGTGTGAAGTCATTTCAACTCAACAATCCAGACACGAAGCAGGCTCTCCTGACACCCCACCAATGCTAACACCGGGAAATTATATTCAATGGGCAAGTCGATTCTTAAGATTTATCAAACTCAAGAAACCCAATGGTAAATTCATGAAACAAGTTATACTTGAAGGACCGTTTCCTTGGCCTGTTAACTACGTTGGCGGTGACCCATCGGCTGATCTTCCAGTAGCTCCAACTGTTGTGCGTGTTCCTGAGTCTCAACTTACTGCTGAACAAAATCACCATCGTGAAGCAGATGAGTATGCTATGTCTTACATACTTCAAGGGATACCAAACATCATATTCAGAAGTGTTGATGCTCAAACAACTACAAAAGCTATGTGGGAACACGTCCATCTACTGATGCAAGGCACACAACTGAACAAGGAAGACATGGAATCTAAACTTTACTTGGAATACACTAATATCATGATCGAACCAGGGGAATCTCTTGAGTCTTACTTTCATTGTTTCACTAATGTCGTCAATGATTTAGAGAGACATGATATACCTCTTCCAAGAATCGCTGTCAATACAAAGTTTGTTAGCAGTCTGGGTCCTGAGTGGCAAAAGTATGTGACATTTGTGAGACAAGCTAAGAATCTTCACAGAGATCCATATGGTTTGTTGTACGACTATCTCAAGCACTATGAGTCTGAAGTTGAAAATGATAAACTCGCCCGAGGAGGATATACATCACCACCTACTTCTAATCCTCTTGCACTCGTTGCTCAAACTCCTGCTTCACATCCTCCGATGTCTAATCATGTTTATGATCAGGAACAGAATTATTTCAGTCACCAGCAACCTCCTACTTCTCAACACGCTTCTACTCAACTTGCTCCATATGACAACAATGATAGCATGTATTACTCTAATCAGATTGAAGATGATGATGATGACGTCAATACGTTGAATCAAGGACTTGCTCTTGTTGCTCGTGCTTTTAGCAAATTCTCCAACAAAACCAACAATCGTCTTCGTTCTTCATCAAATACAAGAAACCAGGCTGTCATTCAAGATGGTCGTGTTGAGATTCAGAACCGTAATTCAGGTCATTCAGGTGGGTATACTGGAAATTCTGGGTATGGACAAAGAGTCAACAACAATGGGGGATTCAGAAACAATCCAGGTGCTCCTCAGCGAAGTAATGACAATGCTGCTAGTAACAACACAATCTCTGGGAATGCGATATGGTGCTACAACTGCAACGAAAAAGGTCATATTGCAACTGCATGACGTCACCCAAGAAAAGGAAGTCAGTTTCACAAGCAAGCATTACTTATGGCTCTCAAAGATGAAAAAGGAAGGAACTTTCAATGCTCATGAGAACAGTTTCTTTGCTAATGCTTACAATGATGATGATATGGAAGATCTTGAAGCCAATGCAGCTGTGATGCTTATGGCCAACATGCAGGAACATCAGTTGAATGATTCAGGCCCAGTATTCTCCACTGATGGCTGGTCTCAGGTAAATGACCTAACCACATGCTCCATAGAATTTAATGCATCACCCTCTGTTTCTGAATCAGATCGGGCACAAGTTGTTCCTTCTGAACCATTTTTATCTTCCCAAGAGGATGAACAATTAGACACAGTTGTTATTTTTGATGATGACATTGTCGTCTCATTTGATGATCCTATTGAGCAAGACGAAAATGACCTTATTGAACAACATGAACCTCCTTCTGATCCAGCTCCTGACTGTACAGTTACGGCCAAACAACTTAATGATCAACTTCTTTCTAATCACATAACGGACGAGCAAACTGAAGTTTTAAAAGAAAATGCCGATTTAAAAAAGGACATTGAATGTTATAAAAAGCAACTTTCAAACTTTCAATATGTCGTTCATCGTGAAAAAAGCTTTGAAAAGTCATTTCAAGATTCATATGTCAAAGAACAAAATCTTCAAAAGCAAATCTATGACATAGTTGAGTCAAACGGTAAATTGGTTTCCAAACTGGAAAAATGAAAAACATGATCTTCAAAAACAAGTTGTTCAACTCCAACAGGAACTTTCAAAAACACAAAAAGAGGTGATAACTTGCAAACAGGAATTTTATGAACATAAAGTGCAAAAACGAGAAAAAGAAAATTATTTACTTGATGATAATCTCACTCTCGAACATCAAATTAAAGCTTTTCAAAATATTGTTTATAAACATGGGGAATTGTAACGACAATTCAAAAGTTCACTTTAAAACCAAGACCAGATAAAGGTTTTGGCCTCGGCGATTACAGATCCTCTTTTCTTCGCACTGCGTTCAAAACAAATCCTAAGCTGTACAGTATGGACCAATTGATGGATAATAATGTTGTGCGTGTTATTGTACATAATATTGAGGAAGAATACGAACTTGAAGAGAAGAGTCAATAAAAAATGAGTAAAGTTGAATATTGCAAACCATATGATTACTCAAAAGCTCCTCACATTTCAAAATCTTTTGTTCCATCAAGAGAAATAACTGAGAAATCATGGTACGTTACTGAGTCTTATGTTTCATCTTGGCACAAGTTAATGGTCCATTACCATCTTCTGGTCATGTGACACCATTACCTACACAATGTAAATTTTTAGACTATTTTCAAACATTCATGAAAGGCATCGAGAATTTGGAAAACGAAATTGAACATCATTCGCAAATTAAAATTCTTACTTTTCAATCAGCTTACGAGTGGGAAAAACGAGACATTTTTCAAAAACAAATTCTGTCTTTAGTTCAAAATTTACGTTATTGTGCTACTCGTTGGGAACAGGAACTCCAAAAAGAAGTTAAAGACATGAAAGAATTTTTCGCTCTTAATGAAAATGCAATTTTGGTTCAACAACACAAAAACCATTTTTTGAAAACAGATTCAGATCGACTATTGGAACAACTTCTTCAAGCTGATATTCATACTTTTCTCATGAATGAACTCTATTATTCCAGCAATGCTGAATTATTTGCAGAATATTATGCTGAAATTGTTTTGGTAAAGTCACAAAACGAAACATTGAAACATCAATATGAAACGTTGCGTCCAAACAGTGATGATGTGATAAACAAACTTTCAAACGAAATTGAAACAGAATTGCAACTACGTACAAGGATTGAGTCTCATAAAAACAAATGTCGTCTACTTAAAAATGAAATTGCGGACTTAAAAATTGAAAACGCCGAATGGCAACAAAACCGCGATGACATTCGTTATTGCAATGGTTTACTTGAGTCTGATATTCAAGACAAAAAACACATCATCATTGATTTGAAAGAGAAAATTAAGCTACTTCAAAAAGGAAAATTCATTGACACCACTGTGATAGCACCAGGAATGTTTCAAATAGACAGAACATATAAGGGTAAGCATGCTAAGAGTTCTAATGTTAGCTCTTCCACTTCCACAGGTCTAGTTTCCCCTAAGAGCGTTAGCAGCCCAAAGCAAAAAAGCGTTAAGAAGACTAAAAAGAATAGGCTCTCGCAACGTAAAAGAGAAACACTAGAAGTACAAGAAGTAGAAGCTCACCTTAGGAACTCGAATAAAACTCATGTTGCATCTGAATTAGATTCTAATCTGGCAAATTGTAATCCAAATCTTAATGTAACGAATGCTGAACCTTCTAATGTTTTGAATATTAATGCATCTTGTGTGTTTTATCATAAAAGTGTGTTATCTGGTAATCATACCAAATGTGTAGCTAATAATCTCTTACATCGCAAAAAGAAATGTAGATCCGGCTCTTCTTTTAGGTCCACTAATGCCTCTAAGTCTACCTTAAGAAAAACTCCTACTACAGTTTCAAAAGATGTTGTAGTCAACCCCAAAGCAGAAATCAAAAATTCTAGGAACACGCCAAAAGCTAGTGCATTCACTAAGAACAAAGCAAAAACTAGTTGGAACTGGCAACGTTGGTTACAATATAAACCAAATTTTAAATGGATTCTTAAATTGTTAAATATTTGTGTTTCTAACCAACAGGAACCCACAATTTCCTCAGGTTCCACCCTTACTTCTGTTCCATCTCTGTCGTCTTCTTTTGATGCAGGTGGTTCAGATCGTTCTCTGGATTGTTGATAGCGGTTGCACCCGACATATGACAGGCAATCTCAAACTGTTAAAAAACTTTGTCTCAAAGTTTATTGGAACTATCAGATTCGGGAATGATCAATACGCTTTAATCATGGGTTACGGAGACTACATGCATGGGAACATTGAAATTAGCAAAGTTTATTATGTTGAAGGCTTGGGTCACAACCTCTTTTCAGTCGGTCAATTTTGTGATGGAGATTTAGAAGTAGCATTTCGCGAGAAAACCTGTTTTGTTCGTGATCTACAAGGCAATGATTTGATGTCTGGCAAACGTGGCACTAACCTTTACACTATTTCAATGTCTGACATGATCGCTTCATCTCCAATTTGTCTTTTATCCAAAGCTGAAACGACTAAATCTTCGTTATGGCACAAACGCCATTCTCATTTGAATTTCAAAACGATGACTGATCTCGCTCGTCACAAATTAGTTGAAGGCTTTCCAAGATTCCGTTATGCCAAAGATCATCTATGTCCAGCCTGTGAACAAGGAAAAAGTACTCGTGCTCATTTTCCCTCTAAACCTGAACACAGTACTAATCATGTTCTACAATTGCTTCAACGGTAAACGCTACATATTAGTAATTGTTGATGATTACTCTCGCTGGACTTGGGTTTATTTTCTTCGAAGTAAAGATCAAGCTCCTCAAATGATCATCACCTTTCTCACCAAAATACAGGTTCAGCTACGCAACACAGTCAGAATTGTAAGAACTGACAATGGCACATAATTTAAGAACCAGTCTCTAAGGTTGTATTTTGAGAAAGTGGTAATTGAACATCAAACATCTATTCCACGCACTCCCGAACAGAATGGAGTAGTCGAAAGACGCAACAGAACGTTATTGGAAGCTGCTCGAACGATGTTAATCAATGCTCAATTACCAGATTACTTATGGGCAGAAGCTGTTTCAACCGCCTGTTACACCCAAAACCGTTGCATGATCACAAAACGCCATAACAAAACCCCATATCAGATAGTTCACAAAAGGAAACCAAATATCAGTCACTTTCATGTATTCGGAGCTTTATGCTACCCAGTCAATGATCGTGACGATCTAGGTAAACTTAAAGCAAAGGCTGACATCGGAATATTTATAGGATACTGTGAAAATACTAAAGGCTATCGGATATGGAATCGTCGTACTAGGGAAATTCAAGAAACCATTCATGCTAATTTCGATGAACTCACTCAAATGGCTTCTGAGCAAAACGGCTTAGGACCCACAACCAACCGTCTTAACTTTTCGGTCTCTTCAGCTGAACCATTGTCACTTTCTCGTAAAGAAGTGGAAACCTTGTTTGCTCCATTGTTTGATGATACGCCTGTTAACCGTCCATCTGAGGCCACACCAAATTCCACTGCACATCTTGATCAACATCAAGTACCTAATACACCTCAACAAACAACAACTACTGTTGGAAGAGACGGTCCTCCAGTCATATCACCTACAACAATAGAACAAATCGGGTCCAACTCACGATAATCAGCTAGAGATTCCATACCTTTATCAATTCCACACACCGCAGAGCATGACCCAGAACCATTCATTAACCCATTCGCAAATGCTCAACCTGTCCCTAACATTGCTGAGTCATCTACACGCAATTTGGGTCCTGCTCACTTGCGAGATACTTATCAACTTCATCCTTCGACACACAAATGGACTAGAGATCACCCCTTAGTTCAAATTATTGGCCATCCAGATGCACCAATTATGATAAGACAACGCCTTTACACAGACGGTGAAACTTGCATTTATGCACTCACAGTTTGTGAAACCGTACCTAAAAACATCAAGGAAGCAATGACTTATGAAAACTGGATTGAGTCTATGCAAGAAGAATTTGAAACCTTTCAAAGATTAGAAGTATGGGAATCGGTTGAAAAACCAGAAGGCATCATTGTCATTGGTTTAAAATGGATCTGGAAAAACAAACTGGATGCAGAAGGCACAGTCATACGCAGCAAATCACGCTTGGTAGCAAAAGGTTATTCTCAAGAAGATGGTATCGATTTTGAAGAATCATTTGCTCCTGTAGCTAGACTTGAAGCAGTACGGATATTCTTTGCATTTGCTGCTCATCGGAATATGATTGTTTACCAAATGGACATGAAAACGGCTTTTCTGAACGGTCAACTCCGAGAAGTGGTTTATGTCAGTCAACCTGAAAGATTCGTTGACCCAGAACGTCCAAATCATGTCTACAAGCTAAAGAAGTCTCTCTACGGTCTTAAGCAATCCCCTAGGGCGTGGTATGACAAGCTTTCTAAATTCCTGTTGGCTAATGATTTTACTCTAGGCTCGGTGGATCCAACAAATCATTCAAATTTATGTCGATGACATTATTTTTGCTTCAACCAACAAAAATTACTCAATGGATTTTGCAAAATTAATGACAGATAATTTTGAAATGTCCATGATGGGTGAACTTACATTCTTTCTAGGACTACAAGTTCATCAATCACCCCGTGGAATTTTTCTAAATCAGTCCAAATATGCTCTTGAGATTTTAAAGAAACATGGTATGCAAAGTAGTGATACTATGAATACACCGATGGCCAATTCCACTAAACTAGATGCTGATATACATGGGACTCCAGTTGACCCTACCAAATACCGAAGTATTATTGGGTCCCTCATGTATCTCACATCTAGTTGACCTGATATTGTATTTACTGTCTTTATGTGTTCTCGCTATCAGTCTAATCCAACTGAAAAACACCTCAATGAGGCAAAAAGAATCATTCGATACATAAAGGGAACCACCCACTTGGGGATCTGGTATCCGAAGGATTCTAGTTTTGAACTAATAGCTTTTTCAGACACTCACCATGCAGGATGCTTAGACTCGCGAAAAAGTACATCAGGTGGACTACAGTTTCTTGGAGATAAACTTGTGTCTTGGCAATCAAAGAAGCAGGACTGCACATCTCTGTCATCTACAGAATCTGAATACGTAGCTATGTCTGCTTGTTGTGCTCAAGTCATTTGGATGAGATCTCAACTTAAAGACTATGGCTACCTATTCAATAAGATTCCGATCTACTGCGATTCTAAAAGTGCCATTGCAATCTCCTGCAACACAGTTCATCATTGCAAATCCAAACACATTGATCTCCGATGCCATTTCATCTAAGAGCATGTCGAGAAGGGTACAGTTGAATTATATTTTGTGGGTACTGAGTACCAATTGGCGGACTTACTTACGAAACCCTTAGCTCCATCAAGGTTTGCAAGTTTAGTTCACCAAATTGGTATGCGATGTTTGACACCATTTGATCTGCAAAAGTTTTCAAAACAAAAGTAAAGTGTCAAACATCAACAATTTTACTATCTTTGTAAAATAAATGTTTTCTTTATTTTTTATTTTTAAACCTTTAAAAAAAAAAAAAAAGAAAAAAAAAACTGCAAGTATATCGTTCTCTTTCAACATCTTGTTATTTTACAAGTGTTGAGGGGGAGACTCGCCTAAATTTTATTAATTTTTTTCAAAAATGGTATACTTGCATATTTCCTTTGATGCGTTGTTTCGGGATTTCATAAGATATCTCATATCTCGTTTCCTTTTCTCAAAATGGTGACGTAAGTTAGTATATCTTTGTGTCTTTACTTATATCTAAGTTTAGGACTTATCTTGTAATAATTGTAGTTAAGGGACCATATGTGACAAGTTTCAAAAGTTCCAAAATTAACAAAACAAACACCCCCCGTTTTTCATAAACCCCACAAACACTTTTTCAAAACCTCAAAACCCTCCTTTCTCGAAAAACCACAGATGCTTAATCTAACCAATAAAATCTGAGTCTTGATCTTCAAACTGTAAGTTCCTTGATGTTCTTAAGGGTATTTTAGATATAGGTTTTCGATTAATCTCGATTCATTTGGCTAGAAATCATGCAATCGGATTTTCTATATCTAGGGTTTCAATTTTTTTCGAATTCTGTCAATTCATGTTTGGGAGTTTGAATTTTGATAGGGGTTTTGTACTATAACATGTTTCTAACATTTCTATATCGATTAATCTCTCTGAAATACATGGTTGTGTGATTCTCGATACCTAGGGTTTTGGTACGAATTGGGTTTTGTTGATTTGTTGATGTTTTTGTTATTTTTCTTGGTGGGATATGATCTTATGTGTATGTGTATCATGTTTATGCTTATTAATTCGAACAAATTCCATGTATGCATGATTCTCGATGATTAGGGTTTCTTCGTTCATAATGGTATTCTCGTGTTCTGTGTTTATGTGTGATGATTGTCATGTTATATGCTTCATATACGTTTGTGATATGCAAGAACCTGTTATCCTCAATTGAATCAAGATTTGGTCTTTATCGAGAACTTGTTCTTGAACAATTTCGTAATTATGATTCTCGTGTGATTTTCGTGATTCTAATTGTTGAATATCATTCTTTAATACAGGTTTCATCACTTGGTATTCATATTATCACAAAGAAACGTACGTTGGCATAGTTTCGATATTCTTGCATAAGAATTTTCGAAGAAACATTATCGCAATCATAATGAAACTTTTCGCAGTCACATTTTTTTCGAGAAACCTCAAAATGTTGTATTTTTTCGAAAATACCCATTTTTTGTCTTCTCGAAAATATTCAGGTGTTTGCGAAATTTTTCTGTCTTTGGTCATATATCTTCGAAATCGCCACTCAAGTGAATACTTTCGCAATCCCTTATAATTAGTCTTTTTCGAAAAACTCTTCTAGTGGTCTGTTCTCGATAAATTTTTTATCAAAAACACACTTGAAATTTTTTTCGAAAATACTCAGTATACTGGATTGTGAAAATATTACTTAATGACTGATTTTCGAAATTATTGGAACTTGTGACTTGGTTTCGAGAATGTGTTGTATACTTAAGTGTTTGCTATACAGTTGTCTTTATGAACTATTTCGCAATGATTGTAATCATGTTATTTCGTAAACATGTGACTTGTGACAATGAACTTTCGTCGATATATATTGTGATGTTATTTGTGATGATTATTTGTGCATGTGTAATCACATAAGTAATTCATAATTACAATAGACTTTCTAAGTATACGTTACTTATCAATACACATACAATAAATCGAACCATACGTGCTTACATGATTCTAAATCCTTATCTTTAATCAAACTTCGCAATCGTACTAACTTGTAACAAATCTCGATGTTTGGTTTATGATAATGCTTTTCAGAATAACATGGCTCAACACAACGAGAATGTCCCTGAACAAACTCTTCCACTACTCACCATGGATGATATCACTCCCGCTAACTACAACGTTATGATTGGCAACAACAATCCACGAGTTGATTTCGACAAATTGAGAATTACTGAGAACTCATGCAAAATTGTTAAAGATATTCTACTTGCACATCCATGCAAACATCTGCTCAGTAGATCTACTTCAGTTCCTCTATTTTACCTTCATCAGTTCTGGCTTACGACTCAGGCGAATTTTGGATGATGAGTCTTTTACTGTTACGCTGGATCGACAAGTCTACACTGTAGATCACGACGTCCTTCGTACAGTCCTTCTCCTGCCTCAAACTGACAACGAATTTGCTCCAATACTACCTAAACTGGATCTTCTTGATTTCTTCATTGAGTTAGGATATGATGTTGATGATGACTTACCTCTGGTCAAACATTCCAGATTCAATACCAAGAATATACCTCAGCCGTGGAGAACATTCTGTTTGTTGGTTGTAAGATCTATATCAGGAAGAAAAAGTGGTCACGAACATCCTAGGCTTAAGCATTTACAAACATTCTGGGGAATGGTGACTTTGACACCTATTGACTTTGCAGTTCTAATCTTGAATGATATAGTATACAGCATCCAAACCGAACGTGTAAAGACTATGATCCCGTTCACAAGATTCACCAAGCTTCTCATCGAACATTTCTGCAAAGACACTCCAGAATTTATCAAAAGGATGGCAGACCCTAATGAGCCGAAGCACCTCTTCGAGGACGACTTCACCACCTCCTTCATCAAGACTACCACTTCCTCTACCAAGATCAAAGGAATGAGGCTTCCCGAATATCTTCTTGATGACAAAATCAAGAAAAGTCTGAACTACAAATTCTATGATAATGCTTACAAAGGAGTACAGGAAGAAGCCACTATACAGACTCGCAGCAAAGGAAGTGTGAAGTCTGGGAGTACTACAAGCACCACTGGCTTACCTCAGACTAAGTCTAAGGCTGCTCCCAAGACAAAAGAATCTGCTAAACCCAAGACTTCCACCAAACCTAAACCAACCTCCAAACCTAAGCCTGCAACCAAGCCAAAAAAGAAGGTAACTCCTGAGTACATTCTTCAAGATGAACCTACACCTCCACCTTCTGAAAATGAATCTGAGTTTGACACGGAATCTGAAGAAGAAGAACAAGACTTTGAAAGAAGATTTAGAGTACCTGAAGAAGCATTTCCTGCAACGGAGATCGCCATACAACAAAGTCTTGAAACTTTTGAAGCAGAGTCTAGAAAAAGAAAAGGGATCACGATTAATGAGCCTAATGATGATGATGAAGAAGAAGTAATCGTTGAACAGTTGGTCGATAAATGCAAACTGAAAAGTATAGTTGTCGACACACGAGCTGAAGAAAAGCAACTTCGCAAAGAACAAAGGAAAGCAGCACTCCAAAGCCGACTTGAGTCTCAACCTTCACCATCACCACCTGTCGATCAGTCAGAACATGAAGGAACTACAAGCTGCATTGTGTCCACTACTTTAGAATCAGCTCCACAACCTGATGACATTGTTAAAGATACAGATTATACAAGAGATATCACTATGACTGAGACTGCTAACGTAGAAGAGAATGTTGGCGGACAAGAGAATATTGCTACAGATCAGGAACATGAATACCTCATTACTCCAGAGTTTCTTACACGATAAGCAGAGGAACGTCGAAGAAAAGAAAACGAAGAGAAGAACGCTTTCGACACCAACATATTTCTTAAATCATCTTCTCAGCAGACTTCCTCAGCGCAACCTCCACCTCCTCAAGACTCTCCACCAAAGGATCTGACTCCTCCTGTTTCTTCTTCAAGCTCTCATAACAAGTCGTCATTCGAATCATCACCTGAGCATTCATCTCCCATACCTTCTGAACCAACATCAAAGCAACATTCAATCAATGAACCGACTCAACCAGTTGATCTTCAGGAGCAAGTCAAAAAACTTACCACCATGGTTACCGGTCTTGCCAAGCAAGTTGAAGATTTTCAGGAGTCAAAGCAGCTGATCGATAAGTTCTTGAACTCTGATTACACAGGATTTATTAAGAATGTCACACAAGATTATCTTACTGAAAATCTAGGTGAGATTGTCACTCCAGAAGTTGCAAACCTCACTGAACTTATCAAGGACAATTTGGATCACAGAATTAGAAGTGTAGTAAAGAAAATGTTGTCAACCACACCATTTACGCGTCACACTGCTAAAGCTTCTACTGCAACTCCAACCGTCCCTGAATTATCCTTCGATGATCTGCTTGCTAAACTCTACAACAAAGTAGCCTACAAAACCAAACAGGCTACTGAAGAAAAGGCACTTGTTGATGCTATATCTGCTAACTTGTCGAAGAGTCATGCAAAGATGCTGCTAGAACCTTAAAGAGGTCAAGGAAAGATGACGACCCAGACCCGAATTTAAAAGGTAAGAAACATAAGTCTGGAACCGGTCCCTCATCTTCTCAACAACCACAAAAGGACTCCACTCCTCCTGGAAATAAACAACACACCTCAGCTACCAGTCAAGGTCCAACTGAAGAGGAAGAAACTTTCATGGAACCAACTGATGACTACCAAGGTTAACCTGACACCGATTACCGTGCCTCACCTATTCCCGATTCTCATGCTGGACCATCGTCACCATCCAAGGCTAAAGACAAGGATGCTACATCTAAGTCTAAGAAATCAAAGAAGAGAAGACGTCATTCATGGCTCGACAATGATGACACACCTTAGAATGACTGGCTGACAGAAATGGTACAAGCCCAACCTCCTCTCGAGGATGAAGAACCCCTTCCCGGCAACACACTACAATTCACTCAAGTCATAATGAAGGATCTTCAGATTAATAAACTTACGAAGACGGAGCTTAGAAGAATCAATAGGGATGCACAGGAATTCCTTAAGTCCAGATCCAGAAACAAAGTGGAATACGAATATCACATGCAGAATATAGCTAGTGCAATGTCTGTCGAGTTTGACTAGCTAAATCCTGAAATGAATATCGACCTCAGTTCCAAAAACCATGAAAAGCCTTACTTCACTGACTGGACTAAACCATTACCTTTGACAGGATTTCCAGATAAATACAAGTTACCTTACAGCTACTTCTTCAATAAAGATCTTCGTAACATCCAACTCACCCAAGAGACATCCAAGAAAAAATATGCTTCCTCACTCACAATCTCAGTACCAGCCGCAAGATACGAAGTTCCTGCAATTGAAGAATCTACTCGAGTTTTCAGCAACTCCATTGTAGCTTATGACAGAGATGCTCTACACGGGATTCAACACTGGCCAGAACGTCATCGTCTCGGTTATACCAGCAGATTAGGAGAGAAATCATTGGGAAATATGAAGCATAAATCTAAGATCATTGCTATCTTGGAGATTCAAGAGTCGCAACGGTTTAACTACATATTCATGCGTGAGATTGTTGTTAAACGACAAGATGAAAAGAAGTACAAGTTCTCCGAAGCAGACTTTCCAGACCTTAATCTCAATGACATCGAAGACATGTATCTCGAAAAGGTTCAAGGAAGAATGCGTGGATTTGAGAGAGAAATTCAGTACAACTTCATGGCATCACTACTTCTATTCATCCGACGATTGATAGTTCAAGAAAGAGTGGAAGATCTTCAGCTTGGAGTGGAAAGTTACCAACGTCACAGTTTACTCTCATCCAAGAACCTGCATTTGGTTTCACCTACGTCAACAGCAAAAGGCTACAAAGCTTCATGCGGTTCGATGAGATACATAAATTCTGTGATGTTACACTTAAATCCGTTCGTGATAGGCTTGTCAAAAGGTTGAATGATGATCGCCGAAAGATAGCTAAAGGGGAACAACCTAGATGGAAATCCAGCTCAAGAAGACAAGTTCGTAACTTTGTCTTGAAGATTGAAGAAAGGCTATTTCGACGGGAACAGATCAGACGACTGGAAAGCTATATCGGTGTCAGACCATCATTTCCTATCAGGCACTTCGAAAGACCCGAACCCAAGTTCACTGACTTTGATGCTCCACTTCCTGATGAATATTAAATTGGTATATTTGGATATTAATTTTTCAATATTTTCATTTGATTGAACTGTTTTCATTGTGGCTTGTGCACACATAACAGTGTACAACCCATTCTTGTAAAGAAAGGATCCTGAGGTACGCATCAGTGCCTCAATCCTTGTATAAGGAGCCAAGGCTTCTTACTTTTGAGTAGAGTTAATCAAACATTTTTTGATTTTCATAACTCTGCTCAAAAGACAAGTATTTCACCTCAATGAGTATTCACTTGTTGAGGGGGAGCACTTGAAAAACTCATCGTTTGAAATACAAAAGTTCTTGTTGATATCTCCCCATAAGACTCAAAAAGCATATTTTAATCAAAAGTTTATCAAAAACAAGATCTCATATGCTATTTTTGAGGGGGAGAAACCTGAAAGTGATTAAAATATGAAAGTTCAAGGTTGCTTAAAGTCAAATCTCATGCGAGCTAGACTCAGAATTGACCCAGGAATTGACGAAACATAAAAGTTAGTAATCTCGAAAAGACTTATCCTCGACGGGTAATAACATCAAGTTAGTTACTAGAGCTAGTTGTCACCTAAAAGCTGGCAATGGAACTCTTTAACTAGCCACATAAGCGTGTCTCGAAAAGGATTTGTCTGAGTAGAAATGTACCATTTCGAGAAACTTTTTGTGGATTTGACCAGGCCGGGTAATAACTTCAAGCTAGTCTAACTAGTGATGTAAGCGTGTCTCGAATCGGTCAGGTTCACTGAAAGTGGATCAATTCAAAAGTGCTTGCTCCTCCCACATGTGCAAATTTATTTAAACACTTATGAGCACATGTGAAGGGGGAGCCTTTCATAAGTAAACACAAAACTCTCAAAGTGTTAAACAAAATGTTTGATATTCACAAACACTTTGAGAGATTTTCAATCAAAGGTTTCTTGGCTATTGTCGGATAATTTTAGAGTTATAAGGTGATTAAGATAGGAAATACAGTCCTATGATCCGCCAGAGCCGGAGGGATCTACCCAAGGACATCACCAATAGTTAGAATTAGAAGTCCTTAGGTATGATACAAGAAAAGGAGAAAAGAATGAAAGGGGAAAGAAGGAGTTGAAGAATTAAAAAGAAAAGTAAAGAAAAGGGTGAAAAGAAATAGCCCTCCATATGTTCAACCTTAGGGCAGACACCGGGTTCAACTCATATGCTACTGGTTGTTACTAAGGTGACACCGGTATTGAAGACAAAGTCATCATGGACCCAGTGACGCAATGCACTAAACCCTCTTAAACCACTCAAGTTCTCTTAAAAGAGCTTGTTTCATTCTCACGGGGAACCAGTGTAATCTATCGACTTATCTCTTAGAGATGGTTGATATTGAAGCAGGAGACCCCTCCCTAGTCTCCGCATAGGAAACCTAAGTGTGCACTTTTCCAGTCTAGAGCCATGAGATACATCAAAGATCTCTTAGGAACACTTAGTATTTCTACAACTGGTGTTCTACATCAATGGACACCAGCTGTATGTTATCGAGTCCTTCGCAGATCTTAGCAATCTGCCGAGAACATTTATGAGAGAATTTACTTAAGTATTTCTCAATGATTGAACGGAAATCCTGCCAAGATCAACATCAAACAGCCCTGACAGCAGGTCACTTGGGTAACTCCTTGTGGGTTACGCTTAGTGTTTGCGGTGGTTTCTTAGCAGTCTACAGTCGTGGAGTAATCCCCAGCGATTCACCCAGTCATTGAGCTACTTAGTAGGTCTTGTAAGCTCCCTCGCGAGTATCTGATATGGGAACGGCCTTGATAAGGGTTAGAAGGAGTCTTCACACTATGCTGTTGACGATCTATAATTCCTTATCTGTAAGTACCGGATGTTTTATTGCTAACTGTTTACATGCAGGGTTACATTATCTCTATGGCGACGGCTTCCACATGCTCATACATGCATCTTGAAGTCATCAAAAGCTCCCTCAAAGATCAAAGAAACACAAAGTTCAAAGAAAGATTCAACGCCAAAAAGAAGAATCTAAAAAGTTTAAAGACTAAAGATCTTAAGTGACAGAAAGGGATTACCACCACAGATGCGGAAGTGACGAAAGGCAGACAACTTCATTACTTGATCACTACTACGACAACAATGAACAAAGTACAAAGAACGATGAATGATTATTATCTCATGATTATTGAAAGACGTCTGAAGCTATGAAAGTCAAAGATGAAGAAATGACAAAGACGTCAAGCAACCGTGATGACCGACCCTTAGGGGGAGATTGTTGGGATCAAAGTTTTACTATTTTATCAAGTCTCGGTCATTTGTAATAATTGGTTGCTTAAGTTATTAGTTACTTTCATTTATGTTATGTTTACAAGGATACTAGACTAGCCCATGGGCCTTAAGCCCACACGTATGACATGAAGGGAAGGACTAGGAGTGTTGCCCTAGCTCCTCACCTATATACACTAGTCTTAGGCCATTTGTAAACTTGGTTGTTTATTTGAAATATTAAAGAAACTCTTGCACTTATATTTCTCTCATTCAAATATTCATCCCATCCTTATATCTATCTCATTCTTGTTTGTGTGAAATCAATATGGTGACCTAACATTTGTGAAATCAAAGAAGGCTATATATTTCTATGGAGTTTTATAGAATATAATTCAGAGTTCCGGTTAGAAGTTTTTGATGAAAAGTTGGTAGATATTGATGATGAAGATGTCCAGTTACCTTCAGGTTAAATTTTAAAAAGTAGATAATTTATTTTCAATCAATTATACTTTTAGTATATTCTATGATAATTTTCTTTATATGTAGGATTTGAAAATTTTGATTTTGTACCAGTTGAAAATCAACCAAGGATGTTTCATGCCAAACTGACATCAAATGTTATTGTTAAAGGATACATTGTAAATTACATATCTTCTCTTTACAACTTATTTTTTATATATTTTAAAATTATTAATTGTTATTTACAAATATTTTTTTATTTTTTGCAGACCATACCACGTGGTTTTGTTCAAGCTCATAATCTACATGGTTTTGAATGTCTTCAATTTTTACTAATGAAGATGTTTATTCTATGGAAGTGATTGTATATCCAGGCAGAAGGTATACCCAATTTGGAACACATGCTTCCGCTAATGTTGTTCTTAAAGGAAAATGGGCTGATTTGAAGAAAAAGTGTGGATTTCAGAAAGACAAGAACATGACTTTTGAGTTAACATATCTTTGTTCACATCCAACATATGTTGCTTTTTTTAAATTGTATTAGTATTTTCAACATATGAATTTGATCTTGTTACTATGATATTGTTACTATGATATTTTGTTAATATGATATTTCTATGATATTGTTACTAAGATATTGTTAATATCAAAAACTTACTCTGAAATTAAAATTTTATTATAAAATTAATTGTCTTAATATAATAGTTATTCTTCAATATAACATATTCTAAAATTAATAAAGATTAATATCATATGTATTCTGATAGTACAGTTATTATTATGAATTTAACGATACCTATTCTGATATTATTCTGATTTTGATACCTTGTCTAATACTAATTGATATATAAGGATAGGTATTCTTACTATGATATTAAGAGTAACAAAATCTTATATAATCTTAATATGATATTAATATCAGAATAAAATTTGAAAATGCAGAATAACAAAAACAATGAATTTGATTTTAATATCATAATACTTATATCAGAATACCTAATATATAATATATAAATATCAGAATAAAATTTAAAAATGCAGAATAACAATTTGAAAATGCAGAATAACAAAAACAATGAATCTTATTTTTTTTATAGTTATATTAAGACTATATTTGTTAGTATGATATTTCTATGATATTGTTACTGTGATATTGTTAATATCAAAAACTTACTCTTAAATTAAAATGTTATTATAAAATTAATTGTCTTAATATAATAGCTATTCTTCAATATAAAATATTCTAAAATTAATAAAATTAATATCATATGTATTCTGATAGTACATTTATTATTATGAATTTAATGATACCTATTATGATATTATTCTGATTATGATACCTTGTCTGATACTAATTGATATATAAGGATAGGTATTCTTACTATGATATTAAGAGTAACAAAATCTTATATAATCTTAATATGCTATTAATATCATAATAAAATTTGAAAATGCAGAATAAGAAAAACAATGAATTTGATTTTAATATCATAATACTTATATCAG
The DNA here is from genome assembly GCA_030686995.1 of Artemisia argyi. NCBI lineage: Eukaryota > Viridiplantae > Streptophyta > Magnoliopsida > Asterales > Asteraceae > Artemisia > Artemisia argyi. Next base: position 134,047 of record JARVZY010002553.1, read on the forward strand.
AATACCTAACATATAATATATAAATATCATAATAAAATTTAAAAATGCAGAATAACAATTTGAAAATGCAGAATAATAAAAACAATGAATCTTATTTTTTTTATAGTAATATTAACACTATATTAATATCTTATAACTTAAATTAAAATTATATTAGAAACACATAAACATACATAATTTACATATTGTAAATGTTAATATCCAGGATATCCACAGTTTAAGTAATAATGCTAATATGAAAAATTTGTTATTTAGCATATTGTTAATGTTAATATCACAATTAACTTTTATCTTGATATTTTAATATCAAAGTAACCTTTTTTATTTCAAACCATTTTTTTTACTTTAATTTTTGAGAAACAATTAGATAAAATTTAAACCAATTTCAAAGTAATTTTCTTTAATACTGCAGTAACTTCGCAGTACCTCTTTCTATACGTTTTACTTATTCATTTTAATAATCTTAACTAAACTACTATTAAGTAATAGTCACCTGTCTATCTCTCTATGTATAGTCACGTGTCCATCTGACAAGAACCTTACAATGGAATTTATTCTTATTTTACTTTTCATAAGAAGTTAGATTTGTTTTTTTATAATTTAGAATGGCGCAATATTATCATAATTTTTACTATGAGAAAAAAAAATGACTTTAGTTAAAGATAAAAAGTTATATATAAGTGTTAATACATCTGAAAAAAAAATGACTTTAGTAAAATGTTAACAATTTGTTATTATGAGAATAAGTTTCTCAAATTTAGCATTAAATTATTTTTTGTCAAATTTAGTAAAATGTTAATAATTTATTACTTTCAGAATAACTTTATTAAATTTGTTAGTATCAGAATAGGTTTTTCACATTTTATTATTATTAATATCAGAATAAGTTTGTCAAATTTCGTAAAATGTTAATAATTTGTTAAAATTCGTAAAATGTGATATTAGTGTTAATATCACAGTTAAATTAACAATATACATTAAGTGATCATAGTGATAATATTAATACGATAATCTTGTATTTGTCATATTTTTAATGTTAATTTCACAATTTAATATCACAATTACCTTTTATTTTATTATTTTTAATATCACAGTTTAAGAAATTCAAAATTTACCATTAAATTATTTTATAATTTTAATATTAGTGTTAATATCATAGTTAAAAAGTAACAATATGCATTAAGTTGTCATAGTGTAAATGTTGTGGAAAACTAGAAGGGGGGGTTGAATAGTTTTACGTCTTTTTAATTTATTGTAAAAGATTGTTAGAGTGTTTTCTTTATTTTCAAAAATTTAGATTCGATAGTATGTAATCTCAAGTCTTGCACAGTATAAACAACAATAAATATGTACGATATAGCAATAATAATGTAAGTAAAGAAATAAATGAGAGATGGAAAGATCGAACCGCGAGACAAGAGATTTATAGTGGTTCGGCTACAAGGACACCTTCCTTGCCCTACTCCACTCCCCGAGCACCTAACTCGAGAGTTTTCTTCACTATGTCAACAAGCTCCCTTATGGCGGAGAAAACCTTACACACCAATGTACACACCACAACTTCGTCACAACTTAATTACAACTTCTACACAACCTCTTCACACCAATCTACTTCACAACTTACTACTTCACACCTATCTACTTCACACAATGTAACACCCCCAAAATACCGCAGCGGAAGACTGTGTCATAGGGGTGCTACTTCATAATACAAAGTACAAGGTTTAGAAAACGAACTCTAAATGAGACGTTTTGAAAAGTTACCATTCGATTAATAAATTCCGAGTTACAAACTTGAGTTCCATAATACAATACATAAGAGTTTTAAGACATATCGAATGGTAAAGATAAAAGCATAAGTCTTCAAAACATGCCAAGCGACTCTATGCTCCATGCAACAGCTTATCATCTTACAGACCTGAGACAAACATGCTAAAGTGTCAACACAATGGTTGGTGAGTTCATAGAGTTTGTCTTAAAATAATTGAAAAGCCTTAAAAGAATGTTCGCACAGCAAAGGCATCGTGAATCCACTCAGTTGCAAGTCCCGCCATAAGAGACTTGCAACCTGTGTGTTCACAACCCACTGCTAACATATATAGTATGAATAAGACATGTATAAGTTCATCAAGACAATTTAAGCAATTAGAAGTGAGTCTACACTTCATCTCCGAAGACCTCACTTTGGGAGCCAATTCCCAAAGACAACTGGGAGTCAATTCCCATAGACAACTGGGAGCCACTTCCCAAAGACAACTGGGAGCCACTTCCCAAAGACAACTACTAGTCAATAAATAGAATAACGCAATTAAGTATAACGCAGTCATGTATGTAAGCAATCAAGTATAACACAGTCAAGTATAAACGTTTTGAGTATTTGTACAAGTAAACAAGTAGTTGAGCATGTGTCTCCCCCAAAGAGTTAATACAAGTATGAAAAGAGTAGGGGCTATGACTCACCTTAAGCTTAAGTGATGTGAAATGAAAGTGGTAGTCGAATCGCGAAAGTCACTAAGAGCAGCCTATAATAGAACGTTGTGACTTAGGATTGGAGTAACATCTAAGAATGCGAAGGATTGCCTATATATGTCTTGCATAATGTTCATGATGTAGTACTTAGTATATAGTGTAAGTTTTTGAATATAAATGGTTTATGGAACATGTATAGGTTGTATATCTCTTACTACCGTTCGGGCCGACATAATTCAGAAGTCATGGAGTAAACGTTCGAGGAGCCAAGATACTTTAATTCGTAAATCCACAACTCATCTCGACGGCTTACTTAATGAACTCCTCACATGAGGCTCCCTACTATTGTAGTGTTTGATAACAAATGTATAAGTTTTAATCCGAAAAGTTACATGTCCAATATTTGAATAAACTTAGGAAAGTCTATTTTTACATGAAGATTGTTATTAGGGTAAGTTTATTATAACTTGTATCTCATGGTTCTTTAGGTGGAGTAGATCCAAATTGTTTGTTCAAGTTATCATCAACTCCTTGTTTCATGTTTTCGCCTAAGTAAGTTTATATGGTCTTTGGTCATAGCTTCGCCGTGACCTTGGTCATTGTACCATGGTCTTGAGACTCAACCTTGGCTTTAGCCATGGTTGTGGTCTCGGCTTTAGGTCATTAGACCTCTTGGTCTTAGTAAATTGTAACTATAATATAGTGACTTTGGTCTAAAATGGGCTGTTAAGATTTTGAAGAAAATTATCACTCGGAGAGCGTTTTCAGGGCTCGAGCTTCTTTGAACCTGAACGAAAACGTCGTTCCGGACAACTTTCGTGTTTTAACTTTTTGATGAATCGGAGCAGAAGGGTGACTTTCAAAATGGCAGAATGCAAAAATAGTAGGTATAGGCAGTTTTGCCGTTTTGGTTTCGCTAACTTCAAATGGTCATAACTTTTGACTCGGGTACTCGTTTTGGGTCATTCAAATTGCTATGTTTTCCTTGTTAAGTCCTATTTAACAGTAAGTAAGTGTCAAATATCAAAGTTATACTATTTTGGTCGTGGTTCTCAATAAAAATCACTAGTTTGATTGTTTACTTGTCATAAGTTAACATATGTATACCAATACTTGTTTTATCCATTTTTAAACATCATGAACACAATAACAAGAACATATATAGCATGAGGAACACAAAGAGCATGAAAATGATAATGAAGCAAGAAAGTATGTTAGGGTTTGCTTACAACTTGAGGCTTTCTAAAAGAAAGGTAAGTAACTAGTAAGGTACGGACTTTGATAGATTTAAGCTTCACCCTTTGCAATCTATGATAAACCGAGGTTATTTGAAGATTATAACGACGCCTTCTTGAAGTCCAAAGCTATTTGAAGATTATAACGACGTCTTTTAGGAGACTTTAAAGTTATAACAACTTTTCTTAGAAAATTTCCAAGATTGAAGATCAAACACTAGTTTTCTTTCAAAAACTAGATAACTTTCTTACAAAATATAAGAAAAGTGCCTTAGGTTTTAGGACTTGAAGGTTATAAGAAGGTGTGGTGCAAGTTTTCTATGTGTTTTTAGCTTGGTATTTATAGGGTAGGAAAAATAGTTAACCATATATTGGGTTAGAATTTAACCATGGTTAGTTTAGACACTTGTAAACATCCTAGAGATCAATGGTCAAGATTTAACCACACATGGTGACTCCCCCCCCCCCATATTGGCGGTTCATGAACTTGGAGAACAAGGTGTGGACTTTTGATGATATTATCCTACTTATGTGACTAGTTTTGACCCCGTAAATTGCTAACCGTAAATGATTAAGCCTCAAAACGTAAAACCGGGTATCGTAAAAATATGAAACTTGAAAGTATTGTTAAACATGTCAATATAGTCCATAATAAAATATAAAATGAGTGGTAGGTTCTATCGGGTGCTAAAACCCTGCTAAAAACTAGAAACACGGGTCTAAAACGCGTAATTCGCGTAAAACGCTGAACTGAAAAACGTAAAATTCCAAAACTTTTGGAATTGTCCTAAAATGAAAGAAAATCATATTTCTATTGTTTATAATGTTTTATGGATATATCGGGATGCTGGAAGGACGTTTAAACCTAAAAGTAAATCTCGGACACGGCTTCGTGATTTTTGCAGAAATGATCCGACGAGCGTCAAACTCTCGGATTATCGTTAAAATAGTTTAACTTACGAGAATATGAAATAAAAATTTTGGACGTGAATAGTAAAAGTGAATAGTAAAAAGTGAATAGTGAAATTTTCAGAAATAAAAGTTAACCTGAAATTGCGAATTGTTACACACAAATCTTCTTCACACCAATCTTATTCACACCAATCTTCTTCACTACAATCTACTTCCTAACTCTTCTCCTTCACAACAAACTACTAACCAATCACACTATCTATATACCTAGCTAAACTATCTTCTATCAAATATTCACAACTAGTTACACAAAGAGATAGATACAATTTATGATGCTCTAACAACTTGGATGTGGAGATCACAACAAGTTGTAATACTTCTTGTATTGAGGGATAGAAGTATTCTTCTCTTGCACTTGATAGGATGATGTTTGGATCACTTTGAAACAAAGATTTATGAATGTATGATCAAAGGATTAAGAGAATAGAAATGGAGATCTAGAACAGAAAGTATAGGAGTGCAAAAGGTGAGAAAAATCTGTGAAATGAACTAGTATTTATAGGGAGCAAAAATATTGTTTTGGAGTGTGGCCGGTCCCCTAAATAATTAAGGGTGCCGCCCCTTCAGAATGTTGGGATTTCTTGCCCTTTTGTGGGGATGGTTTTTCTGGATAAAGTTTTCTATTTTTGGTTGGAAATTTGAAATCATATATTTATAGTGATTTAAACATATTCTTTTAATTCCAAAAATGTTTTATAAAAGATATTAAGTGTTTATGACATTTTATAAAAGTTCTAGTGTTTTAGAAAAAATTTCCTTTGATCATAGATTGCAATAAACACTTTGTTTATTCATACCTTAAGTGATTTGGATGTAAAGAGAATATTAATCACTAAATACTTATTTATGTCATAAATTTTAGTTCAATGGGTTTATGTTTTGTAATTATCAAAACATAGAGATATTGATAATATGTTAATAATGTTTTTAGGCATTATTTATGTCAACAATCTCCCCCTTTTTGATTATTACAAAACCATAAACTCATTTGGTCTAAAATTTATTTTTAGACAAGTATTTTAGAGTTTAATTATTCTCTTCTCCCCCTTTTTGTAATATGAAAAAGGTTAAACCGAGTAAGCTTCATAGTAGAAGTTAAGCTGGTAGAAAGCTCCCCCTTGATACATGATCCCCCTCATTTGAGAGCACCAAGGAAACGAGCTATGGAAAACTTGGCTACAAAACAAGTGTGAGGAGAACAAGGCATATATATGCAAAGCAACAATTATTCAAATAAAAATAGATTCATTCAAGCATATATGAGATAATCATAGAAATGATGATCATTACAACATTTAATATACTTGAAGCATGTTGATTACAATGAAACAAAAGAAACAACATAGTCCTATATTGCCGAAGAGAGCACTTGGACTTGCTTGCAACCCATGGTTGAGTGTTTTATTTGCTTGAGGGGAACATAAGCGTAGAGCTTAGTTGTTGGATGGAGAGGGATATGGAGTGGGGTATGGAGCGGAAGAGGTGGATCTTATGATGTTATATCGAGTTAAGGGTGGTATTGGATGAGGACGAGTGAGAAGATATTCAATCCAAGAAATATCTTCACTCAAGTAGAGAATTTGTTTTTGAAGGAAAATGCAACAAGGGCAAAAGTGAGTGTGGTTTGTAACTTGATCCAAGTTGAGAGAGTGGGGTAGGCAATTTGCATATGGTGATGATGGAGGTTGCCCTTTGTTGCATTGTGCACGATGCATAGCAAGGAGATCACTAAGATCATGGATTTAGTTTATTTCATCACTGAACTTTTACTTTTCCATGGTAATGTGGAGAGAATCATTGTGTTGGTATGGATGAATTGGGTTTGTGTAGTTGGAATTGTAGTTAGATGGTTGATCAAACTTGTATGGATCTTTATAAGAGGTTGGAGGATGAGATGTGTAGTTTGGCATGAAAGAAGATGTTTGGCCAATGTTGTATGGTCTGTAAAGAGGATCAAATGAATGTCCTTGTGGGTTTGGTGTAAAGTTTAGGAAGTAAGTCGTTGGAGGTGTTGAGTGATTTCCAACTTCATTGGTTATGATGGATTTGTTTCGAGGGCTTTTTCTTTGCCAAACGGGTTTTTCCGTCATCCTTGCTAGCCTTGAGGCTTTTGGTTTTGGTTTGTTTGGAGAAGTCATGATGGGATGAATGGAGAGTGTTGAAGATTGGGGATATTTATAGTGTAAGATTTGTGTGTTTATGGATGGATAATGTTTGTTTAGGAGATTAGGACAAAATATGTTGGTGAAAATTGGGAAATGTAGGTTGAAATGGGCTAAAATGCAGAAAAAATTCTATAAACCCGACCATCAGATGGCCGGTCACCTTAATGATTAAGGTGGCCGCCTTACATAATTAAGGGGGCCGCCCATCTGGTGATTTCCAGATTGCCAGAATTGGGTTTTTGGCAGAAAATTTGTAGAAAGGTTGTGTTTTTGGATTTGGATTCAAGCAAGTTCAATTCCTTGAGGCAATATAGCATCTAATCTAATCATGATATAGCATGCATGCAAAAACACTTAAGTAAAAGAACAAATAAGCAATTAATAATAAGCTAGAGGAGACAAACAAAGGCAAGGGCACTTAATCTTCCTATGCCAACTATCTTAGATCAAAGGCAAAGGTAACTATTGAGTCAAAAACTAGTGATGAAACAAGATGACACCATTATGAGTGATTTTGTCCTAGTGTGTTCCTATATGCAACAAATGTGGAGTTGTGATTGTTTTGACTCCTAAATGCAAAGAAAAATAAGTTTCCTAAGAAACAATCCAAAATCTCATTGATTTGATTTTTGCTCAATTCATGAATGTCAATTATATATATTAGATTATATACCTTGACAATTTATGTGAGAGTTTATGCATGATTTCGGAAAAGGGTTTTTAGCATTCGTCAACAATGCAAGGAAAATGATGTTCATGTAATTCCTAGATGTGAGAATTGTTTTCAAGAAACTATGATTGGGTTTTACAAGAGAGTATATGCAAAGTAAATGAGGTTTCCTAATCTTTAATTTTGTGCGAAATAGATTCCTAGACTCAGAAATAGAGAAGTGGAAGAAAAGTAAATTTTATGCAAATTTTATGCAAGAAAATTTTTTTGTCTAAATGCAATAGAATTTAGTCAACTTGTTCCATCATTCCTAATCCTAAACGCAAGTGCTTGAATAATTCACGCTTAAGGGGTTTAGTGAATATATCCACAATGTTATCTTCCGATGCAACTTTTTCTATAGATATGTTTCCTTTTTGTACATTATCCCTAAGGAAGTGGTGGCGTATTTCTATATGTTTAGTCCTAGAGTGTTGCACCGGATTTTTACTTAAATCTATCACACCTTTGTTATCGCACATAATGGGAACATTTTCTAACCTAATGCCATAGTCTATGAGAGCTTGTTTCATCCATAGTGCTTGTTGACATGCCTTTCCGGCGCTTACATATTCGGCTTCGGTGGTAAAAATAGCAAGAGCGGTTTGCTTCTTCGAAAACAAAGATGTTAGACAACATCCCATAAACGTGCAAATACCGCTAGTGCTTTTTCTATCTATGTAGTCTCCCGCATGATCCGAATCCGCATAGACGATGGTTTCTATGCCGGATCCCTTAGGATACCATAATCCTAAGTGTATAGTGCCTTTAATGTATCGGAAGATACGCTTAACCGCTTATAGGTGATAGGTTTTGGGATCCTCTTGAAAACGGGCACAAAGGCCGACACTAAACATGATATCGGGTCTACTTGCCGTCAACTATAGTAAACTACCTATCATTCCTCTATACTTGGTTTTATCTACGGACTCACCTTCATCATCCTTTGTGAGTTTCACTTCCGTAGACATGGGAGTTTTCATGGGTTTTGAGTCTTCTAGGCCAAATTTCTTAAGCATTTCCTTAATGTACTTAGATTGGTTAAAGAATATTCCATCTTCTAATTGTTTTATTTGTAATCCTAGGAAGAAGTTTACTTCACCCATCATACTCATCTCAAACTCATCATGCATGATTTTTGCAAATTCATCACACATGTCTTGACAAGTTGATCCAAATATAATGTCATCAACATATATTTTGAACAATGATGAGATTTGGGTCTTTCCTTTTAGTGAAAAGAGTGTTATCTACCATTCCCATGGAATAATCATGTTTAATATGGAAAGCTTTTAATCGATCATACCAAGCTTTGGGAGCTTGTTTGAGTCGATACAAAGCTTTCTTTAACTAATAAACATAATCAGGTTTTGCGAAGTCAATGAATCCTGGAGGTTGTGCCACATAAACCTCCTCATTGATAAAACCGTTAAGGAATGCACTTTTCACGTCCATTTGGAATAACTTAAAATCTAGGGCGCATGCATAGGCAAGTAATATCCTAATAGATTCTAGTCTAGCTACGGGTGCATAAGTTTCGTCATAATCAATTCCTTCTTGTTGATTATAACCTTGGGCAACTAACCTAGCTTTATTCCTAGTTACTATTCCATTTTCATCTAACTTATTCCTATATACCCATTTAGTTCCTATGATGGTCATATTCATTGGATTTGGGACTAATTCCCAAACATCATTTGCCTTAAATTGATTTAATTCTTCTTGCATAGCTATAACCCAACTTTCATCTTTTAAAGCCTCATTAATATTCTTAGGTTCTATTGCTGAGAGGAAACAAAAGAAGTTATTTTTATCTTGGGCTTGTGACCTAAGGGTTCTTTGGTTAAGATGTCCTATTATATTATCTAATGGATGTGATCTAGATTCTTTAACATTTACAATTTCGTTATTTCCTAAGTCAATTTCTTTATTATCATTTCCTATGGGTTTTGTTTTACTAACCTCAATAGCTTCATCTTCAACTAAGTCATCATCTTCTAAAGGTAATGTTTTAGGAGGTGGTGGTGTTTTTCATCAAATGTTACATTTAGTGATTCTTCTACTTTCACAGAGTGTTTGTTAAGTACTTGTCACAACTCACCATTTCAGGTCATTTTCCCAAACTTCGACTTATTACTATTCATAAATCACTATTCATCAAAACACTATTCATCGTTTTACTATTCATCATTTTCGAGGTCAGTTTGATATTCTGAGAAACTTTTGGGAAATTTCCTATTCACTGAACACTATTCATTTCCGGAAAAGTTTTCACTATTCACTTGCATTACTCATTTCATCGTAAATTTAGTTTACGGGTATTCAAATTCGCGTAACCGGATTGGTTTAGGTGCGAATTCATTTCATTAGTGCTAAGGACACTGCATACGGACTGGAGATAGTCTGCATATCATCATAACAGCATTTTCATGTTATACCACTCTCAGGATTTTCAAATTTAAATATTTGATACATTTAACGTTTTTACGTATAAAGTATTTATAGTAAACGTTAACACCCGGTTTATACACGACGAATATATCTAAATATTCCTACAATGGTCCCGACATATTTTTATACCCATTTTAACATCATAAAAGTTATAACATTCAGTTACCCAGTATTTTGGAAATTTATTTTATTTATAACGTACGCTTATGAATATAACGACGGTTTTCGTGAAAACTAAACAATAATCACCCGATCACTCAGTAAATGTACCCAGCATATTTTAATATATTTTTATCATTATTATAACTTTATTTCATCCCAGTTAACTTCGTGAACATTTATTTCTATTAAACCCGGTACCCGATTTTAACAAATAACACATAATGACACTTAAACTTACACTAATTTCCTAAATAAGTACCAAGTACCCCTACCCCCCCCCCCCCTGGCTCACCATGGCCGGTTCTAAAAGTCCTCTCCTAGGCAACTTTATACAAAATCTTAACCTTGTGCAATTATATGTGATTATAATACATTATAACTAGTTCTAAATATCTAAAAACATCATTTAACAAGAACGGATTAAAAAGAGTTTATAACGAAGAAGTTATGATTTTTGCAAGATTGTTGACGAAAAGTATTTTCTGGAAAATAGTTGTTGTTGGACGTTTTTCATTGGACAAAAAGAGACTTTAGACGTAACCCGAAGGAGCCGAGCTTTCCAAAATATATTACTACATACTAAGACGTAACCGTGGATATAAAGAACAAGTAAAACGGACATATAACGACAAAGATATTCACGTTTGAATATCGGCTAAACCCATTTTTATTTTGACAGCTTTTAATAAAAATTGGCACTAAAACTACGTAGTACTTTTATAAGCTAGAAATAATATCAAGTACCAAATTTTATAACTAATGAAGTATTAGTTATTACAAGTATATTTCCATCATTTCAAGGCGATATTTCAAGGATTACAACCCGAGGATTTCAACATTAACATGGAAACATACGATATATGTATAAGTATATATATATTGCAACTAGCTTATTATATTTTCTAATAGCAATATTTTTCCAAATTCTTGGATTATATATTTTGATAACACAAGTGTTTTTCCAAAGAGTAGAGTGGTATAGGGACATGAGCATGGACATTCATAACATCATTTGGTGATCTAAATGAGATCGTTCATCATTCATAATAGGTTGCGGCAGCTAACCGATCATTGTTGTTCACTTCATATTATCATCAGTATCATCAGTTGAGGTGAGTTTTCATAGCCCCGTATACATTTTTATTGTTTTCAAATCCCACGGGGGAGAATACATTGCACCATTTTAGTACGAGCCCAAGTATCAAAACCTATGTACATAGCTTAAGTAGCTTGTCTGCCATGTGATAAGTCCCCTGTATCATCATGAACTGTTAATTTACCGCTAAGCGAGAGTGAGTGGATAGATCTATCGAGGGTGACGCCTCCATCCGTGGTAGTGAGTACCAACAGTAAGCGGATGCATGTCATGTCTTTTACATTTGAGTGTTTGGCAGAACATTCGGGAGGGGCATAGAATTTCATCAGTCATAGCTTCGGTGTCATGAGCTTAAGGTCTATTGTACTATTTTACGTGACTTTTGTCATGCATTTATACTTGTGGTGGCCGTACAAACATTACATTTCATAAACCTATGATTATTCACCAACATTCGTGTTGACCGTTTTCGCAATGTATTTTCAGGTAACTAAGGCATCATCATATTACATGCATGGAGTAACATTAGGGTGTGCCAGGGATGACGCACTACATTTTGGATTTTTCATGCACTTGTGTAAATTATCGTTTGACATTTCCTGAACTTGTTTTCTGTAAACGTTTCAACCTTTGGGGACCTATGTTTTGTAGCACTGAATGCTTTTAAATAAATCAAACGATATGTATTTTCCAAACGACACTTTAGGTCGTTCAATATTTCCTTGTTATGGTGCTATGACAGTTATACCCCCAGGCATTCCATTCCGCTGCAAGTCAGGTAAATTGGGGGTGTGACAGATTGGTACCAGAGCTAAGGTTATAGAGAACTAGGATGTATCATTGACCCTAGACTATAACCACATTATCATAGCATCTCATCATTTCATCATAAGTGCATGTTCATTGTTTATGGTGATTTCATTACGAATTATTTATTTTTATTTCACCTTGATTATCACAGAACCATGTCTGCAAACCCAAATGTTGTTATACTGTACACCATCACAGACTCCGATATTGAAGACTCTATGTCTTCTACAGCCCGTTCACCACCACCTAGTCCTCTTGTACCTGAGTTGCCACTTTTGGCATCAGATGACGACACCGAGCCTTTCGAGGAGGAGGAGACGGCTCCTACTCCTCATGTCCATCCTACTGTACCACTTGATGTCACCAGTGTACCCACAGACACACCATCTCCTACTACTACTATCCAGTCAGAGCCGAGACTTATGTTTCGTCGGGATAAGACTATCCAGGTTGCTAGTAAGAGAGTTCGTTATGCTACATCTACTTATAGGACCCTACCTAGTCCTACTGTGCCTACACCACCACCAGCCATACCCACTGCTACCCCTATATCCACTTCACTCTTGCCGCTCAGGAATCGCGCAAGGTTTACCACTCCAGATTCACCTACCACTACAGAGTCAGAATCAGCAGAACCACCGCCAGTATACCACATAGGTGAGAGTTCTAGAGCGGCTGCGGCTAGGAGCCCTACAGCCGTCACATTAGAAGATCAGATGGGTGCTCAGCAGGAGCAAGTAGATAGGTTGGGGTATAGAGTTGATGAGATCATTACTACTCGACTTGAGACTGTCGAGGAGCAGGTTGAGGATTTAGTTCAGGGCAGGGTTGGTATTGATGTGACATACCATGGACTTGAGGCACGACAGTTGAGGCACCAGGAGGAGATTGAGCTACTTAGGGATGAGTTACCTGAGATTCGAGATAGAGCTCAGGCGACACAGGAGACTCAGTGGGAGCAGGTAGATCAGTTGGCATTGCTTCGAGAGAGGTTGACAGTCATGGAGCGCAGGGATGTTTCTTCTCAGTTACGAGTTCAGCATCTGGAGGAGATCGTGGTTGCGATGGATCGTGAGATTCGCCGCTTGAGGGGAGAGCCTGGACCATCTGGAGCACCTGGAGGAGCATAGACATAGACTAGTATTGTATTAGCTTTTACTATTTCCTAGTCCCGAGGTGTGGGACGTAGTTCAAGAACTTGTAGTCTTTTGGTTGTTGTACAAACAAATATATCAAGTGCGACTCTACTATGTTGGAAATGTTGTGCTATATATATATATCGGCCTACGTCGACCGAAATTTTCATGTATTATATTCATGTGTTGTGATTATATTTATGATGTTTCATGGTTGCTCTTTATGGTTAACGTATTTATACTTGTTGTGGTTGTATCTATACGTGTCGTGGTTGTATTATTACAGGTTGTGGTTGTACTCGTACACGTCGTGGTTGTATTTATACTTGTTGTGGTTGTATATATACATGTTGTGGGCGTATATTTTTGTACGATGACTATTTCTATTATAGTTTTCTCATGGTTGTTGTCGATTATTATTTATCAGAAGTATGGCGCCAAAGAAAGCAAAGGCTACATCAGAAACACCCGCTATGACACAAGCAGCTATCCGCAAGTTGGTCAGGGATAGTATAGCAGAAGCTCTAGAGACTGAGAGAGCCGAAGTTGCTGCTAGGACTGCTGAGGTTCCACCTACTGCTGAAGTGGTTCAACCCACTACTAGGAGTGAATGTACTTGGAAGGATTTCAAGACTAGTGATCCTATCAAGTATAAGGGAACTGAGGGAGCGGTTGCTTTAATCCGCTGGTTTGAGAAGACTGAGAACGTCTTTCTCATGTGTGGTTGTCAGGAGGTTAACAAGGTAAAGTTTGCTACAGGTATGCTGCTGGATGAAGCCATGTCTTGGTGGAATTCGTATGCTCAGCCCATTGGTATGGAGAATGCTTACAAACTCACTTGGGCTGAATTTAAAAAGCTGATGACTAAGAAATTTTGCCCTCGTACTGAGGTGCAAAAGTTGGAAACAGAATTCTACCAGTTAGTAACTAAAGGAGATGATATTGAAACTTATATCAGGAAGTTTTAGGAGTTGGCTACACTGTGTCCAACTATGGTTCCGGACGCTGAGAAAAAGATGGAGAACTTTACTGGGGGATTACCCGAAAGCATCCGAGGGGATGTGATGTCTTTCGACCCACAAACAATGGAGGAGGCCATTCGTATAACTCAGAAACTTATGGTCCAAGTGTTGAAAGGAAAGTCTGCTGCAAACAACAACAATAACCGTTCCAACAATACCAACTACAACAACACTCGAAACAACAACAACAACAACTATAACAATAACCGAAACCGCAACTACCCCAATAACCAAAACAACAATAACAACAAGAGGAAGTTTGATAATAACCAAGGTGGGAATGCTAACCAACCAGCACCTAAGAGGAAGGAAGTGGCAAAGGTCTATGCTGCAGGACCAACAGAAGGAAAAGGATATAATGGAAAACTACCCAAGTGTAACAAATGTCGAACTCATCATAACCCTGGGAATTGTCCTAGAGCTTGTCAGAACTGTGGAAAGGTCGGTCATTGGACTAAGGACTGCAAAGCACCACGAGGAATAATTAATCAGAACCAACCAGGAGCATGTTATGGTTGTGGAGAGTTGGGTCATTTCCAGTACAATTGCCCAAAGAGGAATGATCAAAGAGCTGGAAATCAAGGCGGAGTAGCTCGAGGAAGGGCTTATGTTATGGGAGGAGAAGATGCCCGTGAGGACCCGAATGTTGTTACGGGTACGTTCCTCGTTAATAATCGTTATGCATCCATTTTATTTGATTCAGGAGCGGATAGAAGTTTTGTTTCTACTACATTTGCACCTTTACTTAACATAGAACCAACTACCTTAGACATTCCCTACATTGTTGAATTAGCCGATGGGTCTTTAGTTAACACAAACACCGTTATCCGTGGTTGCACCATCAATTTCCTAAATCACCCATTCAATATAGACCTTATGCCTGTAGAACTTGGAAGTTTTGACATCGTTATCGGAATGGATTGGTTGTCTCGACATCGTGCAAGGATCATTTGTGATGAGAAAGTTGTTCATCTTTCTTATGGAGGTGAAACTTTGGTTGTTCGCAGGGAGCGAAGTGGAACTAGACTCAGTATCATATCATGCATTAAAACCGAGAAGTACATAAAGAAGGGTTGTTATGCATTTTTGGCACACATAACGGAAAAGAAGTCAGATGAGAAACGACTTGAAGATGTGCCAATTGTTAAGGAATTTCCAGAAGTTTTTCCAGAAGAATTACCAGGACTGCCACCTACACGTCAGGTTGAGTTTCAGATTGAGTTGGTGCCAGGAGCTGCACCAATTGCACGAGCACCATATAGACTTGCACCTTCTGAGATGCAAGAATTGTCTAACCAGTTACAAGAGCTTTTAGACAAAGGATTCATTAGACCGAGTTCCTCGCCTTGGGGAGCACCGGTTTTGTTTGTGAAGAAGGATGGATCTTTCAGAATGTGCATAGACTATCGTGAGCTGAACAAGTTAACGGTGAAGAATCGTTATCCACTACCTAGGATTGATGACTTGTTTGATCAGCTACAAGGTTCCTGTTTTTATTCCAAGATTGATTTAAGATCAGGTTACCATCAACTCAGAGTTCGGGAAGAAGATATCCCGAAGACAGCATTCAGAACACGTTATGGCCATTATGAGTTTCAAGTGATGCCTTTTGGATTAACGAATGCACCTGCGGTATTCATGGATCTCATGAACAGAGTATGCAAACCATATCTTGATAAGTATGTGATTGTGTTCATTGACGATATCCTGATTTATTCCAAGAGTAAGAAAGAGCATGAAGCACACCTCAGAACAATATTGGAACTACTCAAGAAGGAGCAATTGTATGCCAAATTTTCAAAGTGTGACTTTTGGATACAAAGAGTTCAATTTCTTGGCCATGTCATTGATAGCCAAGGATTACAAGTCGACCCAGCAAAGATTGAGGCAGTAAAGGATTGGGCTACGCCCAAGTCTCCTACAGAAATTCGTCAATTCTTACGACTGGCAGGATATTACAGAAGGTTTATCGAAGGGTTTTCTAAGATAGCGAAGTCGCTGACTAAGCTGACACAAAAGAATCAGAAGTATGAGTGGGGAGAGAAACAAGAATCTGCATTTCAGTTATTGAAGCAGAAGCTTTGTAGTGCACCGATTTTGTCACTACCAGAAGGTATTGAGAACTTTGTGGTATATTGCGATGCTTCGCATAAAGGACTTGGAGCTGTGCTAATGCAAAACGAGAAGGTGATAGCTTATGCATCTAGACAGCTTAAGACACACGAGAAGAATTACACTACACACGACTTGGAGTTGGGTGCTGTTGTTTTTGCACTCAAGATTTGGAGACACTACCTTTATGGTACTAAATGTGTAATTTTTACCGACCACAAGAGCTTACAGCATATACTTGATCAGAAGGAACTTAACATGAGACAACGTCGTTGGCTAGAATTGTTGAGTGATTACGATTGTGAAATCCGATATCACCCAGGAAAAGCAAATGTCGTAGCAGATGCACTTAGCAGAAAGGAACGACTCAAACCTTTGAGGGTCAGGTCATTAGGAATGACTATTATTTCACCATTACCATCAAAAATCTTAGAAGCTCAGATTGAGGCACTCAAGGAGGAAAATCGGCCACAGGAGAAACTTTATGGTATGCCAGAAAACAAGAATGGCTTTGTTAAGAGAGCAGATGGAGTGTTATGCTTCAAGGATCGAAGTTGGATACCACTCTATAGTGGAGTACGAGATTTGATTATGCATGAATCGCATAAGTCAAAGTACTCTATTCACCCAGGTTCTGACAAGATGTATCAGGATCTCAAAAAGCTGTATTGGTGGCCGAACATGAAAGCAGAAATAGCTACGTACGTCAGCAAATGTCTTACTTGTGCTAAAGTGATAGCCGAGTACCAGAAACCGTCAGGACTACTTCAACAACCAGAAATTCCACAATGGAAGTGGGAACGTATTACAATGGACTTTGTTGCTAAACTACCCAAGACGTCAGGAGGTTTCGATGCTATATGGGTAATTGTTGATCGTCTTACTAAATCAGCACATTTCATACCCATTAGAGAGACTTATTCCATGGAACAGCTTGCCAGACTTTATGTCAAGGAAATAGTCTCGAGGCATGGGGCACCAGTTTCTATCATTTCAGAGAGGGATAGTCGTTTTACTTCAAACTTTTGGAAGTCATTACAAGATTCCTTTGGATCCAAGTTAGACATGAGCACTGCTTACCATCCACAGACTGATGGTCAGAGTGAGAGAACTATTCAGACACTGGAGGACATGCTGCGAGCGTGTGTGATTGACTTTGGGAATGGTTGGGCTAACCATTTGCCATTAATTAAGTTCTCTTATAACAACAGTTACCATTCAAGTATTAAAGCAGCAGCATTTGAAGCACTTTATGGTCGTAAGTGTCGTTCACCAGTTTGTTGGGCAGAAGTTGGAGAGGTACAATGCACAGGTCCAGAGATGGTTAGGGAAACAACAGAAAAGATAATACAGATTCGAGAAGGCTTGAAACAGCTAGAAGCCGACAGAAGAGCTACGCAGATGTTAGACGTAAACCATTGGAATTCCAGGTTGGAGACAAGGTCATGTTGAAAGTCTCGCCTTGGAAGGGCGTGATACGATTTGGAAAGCGTGGGAAGTTGAACCCGAGATACATTGGTCCATTTAAGATACTGGAAAGGATTGGTCCAGTAGCTTACAAGCTTGAACTACCATCAGAACTCAGCAACGTACATAATACATTTCATGTCTCAAACCTCAAGAAATGCCTTTCAGATGAGTCTTCAGTTATACCATTAGAAGAGATTCAGCTAGATGACAAGCTTAACTTTGTGGAGGAACCAGTTGAAATCATGGACCGAGAGGTCAAACAGTTAAAGCAGAGTAGAATTCCGATCGTTAAGGTTCGCTGGAATTCTCGAAGAGGTCCTGTGTCACAACTCACCATTTCAGGTCATTTCAGGTCATTTCCCGAACTTTGGAAAAACACTATTCATCAAACACTATTCATCAAACACTATTCATCAAAACACTATTCATCAGTTTACTATTCATCGTTTTCGAGGTCAATTTGATATTCTGAGAAACTTTTGGGAAATTTACTATTCATGGAACACTATTCATTGCGGGAAAAGATTTCATCATTCACGTGCATTACACATTTCATCGTAAATTTAGTTTACGGGTATTCAAATTCGCGTAACCATATTGGTTCGGGTGCGAATTCATGCATTATCAGTAATGACATTTCATACGGACTGGAGATAGTCTGCATATCATCAGTAGGTCATTTACATGTTATACCACTCTCAGGATTTTCAAATTACTATATTCAGTATATTTAACGTTTTACGTATAAGTATTTATAGTAAACGTTAACACCCGGTTTATACACGACGAATATATCTAAATACTCCCACAATGGTCCCGACATATTTTTATGTCCATTTTAACATCAAAAAAGTTATAACATTCAGTTACCCAGTATTTTGGAAATTTATTTTATTTTTAACGTACGCGTAGGAATATAACGACGGTTTTCGTTAAAACTAAACATTAATCACCCGATCACTCAGTAAATGTACCCAACATATTTTTAATATGTTTTTAACATTATTATAACTAATTTCATCCCGGTATACTTCGTGAACAATTATTTCTATTAAAACCGGTACCCGATTTTAACGAATAACACGTAATAACACGTAACGCTACACTACATTTTCTAAGTGATCAAAACCGTTTTGGCTACTCCCTTTTCACACCAAAACCGGCCCATGAGACACCCCTTAACCTCAAGCATTGATTTCTTAATATAAAACAATAAACCTTAAAAACCATACTTTACTAAAAACTTAGAATCATAATTCACTTTTAGCAAGAACAATTTTCATCTCATCTTCCCCATTTCTCTCTTCAAACCCACGACCCTAATTGATCTCTATGATCAAGTGATCATTTTTCATGAAGTAAAACACAAAAGTTGTTCATTTTACAAGTCTAATCAAGAATCAAGCAACAAAAACACAAGAACATTAAGCATAATCATCCAATAATCATCTCATTTTGTCAAGTAAGTTTTCATCTTTATTTTTTCATGAATCATCCTATTTTTACATGTATTACATAAGTATCATGCTAAAAACCATGTACAAGTAGCTATACCACACTTTATTTTGGCTAAAAACAAACATACAAACCCTAACTTATTTGTTATGAATCCCCTAGCTCTAATAACTTGGTTAGGAGTCCATGGCACCCTAAGAAGGTGTATGGTAAGATTAGATTAGTCATGTGGTGATTACAAGAGGTTTGGTGATGGTGGAAATTGGTTTTTAACCTTGGAAACTTGATTTGGAACCTATTTTAGACATGCTGTCCCGTTTTGTAAAAATCTGGAAAATCAGTAAACACCAAGGAAACTTTGGCAAAATTTTTAGAAAATACTTTCAAAAACGAATCCGTAGGCGAAAGAACGGATTAAAAAGAGTCTATAACGAAGGAGTTATGATTTTTGCAAGATTGTAGACGAAAAGTATTTTTCAGAAAATGTTTGCTGTTGGACGTTTTTCATTGGACAAAAAGAGACTTTAGACGTAACCCGGAGGAGCCGAGCTTTCCAAAATATATTACTACATACTAAGACGTAACCGTGGATATAAAGAACAAGTAAAACGGACAAGTAACGACAAAGATATACACGTTTGAATATCGGCTAAAACCCTTTATTAATTGGCAGCTTTTAATATATTTGGCGCAAAAACTACGAAGTGCATTTTCAAGCTAAACATAATATCAAGTACCGAGCTTTATAACTAACGTAGTATTAGTTATTACGAGTATGTTTTCATCATTTCAAGGATTACAACCCGAGTATTTCAACGCTAACATGGAAACTTACGTTATATATATATATAAGTATATATATTATAACTAGCCATTTATATTTTCTAATAGCAATATTTTCCTAAGTCTTGGAATATATACTTTTGGTAACAACAAGTGTTTTTTCAAAGAGTAGAGTGGTATAGTAAACATGTGCATGGACATTCATAACATCATTTCATGATCTAAAGTAGATCGTACATCATTCATATTAGGTTGCGGCTAGTATGCGCGCCTTGTTTTCAGCTCAGTACATGTTCATGGTACCATCATATTGGGTTACGACAGCAAATTGTTCATTGGTGTTCATTTCATTTCATCACGGTTTCATCAGTTAAGGTGAGTTTTCATAGCCCCGTTTTCAATTCAACATTTTGATTGTTTTCAAATCCCACGGGGGGAATACATTGCATCAATTATTTCAGTACGAGCCCAAGTATTCAAACATGTACATAGCTTAAGTTACCTTGCCATGTGTTAAGTCCCCTGTAACATCATGAACCGTTAATTTCAAGTACTAAGCGAGAGTGAGTGGATAGATCTATCGAGGGTGACGCCTCCATCCGTGGTAGTGGATACCAACAGTAAGCGGATGCATGTCATGTCTTTTACATTTGAATGTTTCGGCAGAACATTCGGGAGGGGCATAGAATTTCATCAGTCATAGCTTCGGTGTCATGAGCTTAAGGCTATTGTACAATTTTCACGAGATTTTTATCTTGCATTTTTACTTGTGGTGGCCGTACATCAGTACATTTTACAAACCTATGGAATTCACCAACATTCGTGTTGACGTTTTAGCAATGTATTTCAGGTTATTAAGGTAGCTCATGTGACATGCATTTGGACCTTCATGGAGTCGCGGAGTCGACGCGTCTCATCATTATTTCATGCACTTATGTAAACATTTGATCTAGTATGGCTTGTTTTTCATGAACATGTAACACATTTTGGGGACCTCATTTTGTAAACTCTGAATTATTTCAATGATCAAATGCAGTATTTTCCAAACGACACTTTAGGTCGTTCAATGTAACTGTAACTGTGGTGCTATGACAGACACCCCCAGGTATTCCATTCCGCTGCAAGTCAGGTAAATTGGGGGTGTGACAGATTGGCATCAGAGCTAAGGTTATAGCGAACTAGGATGTATCTTGGACCCTAGACTATAACCACATCAGCATAGCATCTCATCATTTCATCATAAGTGCATAATCATGATACATGTTGTTCCATACATACCCTGTGCGAGTTATTTATACTCATATCCGTATATGTATATCATTTTATTGACCTGGTTCACAAATGACATGTCTTCAGATACTCACCCTGACATCCTTTTATCGGATTCCGACATTGAAGATGCCTTGTCATCTTCCACTACCATTATACCACCAGTTGCATTTACACCACCATTAGTACTATTGATTTGCCATAGGAACAGGGTTTTCCTATCATTCAGCCCGTACATAGAATGCCTTTTGGTAGTGTATTCAGAATTAATCTTAATGGAATTATTATGATGCTTATTGCAAGGAAGATAGTGTGTTTTCTTTCCATCACTAGTAGGGCACTTACTACTCAGGTACTATCACCACCATCAGTTACTTATTACACTATTGGCCTTCCCACAGTGTGTACTTTAGTTTTACCTTTTGGATGTCGCGAGGTAGCGCGAAAGAGGGTAGTATTCCATTCACTAGTACCATCATTGTCATTTCCTTTTCCATTCCCACTTGACATGAACTAGATGACACCTAGTAGATAATACCAATAACACGGACTCAACAGAAACATCCGCAGATTCTTCAGGAATTAGGTGATTTTGTTTTTGACGAATTAGTAGACTATTACCATTCGACAAGATTCACTCACGTATCCAATACACCATTCAAGCTATTTTATTATCATATGGGGAAATTGTTTTACAGAAAAATTTCTGAAGTAAGCTATTTTATTTCCATCCTATAAATTGATTTTTCTGTCATTACACCAAGTATTTACTATTGTTACGCGAAGCAATTTTCATGTTACTTGAAAGGAAACATCAGGATACCATTTTAATAACAATGCGTTGAACACCATCTAAAACTTTTGAGGAAAGTTATGATATTTTGACAAAAATCTAACATCGCATCATTAGTCCTCAATTATACATAGCCTGATCACCTATGTAAAATTCAGGAAGGATTATGCCATGAAGGAAATAATTACCTTTTCAAAGGATTGTAATAACAATCTTCATCCAAAAGTTTTGTAAACAAAGGAACTCATTCATAAACATCCATTTTGCCGAACTATCCCTGGATACTTACCCTACCTGTCACTCACTTAACCATTAAGTTGGATTTTCCCACTGACTTCCCTAAGAGAGACTTTCCATATCAATTACATGCAGGATTCCTTTATACAATAGAAACAACGCAAGGAGTACAGAACTAGTAACCAGGACTAGAAGTATATAGTGAGAGAATTCATAACTCAACAACAATCCTCAGATACTGCGAGACTATCCTAAACACCATCTCTGACTTAGTTGTCCAATGTCATTTTTCAAGGGTACTAGCTATACTGAGCTACAGGATTGAACTCAATAAATGTCCGCAGGACAACACAATAGAAATAAACCAAGCTTCTAATTGAGACTGTAGAGCATTTCATTTAAACATGGCCTCATCCATACATGAACTTTCCTGCAGTAAGTTTTCACAAAGGACAATTGTTTGAAACAAGAATATCGATGTAATTTCCTCTAAGGCCTTATGTCACTAGAAATTTCAGATAACCTCACCTTCATACCAAGCAAGGGATCAAACCGGAACATATCTCCTCATCTACATGGGAAAACAGAATAGACATTCATCGACACAACATCAAGTGATACCTTCGTCTTGCCAATTACAACGATAAACTATTTCAGGACTTAAGTTAGTCTAAATGCCTATGCTTGTAGTTATGCCAGATAACCATCAATAGACATTATCCAACTTCAGGAACTAAGTGTTAGACATCTATGCATTTAAGCGAACATTTCCTATTCTACCATTTTATCCTTTTCAGTGTTTCCACTTTTAAATAAAGTTGATGCGTTTACATAAATCACCTACCTTGTGGAAAAATGATTTCTGAAATTCCTATTTTGAACAAGTACGATCCTTTTTGGTCAATCTTTAGCAACACTATTGTACAATGAGAAATATACATAGACATCAAACTTTGGTAAGCAGTCTTAATCACAACATGTTTGAAAACAGTTCCTATTTCATAACTACTGGATTTTGAATCATCAAGAAAATATTACCCAATAAATCATTTGCTCCATTTTCTAAATTCGTTTATTCAGAAAAGGATTTCAACTAAAACTCATAATCGCGAGACAAATTTCCAGAACGAATTTCCCTACAACATCGCTTATGCATTTAGGATTTGTGACTGGACAATAGAGAATATTTGGATTAGGTGATGAAGGAATTAGGAGGAACATCACAAATTAATCGCGAACTTCAGTAGTGGAGACCAAACCCAATAGACAAAGAAGAACATATGTCTTATCATCAGTTGGAACAAAACACAAGGAATCAAATTGTTACCTATATTCTATGCCATTCAGATAACGCCAAGTTCGAAGGACCGAACGTTGTGGAATTAGTCACAAAGGTTTATTGTAACCATTTCAGTTTTCCCTGTTAAGGAAACCGATTCAACTTGGACCTCAGGTATTCATTTCAGGATTTCCTTCAGAAACCCATTTAGATGTGAACATCACCTATCATCCTCAGAACGATGGTCAAAGCGAGAGAACAATTCAAACATAGGAAAGTATGCTCAGAGCATGAGTGATTGACCTTAGAAATGGTTGGACTAATCACTTAACATAAATCAAATTCATCTACAACAATAGTTATCACACCAACAACGGGAAACTGGCAGAAGTTAGATTGGTACATAACACACATCATTTGGATTGGATATCCTGAACAACAAACCATCCAGATTCAGGTAGGAGAACAAACTAAGTTAAAAGCATTGCCTTGGATTGGCACGATACAAATTGGATAACAAGAAAGGTTGAACCTTTAGCATATTGGACTATTTAAGATTCATTTTAGAATCGACCAACCAGCATACAAACTGGAGTTCTGGCAGAATTCAGCAGTATATATTACCAGTTTCATATTTAAAACATTAAGAAGCGCAGACCATCTATTGATGGGCCAAACTCAGAAAAAGCTCAACTCACTAGTTCAGTAGGCATTCATGAGATAACAAGAAATTTTCTACAAGTCAAGAATCAGTTACAAGTTCAATAAGTCGTAAACCATTAAAACTTCAAGTTCTGCAGAGTTAGCAGAAAATTCTGCCTAGGAAAAGCATGTTATTGTTCAGAAAACTTGGAAAGTTACACCATTATACACTGGACCATTTATATTTTGACAGAGAAGGCATAGTGGCCGTCAGACTTGAACATTGTCAGAGAACAACAGGATTACACGAACATATTTCACATTTTCAGATCCCCAGAAATGACTTTCAGATGAGTCACTCATGATTCCATTGGAAGGGATCCAACCCAAATGACAATCTCAGACCTGGTAAGAGAACCAACAGAAATCATGGACCGTGTGGTCGAACAGTTGAAACGGAGTCGAATTCCTATCGTTAGAGTTCGCTGGAATTCTCGAATATCATCACCTTTTCACCAATACATTCTTAGAGACCCACATAAACTGAACTTCGGGACGAAGTTCCTTTTAGGGGGGAAGACTGTCACAACTCACCATTTCAGGTCATTTCAGGTCATTTCCCGAACTTTGGAAAAACACTATTCATCAACACTATTCATCAAAACACTATTCATCAGTTTACTATTCATCGTTTTCGAGGTCAATTTGATATTCTGAGAAACTTTTGGGAAATTTACTATTCATGGAACACTATTCATTGCGGGAAAAGATTTCATCATTCACGTGCATTACACATTTCATCGTAAATTTAGTTTACGGGTATTCAAATTCGCGTAACCATATTGGTTCGGGTGCGAATTCATGCATTATCAGTAATGACATTTCATACGGACTGGAGATAGTCTGCATATCATCAGTAGGTCATTTACATGTTATACCACTCTCAGGATTTTCAAATTACTATATTCAGTATATTTAACGTTTTACGTATAAGTATTTATAGTAAACGTTAACACCCGGTTTATACACGACGAATATATCTAAATACTCCCACAATGGTCCCGACATATTTTTATGTCCATTTTAACATCAAAAAAGTTATAACATTCAGTTACCCAGTATTTTGGAAATTTATTTTATTTTTAACGTACGCGTAGGAATATAACGACGGTTTTCGTTAAAACTAAACATTAATCACCCGATCACTCAGTAAATGTACCCAACATATTTTTAATATGTTTTTAACATTATTATAACTAATTTCATCCCGGTATACTTCGTGAACAATTATTTCTATTAAAACCGGTACCCCGATTTTAACGAATAACACGTAATAACACGTAACGCTACACTACATTTTCTAAGTGATCAAAACCGTTTTGGCTACTCCCATTTCACACCAAAACCGGCCCATGAGACACCCCTTAACCTCAAGCATTGATTTCTTAATATAAAACAATAAACCTTAAAAACCATACTTTACTAAAAACTTAGAATCATAATTCACTTTTAGCAAGAACAATTTTCATCTCATCTTCCCCATTTCTCTCTTCAAACCCACGACCCTAATTGATCTCTATGATCAAGTGATCATTTTTCATGAAGTAAAACACAAAAGTTGTTCATTTTACAAGTCTAATCAAGAATCAAGCAACAAAAACACAAGAACATTAAGCATAATCATCCAATAATCATCTCATTTTGTCAAGTAAGTTTTCATCTTTATTTTTTCATGAATCATCCTATTTTTACATGTATTACATAAGTATCATGCTAAAAACCATGTACAAGTAGCTATACCACACTTTATTTTGGCTAAAAACAAACATACAAACCCTAACTTATTTGTTATGAATCCCCTAGCTCTAATAACTTGGTTAGGAGTCCATGGCACCCTAAGAAGGTGTATGGTAAGATTAGATTAGTCATGTGGTGATTACAAGAGGTTTGGTGATGGTGGAAATTGGTTTTTAACCTTGGAAACTTGATTTGGAACCTATTTTAGACATGCTGTCCCGTTTTGTAAAAATCTGGAAAATCAGTAAACACCAAGGAAACTTTGGCAAAATTTTTAGAAAATACTTTCAAAAACGAATCCGTAGGCGAAAGAACGGATTAAAAAGAGTCTATAACGAAGGAGTTATGATTTTTGCAAGATTGTAGACGAAAAGTATTTTTCAGAAAATGTTTGCTGTTGGACGTTTTTCATTGGACAAAAAGAGACTTTAGACGTAACCCGGAGGAGCCGAGCTTTCCAAAATATATTACTACATACTAAGACGTAACCGTGGATATAAAGAACAAGTAAAACGGACAAGTAACGACAAAGATATACACGTTTGAATATCGGCTAAAACCCTTTATTAATTGGCAGCTTTTAATATATTTGGCGCAAAAACTACGAAGTGCATTTTCAAGCTAAACATAATATCAAGTACCGAGCTTTATAACTAACGTAGTATTAGTTATTACGAGTATGTTTTCATCATTTCAAGGATTACAACCCGAGTATTTCAACGCTAACATGGAAACTTACGTTATATATATATAAGTATATATATTATAACTAGCCATTTATATTTTCTAATAGCAATATTTTCCTAAGTCTTGGAATATATACTTTTGGTAACAACAAGTGTTTTTTCAAAGAGTAGAGTGGTATAGTAAACATGTGCATGGACATTCATAACATCATTTCATGATCTAAAGTAGATCGTACATCATTCATATTAGGTTGCGGCTAGTATGCGCGCCTTGTTTTCAGCTCAGTACATGTTCATGGTACCATCATATTGGGTTACGACAGCAAATTGTTCATTGGTGTTCATTTCATTTCATCACGGTTTCATCAGTTAAGGTGAGTTTTCATAGCCCCGTTTTCAATTCAACATTTTGATTGTTTTCAAATCCCACGGGGGGAATACATTGCATCAATTATTTCAGTACGAGCCCAAGTATTCAAACATGTACATAGCTTAAGTTACCTTGCCATGTGTTAAGTCCCCTGTAACATCATGAACCGTTAATTTCAAGTACTAAGCGAGAGTGAGTGGATAGATCTATCGAGGGTGACGCCTCCATCCGTGGTAGTGGATACCAACAGTAAGCGGATGCATGTCATGTCTTTTACATTTGAATGTTTCGGCAGAACATTCGGGAGGGGCATAGAATTTCATCAGTCATAGCTTCGGTGTCATGAGCTTAAGGCTATTGTACAATTTTCACGAGATTTTTATCTTGCATTTTTACTTGTGGTGGCCGTACATCAGTACATTTTACAAACCTATGGAATTCACCAACATTCGTGTTGACGTTTTAGCAATGTATTTCAGGTTATTAAGGTAGCTCATGTGACATGCATTTGGACCTTCATGGAGTCGCGGAGTCGACGCGTCTCATCATTATTTCATGCACTTATGTAAACATTTGATCTAGTATGGCTTGTTTTTCATGAACATGTAACACATTTTGGGGACCTCATTTTGTAAACTCTGAATTATTTCAATGATCAAATGCAGTATTTTCCAAACGACACTTTAGGTCGTTCAATGTAACTGTAACTGTGGTGCTATGACAGACACCCCCAGGTATTCCATTCCGCTGCAAGTCAGGTAAATTGGGGGTGTGACATCCTGAGTTTACTTGGGAACGAGAAGACCAAATGCAACGCAAGTATCCACACCTTTTCACCAAACCTATTACCGAGACCAACACTAGCTGAACTCAGGGACTGAATTCCTATTTGGGTGGGCGGATGTCACAACTCACCATTTTAGGTCATTTACCATTTCAGGTCATTTTCCCAAACTTCGACTTATTACTATTCATAAATCACTATTCATCAAAACACTATTCATCGTTTTACTATTCATCATTTTCGAGGTCAGTTTGATATTCTGAGAAACTTTTGGGAAATTTACTATTCACTTAACACTATTCATTTCCGGAAAAGTTTTCACTATTCACTTGCATTACTCATTTCATCGTAAATTTAGTTTACGGGTATTCAAATTCGCGTAACTGGATTGGTTTAGGTGCGAATTCATTTCATTAGTGCTAAGGACACTGCATACGGACTAGAGATAGTCTGCATATCATCATAACAGCATTTTCATGTTATACCACTCTCAGGATTTTCAAATTTATATATTTGATACATTTAACGTTTTTACGTATAAAGTATTTATAGTAAACGTTAACACCCGGTTTATACACGAAGAATATATCTAAATATTCCCACAATGGTCCCGACATATTTTTATACCCATTTTAACATCATAAAAGTTATAACATTCAGTTACCCAGTATTTTGGAAATTTATTTTATTTATAACGTACGCTTATGAATATAACGACGGTTTTCGTGAAAACTAAACAATAATCACCCGATCACTCAGTAAATGTACCCAACATATTTTAATATATTTTTATCATTATTATAACTTTATTTCACCCCAGTTAACTTCGTGAACATTTATTTCTATTAAACCCGGTACCCGATTTTAACAAATAACACATAATGACACTTAAACTTACACTAATTTCCTAAATAAGTACCAAGTACCGCTACCCCCCCCCCCCCCCCCATTGGCTCACCATGGCCGGTTCTAAAAGTCCTCTCCTAGGCAACTTTATACAAAATCTTAACCTTGTGCAATTATATGTGATTATAATACATTATAACTAGTTCTAAATATCTAAAAACATCATTTAACAAGAACGGATTAAAAAGAGTTTATAACGAAGAAGTTATGATTTTTGCAAGATTGTTGACGAAAAGTATTTTCTGGAAAATAGTTGCTGTTGGACGTTTTTCATTGGACAAAAAGAGACTTTAGACATAACCCGGAGGAGCCGAGCTTTCCAAAATATATTACTACATACTAAGACGTAACCGTGGATATAAAGAACAAGTAAAACGGACATATAACGACAAAGATATTCACGTTTGAATATCGGCTAAACCCATTTTTATTTTGACAGCTTTTAATAAAAATTGGCACTAAAACTACGTAGTACTTTTATAAGCTAGAAATAATATCAAGTACCAAATTTTATAACTAATGAAGTATTAGTTATTACAAGTATATTTCCATCATTTCAAGGCGATATTTCAAGGATTACAACCCGAGGATTTCAACATTAACATGGAAACATACGATATATGTATAAGTATATATATATTGCAACTAGCTTATTATATTTTCTAATAGCAATATTTTTCCAAATTCTTGGATTATATATTTTGATAACACAAGTGTTTTTGCAAAGAGTAGAGTGGTATAGGGACATGAGCATGGACATTCATAACATCATTTGGTGATCTAAATGAGATCGTTCATCATTCATAATAGGTTGCGGCAGCTAACCGATCATTGTTGTTCACTTCATATTATCATCAGTATCATCAGTTGAGGTGAGTTTTCATAGCCCCGTATACATTTTTATTGTTTTCAAATCCCACGGGGGAGAATACATTGCACCATTTTAGTACGAGCCCAAGTATCAAAACCTATGTACATAGCTTAAGTAGCTTGTCTGCCATGTGATAAGTCCCCTGTATCATCATGAACCGTTAATTTACCGCTAAGCGAGAGTGAGTGGATAGATCTATCGAGGGTGACGCCTCCATCCGTGGTAGTGAGTACCAACAGTAAGCGGATGCATGTCATGTCTTTTACATTTGAGTGTTTGGCAGAACATTCGGGAGGGGCATAGAATTTCATCAGTCATAGCTTCGGTGTCATGAGCTTAAGGTCTATTGTACTATTTTACGTGACTTTTGTCATGCATTTATACTTGTGGTGGCCGTACAAACATTACATTTCATAAACCTATGATTATTCACCAACATTCGTGTTGACCGTTTTCGCAATGTATTTTCAGGTAACTAAGGCATCATCATATTACATGCATGGAGTAACATTTGGGTGTGCCAGGGATGACGCACTACATTTTGGATTTTTCATGCACTTGTGTAAATTATCGTTTGACATTTCCTGAACTTGTTTTCTGTAAACGTTTCAACCTTTGGGGACCTATGTTTTGTAGCACTGGATGCTTTTAAATAAATCAAATGATATGTATTTTCCAAACGACACTTTAGGTCGTTCAATATTTCCTTGTTATGGTGCTATGACAGTTACACCCCCAGGCATTCCATTCCGCTGCAAGTCAGGTAAATTGGGGGTGTGACAGTACTATACATGCTTTACTATTTTGTGAGTATCCTAAAAATATTGCTTCATATTATTTTGGATCAAACTTAGTGAGCTAATCCTTAGTGTTTAGAATATAACATTTACTTCCAAATACCCTAAAGTAGCTCAAGTTTGGTTTTCTACCTCTTAGTAACTCATAAGGAGTTTTTCCTAGAATTCTCCTAATTGATACCCTATTAATAATATATGTTGATGTATCTAAAGCATGACACCAAAATTTTTGTGGGATGGATTGTTCATTTAACATTGTTCTACTCATTTCTTGTAGTGACCTATTTTTTCTTTCTACTACGCCATTTGATTGAGGAGTACAAGGAGCGGAGAAATTGTGAGATATTCCATTTAAATAACAATATTTTCCGAATTGTACTTCGTTGTCAAATTCCCTACCATGGTCTGTCCTAATGGCTACTATTGTGCATCCAAATTTATTTTCAATCATTTTACTAAATATTTCGAATTTTTCACAGGCTTGGGTCTTGCCACTTAAAAACCTAGTCCACGTGTATCGTTAACAATCATCTACTATTACTAAGGTATATTTGTTTCCTCCGTAGCTCCGCACAGCGGATGGACCAAAAATATCCATATGTAATAATTCTAGGCAGCTAGTAGTGGATACTATATTCTTAGCTTTGTGTCTAGCATGAACTTGTTTTCCAATTTTACATGCATCACAAAAATGCTTGTCATATTTTAGATTAGGCAAGTTTCTAACTAGTTCTTTATAGGCCAAAGATTGTATTTGTTGCATGTTTGCATGTCCTAATCTCCTATGCCACAATGTGGAGTTTTCATCTAGGGTCGTTAGGCATATCCTATCCTCAGGTTTGTTTCCTAGTTTCATAACATATATGCCTCCTTTCCTAATTCCTCTACCTATAATCTTTCCATTCTTAACTATTTCGCTATCCTTTTCAGTAAAGGTAACTCTACATTTATTATCGCATAATTGCCCTATACTAAGCAAGTTATATGTTAAATTATCTACATGCTCAACATTTTCAATAGTAAGTGAGTCTTGAGAAATCGTACCTTTGCCAATGATTTTTCCACGTAAGTCACTACCGAAAATAACGTTACCTCCATTGTATGCCTTATACGTAGAAAATAGCTTGCGGTTACCCGTCATGTGCCTCGAACATCCGCTATCCTTGATCCATTCGTCAGGCTCCAAGTCAATTCCTAAACATATTTTGTTGGTTGCTTTTGCCACAAAACATTTTTTGTCTCTTGGTTTTTCCACTTCTTCTTTGTCACTATCACTCCATGTTCCGCTAACAAAGGCGCCTTGATTTTCATAACCCGACGGCTTTAGACATTCACCAATGAGATGATTTGGACTTCCACATCTAAAGCACTTTCTTTTCCCGTAGTTATCACTTCTATTTCTTTGGAACGGTTTTCTTTTGTCTCGTGGTGAACTAGTGAATCTTCTTCATCTCTTGAAGAATTTCTTGAATTCTCTTACCGCCATTGCATATTCTTCGTCTTCACTCTCGTCACTTGAGTCATCATCGTCACTAGGTTCCTTTTTGGCTTTTAGAGCAATGGATTTGGTTTGTTCTTTCTTGACTTTGACCATTTCCGAATCTCTTCTTATAATTTCTTCATGGACATTCAAGTTGCCAATAAGTTCATCAAGTGATAACGTCATCAAATTCTTTGACTCTTCAATTGTCGTGACCTTAGCTAGCCATTTTGGATGCAATGCCCTAAGAAATTTCCTAACACAATTTTTACTAGAAAATGTCTCATCAAGTGCTTTTAAACTTGTGATAATAGTGTTAAATTTGGCAAAAGCATTATCAATTGATTCCTCTTCCGGAATCGTAAATTGTTCATATTGTTGTACAAGAAGATCTATTTTATTATCTTTGACTTGACTATTACCTTCGTGAGTAATAAGTAGTGATTCCCAAATTTCTTTGGCGGTTTTACACATAAAAATTCTTTCATATTCTTTACGTGGTAACGCATTATAAATTACCATTTTAGCTTCATTATTTTTAGCTAGTTTCTTTTTCAAATCATCATTTTGTTTTTCAAAAGATACAATTTCATCCTTTTTAGTTTTCGAATTTTGTTGAGTAGGAGGAAAATCACCAAAGGTAATAACATGCCAAAGATCAAGATCTTTTGATTTCACATAAGTTTCGAATCTATTTTTCCAATATAAAAATCCATCACTTTCAAATAGTGGTGGTCTTTGCATAGATTGCCCTTCTAAATATTTTTCAGGTTCCATAGATCGTTACAAGTTTTAAAATACAATATATTTTAAGAATCTTGCAAGACGTGGCTCTTGATACCAATTGTGGAAAACTAGAAGGGGGGGGGGGGGTTGAATAGATTTACGTCTTTTTAATTTATTGTAAAAGATTGTTAGAGTGTTTTCTTTATTTTCAAAAATTTAGATTCGATAGTATGTGATCTCATGTCTTGCACAATATAAACAACAATAAATATGTACGATATAGCAATAATAATATAAGTAAAGAAATAAATGAGAGATGGAAAGATCGAACCGCGAGACAAGAGATTTATAGTGGTTCGGCTACAAGGACATCTTCCTTGCCCTACTCCACTCCCCGAGCACCTAACTCGAGAGTTTTCTTCACTATGTCAACAAGCTCCCTTATGGCGGAGAAAACCTTACACACCAATGTACACACCACAACTTTGTCACAACTTAATCACAACTTCTACACAACCTCTTCACACCAATCTACTTCACAATTTACTACTTCACACCTATCTACTTCACACCAATCTTCTTCACTACAATCTACTTCCTAACTCTTCTCCTTCACAACAAACTACTAACCAATCACACTATCTATATACCTAGCTAAACTATCTTCTATCAAATATTCACAACTAATTACACTAAGAGATAGATACAATTTATGATCCTCTAACAACTTGGATGTGGAGATCACAACAAGTTGTAATACTTCTTGTATTGAGGGATAGAAGTATTCTTCTCTTGCACTTGATATGTAACAATTCGCAATTTCAGGTTAACTTTTATTCCCGAAAATTTCACTATTCACTTTTTACTATTCACTTTTTACTATTCACTTTTCACTATTCATCTCAGAAATTTTTATTTCATATTCTCGTAAGTTAAACTATTTTAACGATAATCCGAGAGTTTGACGCTCGTCGGATCATTTCTGCAAAAATCACAAAGCCGTGTCCGAGATTTACTTTTAGGTTTAAACGTCCTTCTAGCATCCCGATATGTCCATAAAACATTATAAACAATAGAAATATGATTTTCTCTCATTTTAGGACAATTCCAAAAGTTTCGGAATTTTACGTTTTTCAGTTCAGCGTTTTACGCGAATTGCGCGTTTTAGACCCGTGTTTCCAGTTTTTAGCAGGGTTTTCGCACCCGATAGAACCTACCACTCATTTTATATTTTATTATGGACTATATTGACATGTTTAACCATATTTATAAGTTTCATATTTTTAGGATACCCGGTTTTACGTTTCGTGGCCTAAAAACTTACGGTTAGCAATTTACGGAGTCAAAACTAGCTACATACTTAGGATATTATCATCCAAAGACCATGACCACTCATCTAGTCACCCTTATCCTTTTAGAACCGACTTAGGGGGGGGGAGTCACCATGTGTGGTTAAATCTTGACTTTAGCCATTAGATCTTACTTATTTACAACTTTGTCTCCAAGTTTTAGCACTTTCCTAGTAACCTTCCTAACCTCCTCATTCATAGTATAAATACAAGCTCATTCTTCTTCCTTTCTCATCAATAAAAACGCCACAAGATCAATACCTAGCACCATGATCCTTTGATCTTCAATATACAAGTTACACTACAAAGTTCAAGGTCTTAGTATTCTCTACCTAGTTCTCAAGTTTGTTTGGTGATTCCATGGTTTATTTAGGAGCTATACAAGGGTACTAGGGATGAAGTTAAATGGTTTTTACAAGGGTTATATCAAGGCTAACAAGGGTTACAAGAGTTATGGTGAAGGGTTTACAAGCTTAGGTTTAGTGTCCTAGTTCCATACTTGACTTCCTTTCTTTAGAAAGCCAAAAGTTGTAAGCAAACCCTTACACACTTTCTTGCTCAATATCATTTCATGCTTATTATGTTTCTTTCATGCTATATATGGTCTTTGTATAATGTTCATGATGTGTAAAAATGGATAAAACGAGTATTGGTATACATATGTTAACTTATGACAAGCAAACAAGCAAACTAGTGATTTTTATGGAAAACCACGACCACAATAGTATAACTTTGATATTTGACACTTACTTACTGTTAAAGAGGACTTAACAAGGAAAACACAGCAATTTGAATCACCCAAAACGAGTATACGAGTCAAAAGTTATGACCGTTTGAAGTTAGCGAAACCAAAACGGCAAAACTGCCTAAATAGCATTCTGATCAAATTATGATTTTGAAAGTCCCACTTCTGGTCCGATTCATCAAAAAGTTAAAACACGAAAGTTGTCCGGAACGACGTTTTCGTTCAGGTCCAAAGAAGCTCGAGCCCTGAAAACGCTTTCTGAGTGATAAATTTCTTCAAATTCTTAACAGCCCATTTTTAGACGAAAGTTACTATATAATCATTATAATTAGATGAGACCAAGAGGTCTAATGACCTAAAGCCGAGACCACAACCATGGCTAAAGCCAAGGTTGAGTCTCAAGATCATGGTAACAATGACCAAGGTCACGGCAAAGCCACGGCTAAAGACCATATAACTATTAAAGATCAAAAAGCTTATATATATATATATATATATATATATATATATATATATATATATATATATATATATATATATATATATATATATATATATATATATATATGTTATCAAATACTACAATAGTAGGGAGCCTCATGTGAGGAGTTCATTGAGTAAGCCGTCGAGACGAGTTGTGGATTTACGAGTTAAAGTGTCCTGGCTCCTCGAACGTTTACTCCATGACTTCTGAATTATGTCGGCCCGAACGGTAGTAAGAGATTTACAACCTATACATGTTTCATAGACCACTTATATTCAACGACTTACACTATATACTAAGTACTACATCATGAACATTATGCAAGACATATATTGGCAATTCGTCGTATTCTTAGACGTTACTCAAACCTAAGTCGCAACATTCTATTATAGGCTGCTCTTAGAGACTTTCGCGTTTCGACTACCATTTTCATTACTCACTACATAGACTTAAGGTGAGTCATAGCCCCTACTCTTTTCATATTTGTCTTAACTCTTTGGGGGAGACACATGCTCAACTACTTGTTTACTTGTACAAATACTCAAAACGTCTATACTTGACTGTGTTATACTTAATTGCTTACATACATGACTGCGTTATACTTAATTGCGTTATTCTATTTATTGACTAGTAGTTGTCTTTGGGAATTGACTCCCAGTTGTCTTTGGGAAGTGGCTCCCAGTTGTCTTTGGGAAGTGGCTCCCAGTTGTCTTTGGGAATTGACTCCCAGTTGTCTTTGATACATCCTAACATTTGCGAATGTTTGGATACATCACAAAAGTGAGGTCTTCGGAGATGAAGTAGAGACTCACTACTAATTGCTTAATTGTCTTGATGAACTCATACATGTCTTTATTATACTATATTGTAGCAGTGGGTTGTGAACACACAGGTTACAAGTCTCTTATGGCGGGACTTGTAACTGAGTGGATTCACGATGCCTTTGCTGTGTGATCATTCTTTAAGGCTTTTTCAACTGTTTTAAGACAAACTCTATGAACTCACCAACCGTTGTGTTGACACTTTAGCATGTTTATCTCAGGTTAGTAAGGCGATAGCTAGTGCGTGGAACTTAGAGTCAAGCTGCATATTTTGAAGACTTACGCTTTTATTATTTATCATTCAAAACTTTGTATACATTTATGTATCATACTTTGGAATCTCATGTTTGTAACTTTGAATTCATTAATCGAATGGTAACTTTTCAAAACGTCTCATTTAGAGTTCGTTTTCTATACCTTGTACTTTGTATTATGAAGTAGCACCCTTATGACACAGTCTTCCGCTGCGGTATTTTGGGGGTGTTACAGATTGGTATCAGAGCCTTGGTTATAGAGAACTAGGTTGCATTTAGTGCCTAGACTATAACTGCTATATACGTTGGGACCTTCCTCTTTGTTTGCCTTACACACAATACATACACATATGCTTTTTGGTTAGAGGTTTGCTTAGTTCCACGCTGTTAGATGATGTGACTTTAGTATTATAAGGAGCCCCAGAGATTCGTCGAGTCATTAAAAACATGGAGCTCAGTAATAACTAATTAGTTAACTTGATCTTGTGACAGTTCTTGTTTGATGAGACACAAGATTTGGGTTAAATAATATTATTACTTAGCTTTAGGGATTTGATGACTGGATTATCTTACCATCTGCCTCAGAAGGCGGATTTTGTGTCGGAAATTCTTAAGTAGGATGTTTTAGAATCTCTTTATTTAAATGGATTGGGACGCCTCTTCAGTTAAATAAAGAAATTGTAAATCACCGAACCATGAGTTTATGATCCCTTACTTACATAAATTTGGACGCTTCTTTATGTAAGTAATGAGTTATAAATAAGTGGGCTTAATTGTAGCCGATACAACTCCTTAACCAGAACCTTAGACGAATCAGAGTGAACACCACTATTTTAGAGATCCTGGAATCCCGGATTCTCTTAGACACACTGTAAGTAGTTAACATCAACTGAACTTCGGGACGAAGTTCTCCTTAAGGGGTAGAGACTGTAACAATTCGCAATTTCAGGTTAACTTTTATTCCCGAAAATTTCACTATTCACTTTTTACTATTCACTTTTTACTATTCACTTTTCACTATTCATCTCAGAAATTTTTATTTCATATTCTCGTAAGTTAAACTATTTTAACGATAATCCGAGAGTTTGACGCTCGTCGGATCATTTCTGCAAAAATCACAAAGCCGTGTCCGAGATTTACTTTTAGGTTTAAACGTCCTTCTAGCATCCCGATATGTCCATAAAACATTATAAACAATAGAAATATGATTTTCTCTCATTTTAGGACAATTCCAAAAGTTTCGGAATTTTACGTTTTTCAGTTCAGCGTTTTACGCGAATTGCGCGTTTTAGACCCGTGTTTCCAGTTTTTAGCAGGGTTTTCGCACCCGATAGAACCTACCACTCATTTTATATTTTATTATGGACTATATTGACATGTTTAACCATATTTATAAGTTTCATATTTTTAGGATACCCGGTTTTACGTTTCGTGGCCTAAAAACTTACGGTTAGCAATTTACGGAGTCAAAACTAGCTACATACTTAGGATATTATCATCCAAAGACCATGACCACTCATCTAGTCACCCTTATCCTTTTAGAACCGACTTAGGGGGGGGGGGAGTCACCATGTGTGGTTAAATCTTGACTTTAGCCATTAGATCTTACTTATTTACAACTTTGTCTCCAAGTTTTAGCACTTTCCTAGTAACCTTCCTAACCTCCTCATTCATAGTATAAATACAAGCTCATTCTTCTTCCTTTCTCATCAATAAAAACGCCACAAGATCAATACCTAGCACCATGATCCTTTGATCTTCAATATACAAGTTACACTACAAAGTTCAAGGTCTTAGTATTCTCTACCTAGTTCTCAAGTTTGTTTGGTGATTCCATGGTTTATTTAGGAGCTATAAAAGGGTACTAGGGCTGAAGTTAAATGGTTTTTACAAAGGTTATATCAAGGCTAACAAGGGTTACAAGAGTTATGGTGAAGGGTTTACAAGCTTAGGTTTAGTGTCCTAGTTCCATACTTGACTTCCTTTCTTTAGAAAGCCAAAAGTTGTAAGCAAACCCTTATACACTTTCTTGCTCAATATCATTTCATGCTTATTATGTTTCTTTCATGCTATATATGGTCTTTGTATAATGTTCATGATGTGTAAAAATGGATAAAACGAGTATTGGTATACATATGTTAACTTATGACAAGCAAACAAGCAAACTAGTGATTTTTATGGAAAACCACGACCACAATAGTATAACTTTGATATTTGACACTTACTTACTGTTAAAGAGGACTTAACAAGGAAAACATAGCAATTTGAATCACCCAAAACGAGTATACGAGTCAAAAGTTATGACCGTTTGAAGTTAGCGAAACCAAAACGGCAAAACTGCCTAAATAGCATTCTGATCAAATTATGATTTTGAAAGTCCCACTTCTGGTCCGATTCATCAAAAAGTTAAAACATGAAAGTTTTCCGGAACGACGTTTTCGTTCAGGACCAAAGAAGCTCGAGCCCTGAAAACGCTTTCTGAGTGATAAATTTCTTCAAATTCTTAACAGCCCATTTTTAGACGAAAGTTACTATATAATCATTATAATTAGATGAGACCAAGAGGTCTAATGACCTAAAGCCGAGACCACAACCATGGCTAAAGCCAAGGTTGAGTCTCAAGATCATGGTAACAATGACCAAGGTCACGGCAAAGCCACGGCTAAAGACCATATAACTATTAAAGATCAAAAAGCTTATATATATATATATATATATATATATATATATATATATATATATATATATATATATATATATATATATATATATATATATATATATATATATATATATGTTATCAAATACTACAATAGTAGGGAGCCTCATGTGAGGAGTTCATTGAGTAAGCCGTCGAGACGAGTTGTGGATTTACGAGTTAAAGTGTCCTGGCTCCTCGAACGTTTACTCCATGACTTCTGAATTATGTCGGCCCGAACGGTAGTAAGAGATTTACAACCTATACATGTTTCATAGACCACTTATATTCAACGACTTACACTATATACTAAGTACTACATCATGAACATTATGCAAGACATATATTGGCAATTCGTCGTATTCTTAGACGTTACTCCAAACCTAAGTCGCAACGTTCTATTATAGGCTGCTCTTAGAGACTTTCGCGTTTCGACTACCATTTTCATTACTCACTACATAGACTTAAGGTGAGTCATAGCCCCTACTCTTTTCATATTTGTCTTAACTCTTTGGGGGAGACACATGCTCAACTACTTGTTTACTTGTACAAATACTCAAAACGTCTATACTTGACTGTGTTATACTTAATTGCTTACATACATGACTGCGTTATACTTAATTGCGTTATTCTATTTATTGACTAGTAGTTGTCTTTGGGAATTGACTCCCAGTTGTCTTTGGGAAGTGGCTCCCAGTTGTCTTTGGGAATTGACTCCCAGTTGTCTTTGATACATCCTAACATTTGCGAATGTTTGGATACATCACAAAAGTGAGGTCTTCGGAGATGAAGTAGAGACTCACTACTAATTGCTTAATTGTCTTGATGAACTCATACATGTCTTTATTATACTATATTGTAGCAGTGGGTTGTGAACACACAGGTTACAAGTCTCTTATGGCGGGACTTGTAACTGAGTGGATTCACGATGCCTTTGCTGTGTGATCATTCTTTAAGGCTTTTTCAACTGTTTTAAGACAAACTCTATGAACTCACCAACCGTTGTGTTGACACTTTAGCATGTTTATCTCAGGTTAGTAAGGCGATAGCTAGTGCGTGGAACTTAGAGTCAAGCTGCATATTCTGAAGACTTACGCTTTTATTATTTATCATTCAAAACTTTGTATACATTTATGTATCATACTTTGGAATCTCATGTTTGTAACTTTGAATTCATTAATCGAATGGTAACTTTTCAAAATGTCTCATTTAGAGTTCGTTTTCTATACCTTGTACTTTGTATTATGAAGTAGCACCCTTATGACATAGTCTTCCGCTGCGGTATTTTGGGGGTGTTACATGATATGATGATGTTTGGATCACTTTGAAACGAAGATTTATGAATGTATGATCAAAGGACTAAGAGAATAGAAATGGAGATCTAGAACAGAAAGTTTAGGAGTGCAAAAGGTGAAAAAAATCTGTGAAATGAACTAGTATTTATAGGGAGCAAAAATACTATTCTGGAGCGTGGCCGGTTCCCTTAATTAGGGGCCGGTCCCCTTAATAATTAAGGGGGCGCCTTATGAATTAAGGGGGCCGCCCCTTCAGAACGTTGGAATTTCTTGTCCTTTTGTGGGGAAAGTTTTTCTGTATAAAGTTTTCTATTTTTGGTTGGAAATTTGAAATCATATATTTATAGTGATTTAAACATATTTTTTTAATTCCAAAAATGTTTTATAAAAGATATTAAGTGTTTATGACATTTTAAAAAAGTTCTAGTGTTTTAGAAAAAAATTTCCTTTGATCATAGATTGCTATAAACACTTTGTTTATTCATACCTTAAGTGATTTGGATGTAAAGAGAATATTAATCACTAAATACTTGTTTATGTCATAAATTTTAGTTCAATTGGTTTATGTTTTGTAATTATCAAAACATAGAGATATTGATAATATGTTAATAATGTTTTTAGGCATTCTTTATGTCAACAAATGTTAATATCAAGGGTATTCACAAATTAAGTGATAATGTTTATATGATAAATTTGTATTTTAGCATATTGTTAATTTTTAATATCATAGTTAACATTTGTCTTGGTATTTTAATATCAAAGTACCTTTTTATATATAAAATTAAATTCGATTTCCAAATAATTTTATTAATATCGCAGTAACTTTGCAGTATCTTATTCTATACGTTTTACTTATTTATTTTATTAATATTAAATAAACTAGTATCTCGTAATAGACACCTTTCCATCTGTCTATTTTATAATCACGTGTCCATCTGACAAGAACCTTATCCTGTCCATCTGTCAGTTCTTTCTTTTTCTTTTTTTTCCTCTGTGTATCATTGTTAATTCTTAATTTATTTAATTCTCTCTCTCTTTTTTTTTTTTTTTTTTTTTTTAATTTCAGATTATTGATCCTGGAGATTTTATTGTTTGTTTTGATTTTATAAGAATCCTAGAAATTTTACCGTAATGGAGGCACAATGTTAAGGGGCCACAATACGAAACCTAAATATTCTACAGAATATTTTGGATCGTTTTTAATATCTGTGGATAGCCACCTCAGCATCTCTAAATGTAAAAGGATATTACAGCAATATCATAATGTAAATGATAGTGAATTCATTGATGTAAATTTTATATCTGTATGTTACTACGATATTTAAGTTGTACTTTTTGTTTGTTCTATTACTATGATATTTTTATATTAAGTTGTACTTTTTTTGTTTTGTTACTATGATAACTAGATATTTTAAGTTTTTACTTTTTTTTGTTTTGTAACTATGATATTAGGCTGTATGCGTGGAACAGTTAATATCAATTTATAATAAAAAGTTTAAAACTTTACTATTCTTCATTAGGATTCCAATTTTCAGAATAAGATTTTGATTTTAACATAATTTGTTAGTATCAGAATAAGTAAGTCAGATTTGTTAGTATGACAATAACTTTATCACATTTTATTATTATTTAAAATAAATTTAATTTTAAGTTTTTTCAAATTTAGAATAAATATCAGAAAAGAATATCACTCTAGTATCATAATATTTGACAAATAAATTTAACAAAATTTTTAAAAATAATAAAAGATAAGAATATCAATTTAGTATCACAATATAAAATTTTTGTTTAAAAATAAAAATATCACTTTAGTATATTTTTAGTATCATTTTATTATTATTTAAAAATAAATATCACTTTAGTATAATTTAGTATCATTTTATTAATGGTTAAAATTAAAAATCACTTTAGTATAAGTTTATTATTATATAAAAATAAATATCAGAATATTTGTCAAAGAATATTACTTTAGTTTCAGAATAATTATCAAATTTTTTAGTATCGGAATAAGTTTATTAATTTTAATTATACATTACCTGATATTAACATCAGAAGTTTCAAAAATCAATTATTAATATCAGAAAAAAATTTGAGTTTACAAAAATTAAACAATTAACAAATTAAAAAGTAACTACAACAATATCATAGTAACAATAACATAGTAACATTTCAAATTAACAATAACATAGTAACATTAACATTAAAATATATAAAATAACATATTAGTTTAATAACAGATAACTGAATTTCAATAACACAACAAAATTTCAATAACTTCTAATTGTTTTAAACTATTTAATCAGTCAAATCAATTCTTCCATCTTGTGTTGATGTCATTTTAGCTTTTTTATTTCTTTCTTCGAATTCTGATGCAGCCTTGTCAAGCATTTCTATCTCTTCAAATGTCATGAAATATGGATCTCTAATATCTGAAATTTGATTACTTATCTTTGAAAGAGAATCCCAAACTTTCGGATACAGTTCCCCATATTTAAGCTTTAAATAAAAAAAACGAATAATGTCTTCTATAGTTGCAGCAGCTTTATCAATAATTTGTTTAACCTTGTTGAGGCAAGTTTCATGTAACTGTTAAAAAATGTAGTTAAATATCGAAGATTTATCAATAATAATCAAAAAATTAACAACAATAATCAAATATTCATGTAACTGCTCAAAAAAGTAAAGGAATATTTCAACAATACCTGTTCTTTATCTTCATCTAAGATATCAAATCTTATTGTAGTTTTCCAGATAATTGCATCTTTAACATCTTGCATCTCTTTTTCTAAACTTCTAAGATTGTTCATCAAGAGACAAATATTTGTTGTGTCAAATGAATTAGGTCCACATGTTAAGTAACAAATTGTCTCAGATATCAAAGATCTTGCGGACTTTGTCTCTTCTTTGACTTTAGTCATACATTTTTCCATTTCCATCTTATATAGTAACATGTATTCATCTTCAAAATCATCTTCATCATCTGTATTTAAAATAAGATTTAGAAATGGTAAATATCAGACTATAGTATCAAAACTCAATTAATATCAGAATAGTTAAAATATTAAAATATTATGTTAATTTCAGAATTACAGGCAAACGCAAAATAATATTTTTATAATATTAATCAGAAAAACAATTTTGTATTTGTAATATCCATTGAAAACGCAGATAAAAGAAAAAATGTTAATATCAGAATATCTAACCTTATATGCCGTAAGCAGTTATAATTTCAGAGTAAGTATCATAATGATTACTAACATAATTATGATATTGTCAATTAATAGGTATGATATTAATTTAACTGTTAAACTACATTGAGAAATGGTAAATATCAGAGTAAATTATTTAACAAAATTGATATCTGAATAACTTATATATTAATATCAAAATTATAGACAATGAAGAATAAGATTTTTCCAATATTTTTATCAGAAAAACGTTTTTGTTATTGTAATATCCTTTGTAAACGCAGATAAAAGAACAAATTTCAATATCAGAATACCTATCCTTAAATGTGAATTAATATCAGACAAGGTATCATAATTATATCAATTTCAGAGTAGGTATCGTCAATAGATATTAATATTTTTTCTTTTAGAATAGCCATGATATTAATCTTTTCAAAATATGTTTTTTCGGAATATATAACATTTCATAATAGCTATCATAGAAATGTAATTAATATCAGAATAGCAATCATAGAAATGTAATTAATATCAGAATAGTTATCTTAAAGTGTGTTAATTTTAGAATGTCTTTTTTGAAATGCAAAATACATATTTGTAATTCTGAAAAACAAAAAAGATTAAATTAATAGTTCAGAATGAGAATTACTCATTTTTTGATAATACTAATCTTAATATCATAGTAGCAATCATACCGATGTATTATTATCAGAATACGTATTGTCAAATCATATAATAACAAAAAACTATAACAATATGAAATAATTAGGAATGCCTTCTTTAATTTCTGCAAATCTTACTTTCCTTAAAATCATTATCGATAAATCTGATTTTTTTTTTTGAATTTTTGTGTTTTTTTAAGCCAGATCTATACTGATATTATCCCATTAGTGTAAAGGTTATGGAGTATTTACGAAAATGCCACCGCATTTTTTTATCTTAGATGAGATGGACGGATGATCGTGTGGTCCACATTCAT
Organism: Artemisia argyi; assembly: GCA_030686995.1. Lineage (NCBI taxonomy): Eukaryota > Viridiplantae > Streptophyta > Magnoliopsida > Asterales > Asteraceae > Artemisia > Artemisia argyi. Next base: position 178,541 of record JARVZY010002553.1, read on the forward strand.
CCGTACCATCCGCACTAAAAATGAAAAACGCACCCGATCCTATATATATATATATATATATATATATATATATATATATATATATATATATATATATATATATATATATATATATATATATAAGTGTGATATACGAAATTATAATTTTTACTCAACATTCTATATAAGTTGCGCTTATACAATATTTGTGAACAAACTAGTATCTATACTTTTCCATCAAAGGTTTTTGTAATTTGCATCTATTCTTTAGAAGCAAACTTTTATAAAATGAAAAAGGCGTAAAACTATTCAACCCCCTTCTAGTTTTCCACATATTCAATTAGATAATTAACTAAGGGTTTAAACAAATAACAATAATGCACTAAAGATGAGTGCATACAAGGAAGGCTAAGGCGATTTGGTTGCACATTTGGGGTGGATTGTTAACAAATTCTTCCTTTAAGTAAGATGCTTAAAGTTAGAAACGAAAGAGATTGGCTCGGAGGGGTGTACTAGGGGTATCGTGTACTAAAAATGAGTGCAACGCTAAGGTGTGGGAAAATTAATTGACTTTACTAGTCAAGTAATATGACTTAAATGGTCAAGTAATTGTGATACGGGTTTAAACACAAGGGTGATCCTAATGCCTCTTATCATGTAGTAAATCCTAACTACACGAATGTAGTCTCACTAGTGGTTTCGGGATGCATCACTAACGCAAGTAGAACCTAAATGCTACCAGTACACTCATAAGCACTAATAATGAATGCTTTTTCAAACAAATCTAAAGGCGAACCTCACATATTTGGGTGGAAAATTCTTTTGAGTGGTACGGTTTTTGTGCTAGTCATACAACTCCTATCCATGAGACGCTTATTAAGGCTAAAGCTTCACTCCTAAATGTTGTAAAAAGTTTTAAATTTGGCGCTAAAATTTCCCTAACAAGTATTTCTCTTAGTTTTATTACATACCTACTATCAAACAAACAAACTCAAGTGCAATTGTATTCTCTAAGGTATCATCATTTACCCTCCCCTTACACTTAGGATGGACATTGTCCCCAATGTTCAATTAAAGGGTGTAAAAGTAAAACAGGTAAAAGAATGAAAACAAATACTCCCCTGATTCGTTCGGTGTGGATAAACTGTCAACAAGGTTAGATCTTCCTCCAAGAAAATGAACTTTGAAAGCTTCCCTCCAGAAATATAAATCATCTTCTTGTCCAATGTAACCTGTTAAACCAGAGAAAACAATCAAGGCAAACCTCGCGTAAAATCGGAGGCAATCTATATATACTAAAACTCCTAGAAAACAAATTAAGATATAATGTTTATAGAATGAATGTTTGCATATTTCCTGGAGTTTATAAAACTAAAGAATCAACAAAAACTTTTATGACTCTGGTAGAAAAACAAAACTCACAAAATTTCTAGATTTTTACACGTGACGCCATCAGGTATTAAATCCTGACGCCGTCAGAAGTGACCTGAAGAAATCTTTATGTTAAGTTTCCGGAAAATTACGGAAAAACTTATTTCCTACTTCCTGGAAAATCCTGCAAAACATCATTATGACTCGATACAAGCATTTGACTCTAACAATTACTAATATACATGTTCATTTAATATTGTAGTGGGTCATGCTCAATTTCGTTCTTATAAACAAATTTGGATTTCCCTTACACTTAGCTTTTGCAAAATACCGTTATATGTAATTAAGACGAAGTTAAAAACAAAATAAAGCATTTTCTCAATTTACTTAGAAACATGATTCACCAACAATAAAAATAAAGCACGCATACGGAAACAAATTAAATCAAACAAATAAAACACACAAAACATGGGTTGCCTCCCATGAAGCGCTTTTGTTTATTTACGAGTTTTGTAGCTAGACTCAAGGTCACGGGCTACTATGTGACCTCGTCATCGGTCACATTCTCTAGGTCATCCTCAATCTTAGTTTTGTATTCCGGACCTAGTTGCAAGCATTCCTTGTAGAAACCGAATATTCTACTCATGACATAGTCTACTCCTCTACGTCTATCCTCATTATTTCTATAGTATACCGCTTGCTTGTGTTCCTTCTCTAGGTTTGACAAAATACGGAATTGTTCAATCTTATAGGGAATTTGGTAGGCTATCTGATGGATCTAAACACCTTGATCTATATTAGAATGATACTTTGAGTTATACCACTAAGTATGCGGAATCTACTTAGTAATACTTAGAAGTTTGTATGTGAATAAAACCGTTGTATATGAATGAGAATAATGAGTGAAACAAACTGTTAACTCCAATATTATTAAGAACAATAATACGAGTGAGCTTTGTATCACTAGGGTTACAACCTTGAAGCTCTAAAGAAAAATGTATATGAGTTATATCTAACCCTAGACCTAGGACCTCCTTTTATAGCACAAGGAGTCCTCCTCTACAAGATACGTATAATGATAATAGAATAAGATATACACAAGATCTGTTCTATATTTATCTATACAAGTTTCCTAACAGTTATCCCAATAGCAGTGGTAATAATATGTACTAGCAGTGGTAATGTGTTTCCACTGCTAGTGTATTCTTCAGCAGTTGTAATCTCTATACTAGCCGTGGTAACTGTTAATATAATTCCCAACAATCCTCCCCTAAACTTATTATCACAATGTAAATCAATAAGTTTCTTCAAGTTGTCAGCATATGTGAAGATTTGGGAATTCTTCCAAGCACTCATCTCCTTTTTCTCAACTCCTTATCAGCCTTCATACTTTGATCATAAATCCTCTGTAGCAAATCTTCTATGATTTCACTTCTTCCCCAACATCTGAGCTTAATATACATCATAACAGTGAGAACACCTGCTCTCAATGGATATTCCTTTTCAGCTAACATAAACACATCAACTCCATCTTGAGTAGAAACATGATGTACGACACTTGAATCATAAAATTTCCACAAAGTATTCATATTATGAGCTTCAAATCTCCAATATCTGTCACCAGGGTCAGGTTCATATAATCTTCTGAAGTGAACCCACAACTCTTTAGCTTTGACATCAACAAGTTCATCTTTCTTGAACAGATCTTGTATTATCCTCCATAAAGTATCCAGATCTTCTCTATCACAAGATCTAACAACATCTTCAAAATCTCTGCAAATGCTTGTGACATTACCAGTTCTGATAATTTTCCATGCAAAACCAAAATCATCAGAATAAATTTTCCAACCAACTACTGGATATCTTGATTGTAAAGGTTCTACATTCAGCACATCAGTTTCAATAAATACCATATTTGTAACTTGTTCTTCAGTTAACTTGCTAACACCTTCCATTGCTTGAGATAACTTCTGAGTCTTAATTTCTTAGCATCTTTGGATTCAAGACTCACTCCTAACCTTTTTTATTTCTTAGCTTCTAGCTCTAAATCCATAGGAATGAAATTACTATCGTATCTTTTAACTCTGTAATAAATTCCTTCAATCTGATCATGTGACATTCCTTTAAATTGTGCCATCTTCCAATAGGTCTTCATCTCAGCAATAATATGTGCCTTTGTAGGTTGTCTTGACTTCTTTTGACCCTTTCTTACTGTGCCAATAATATCATCAAGAGCCTGTTGATTCTTCATCTCAATAAAATCCTTTAATTGAGCAGACCTTTGATCTTTAGTTAAAGTTGTATTTGCAATGAGTTCAACTGCCTTCTTCCTAATCACTGGATCATTTGCAATCATAAACTCAATCTCTTGTTCACTATGCACATAAGTAAACATTGGAGGTTTCTCTTTTAGCACAGTTGGTGGAACAATAGAAATTGGTTCTTCAAGCACTGTTTCCAATTTATCCAACCTCTGAACCTCCATGAAACTTGCAATATCTAACTCTTCTTGCTTTTTCTTCTTTGCAACTTCAACTGCTTCTTATTCCAGTGCCAAGTTTGCATCATAATCTATCTGAGCATGCTCACTTTTTGAAATCTTCCTTGACTGTTGCTCAGATGATTCTTCAAAAATGTGAACTTTTCTTTTTTCAATTCTCTTTCTTTGAAATTCTACATCAGCAACATCCACTATGTCTTTATTTATTTCCATTGTGTCTTTATTAGTTTCAGCTGCTTCCGCAAAAATTTCCTTAGATCCCACTGCATCTTCCTTTACTTGAACATCATTAACATCATCAAGTTCAGCAAATTCTTGTTCAACGTTGAGTCTCCTCCCCTTAACTGTAGCATCAGTTTTAATCCTCCCCTGTTTGGGAGAATTTCCCAAATCTTCACTGAAATATGCTGAGTCTTCATCATGGGGTGAAGAGGAAGATAAAAGCACAAGGTTGGCAGATCTGTGCTTCTTAAGTCCCTCAACTTCTTCTTGTAAATTCTTGATCTCTGTTCTCACCTGGGCAAGCTTTGTGGCATGTTGTTGCTTAGTCTGTGCCAGTTCTTTCTCTAGAGCTTTAACATGTTTGACTATATTTGTACAAAGTCCCATCAATTCAGTAGGTTGCACACTGCCCTCAACACTTCCAACTGTGTTACCTGTTGGGAAAGGTGAATCATAGGGCATTGATTCAGGCTCTTCTCTAGTTGGACTAGAATGAAGCCTAAAAACACCACTGCTTGTTCATAAACCAAAAGGCTCAAAATCAGGCAATGTTGTAATGGGAGGAGGTGGCTGTTTATGCCTCCTCTCAAAAGTGTGAGTAACAGCATGGGTGTGTTGAATAGGTGGAACAACAATTGTGGGTGTGTGATGGGATACAACTGGGATTGTTGCATCTTCACCCTGTACCTGTGAAATCTTTGAAAGCATTTCAGGAAAAAGTGGTTTAACCTCCCCATTCCAAAGTTCTGAAGCCTTACTCATATTTTGAAAAACTTTTGGCTTAAGACAGGGGGTTTTATAAACTCTTTTGTGGGTTTGCAGTGGAAATTCATTTAGCACTGCTTGCACAAACCTTGGATACATCAAAAATTTATATGAACTCTTTACATTGCCTTTCATATTATTGAAAATATACTTTGAAAAATTGAAAGTCCTATCTGTTGCTAAGCAAACCAAAGGGTAAGCCATAGTTGATGCAAATTGTTCATAAGAAGTTTTCTTAGGACTTAGGCAATGTAAAAGAGTATGAATGAAAAATCTCCAATGGAGACAAAAACATCCTTTTCTGAAAGTAACTTTTTGATCAGATGTATCATACCCCATGGAAGCAATATATTTGTGAATGTCTGAATTAGGTAATGTGATGATACCATTGAGATCATCCAATTTGAGAATTCTCCTCAAGGATGATTCAGTAACATCAATGGTTACCCCATCCATTGTGGCTCTAAGAGCTTCCACATATTCATGTGTGTCTCCCTGTTCAATAGTTATGGACTCCACAATGTTCCAGAACTGCTTGATATGAGAAACATAGACTGTGGGATTGATAGTTACAGCATACCTGATATGGGTAGTGTTGAGAAAATCCACAATCTGATGAAAAACAGGGCCACTCTTTTCGTTTGACTTCTATAAATAGGCCACTTGGTTGTGTTCCTCAGCAAAGTTTAGAATCACCATAATTTTGTGAGAATAAGATAAAAGTGTTAGTAATCGTGAATAAGAATCAAGCCGTATGAGAATAATTATATACTAATAGGGTTTTGAGGAGTATGCGTAAGGTGAATTATCTTTAGAATAAATTTATCTTTGGAAAAAGAATAAATTAAAATAGGTAAGTGGATAATTCACAAAAATTTACCCTATTAATAAGGAAACACGGTTATTTACAACGGCTAGTTAAAAAATAAGATTACTGACACAACAGTTGTAGTGGCTAGTTCACCAGTGGTAAAAATTACTCTTGCAGTGGTAACTGTGAACTAGCAGGGGTAAATTTTCACAAAATTTGCAAGAGCAGTGGTAAATAAAACAAGTAAAATTCAGCTGCTCTAAACATAGTTTTTAGCAAACTATCAGCTATCAATGGATTTGATATGTCTTTACCATGAGCCGTTTGATATGGACTAGCCAACTCTTCATCACTTGGAATATGGTGAGTTGATGACCATATAGTTTTTGGTAAACTATCAACCATAAACGGATTTGAAAAGTCTTTACCAGTAGCCGTTTGCTCTGGACTAGTTGATTCTTATATTGATTAGACATGGTGAATCAATAACCATTTGTTGTGTGTCTTAGATACACACCTTATAACCTCAATCATTCAGAAAATATTGGTTTGTGCTCTTCATAAGTAGGAAACACCAAACTTAACCAATATAGTTTAACCCAAAGTAACTTTTTAACCAAGTTACTATTCATAAAAATATCTGTCTAAAGTCAACCCGATAATATCCAAATTTACTCTTCCAACCTACCAAAACAGATAAGAATAAATATCCCTCATTAATTAACCCTTGGCCTTGACTTTGCTTATAAAAGGGGCTCAAACCAATACAAGTCTTCCTCAAAACAAATTTTCAATATCACAAACCCTAAAAATCATCATGAGTTGGTTTCCACTTATCTACATCTCATCTGATGACACATCTGATGAAGAAACCAGTTGTTGTTCTGATTCTGAAGAACTATCAGCAGGATGGAGTGGATATTTTCCTCCAAGTGCTGCAACAGGTACATCATCCAATATGAAACCAAAGAAGAAGGTCTCAGCTGCTCCTGCTCCATCGTTGGAATTTTACTCAAGCTCTTCTTTAGATGATGATGATCCTACCTACACCCTGTCCAAGGAGCTTCCAAAAGCCCTTACTACAGCTCTGGAGTCAGCCATGGTCAACATGAAGTGGCCTGCACTAGGAAAACCTTCAAGACTCCAAAAGTCACCCAAACAAGTATTGGGCTTTGCTTGTCCAAGAAAGCAACTTTCTTTTGATGACAAGAGAAAGAAAGCTTATAAGGGCAAGCATGATTATGAGGGTATAGACAAGAAGCCCATGGAGTAGCTTGTTTGTTGAGTAGGGTGTTAGGTTATGAATCTTTGTGTTTTATGATGTGGTTATTGTATTTGTCTCTTTGTTTGATGTACTCTGTATCTTTGGAATGAATGAATGAAAGTACTTTTATCTTTTTCTTTTACCACTAAGAGAACAAATCTTTCCACTGTTTGTACCATGGTTTCCACTGTGCTTTAATTCCTCTGCATACAAGTTAGTAGAAAACCATACAAACATATACAAACAATATTAGTACATAAGAACTATCCTGCAACACTGAAAATCATTAGACATCAGAGATTTATTGGTTGAACATTCCAATACCTATTGCCAAGTACTGAAACCTACCCACATCAAGTCCTTTTGTTAACAAATCAGCATAGTTGTCATCTGTATGAATTTTGACAACTTGGATAAGCTTTTTATCAAAACAATCTCTAATTAAATGATGTCTAATCTCTATATGTTTAGTTTTAGTGTGTTGCACAGGATTTTTAATAATGCATATGGTACTACTATTGTCTATATATATAATGGTGTTCATGAAATTGTACCCATAATCCAATAGTTGATTCTGAAGCCATAAGATCTGAGCACAACAGCTTGCAGCATCTACATACTCTGCTTCAGTTGTTGAGGTAGCCACCATAGTCTGTTTCTTGCATTGCCATGACACCAATCTACATCCAAGAAATTGACATCCTCCTGTAGTTGACCTTCTATCCAAACTTGCACTAGCATAATTGTTGGGATTCTAGATTTGATGTGACAAAATAAAAGAATGAAACAAGAAGGGCTAAAGTTGACAAAGAGAGAAAGCTACAAAGAATAAAGATACAGGAAATATTCTATTATGAAGAAACGATTTTGATAATATTCTTTATTTTAGTTTTATTCTTATCTCTTTGTAAACCCTAATATCTCTCTATATAAAGAGACATAGGGTACAGGTTTTCATATGTCTTTCACAATGTAGTCGACTAGAAAAATGTGTGTGTGTGTCTAGGGCGTAGGATATAAACGCCTAGACTAGAGTTGTTTTAGTTTCGTATCCTCTAAGATCTGAGGTGTCTTAGATCCTTGTTACAGTTAGGTAACACGTTATTATTCTGATCAAATAATAATTGGAGGTGAATGTGGAAAAACCTTGTTGTCAATAACTTTGATTTGTTCTTATTCCGCTGCGTGTACATGTTTATTATCATTGTTATTGTTTAACCCTAGTGCTCAAAACGGTCCATGGAGTCTAACAAACTCCACAATTGGCATCAGAGATAGGTTAGCTCGTTACCTAGGGATTCACAAGGTTTTATCATGGAGAAGAAAGCAGCTTTGATATTTGGGTTTCGTATTTTTATGATGTTGCTGTGAAGAATTAGTTTGGCAACAATGAATGAAAAACCCTAAGCGACAAAAAGATGTATTGGTAATCTCGTACTTAATCCTTAAATTTTACCTCGTATTAAATAAGTTAACATGAGTCAGATTTAATAATGTACCTCGTACAAATTTGTTAGATCTGGTTGTCATGTGAATGTTGCATTCTATATTCATTCAATTAAAGATTCCTCGTACTGATTGAAATAAGAATTAATTGCACAAGAATTAATTGGATTGATCTAGTTATTTAAATTGCAATTGGAAGGTAATAATTAAGATAATGGGATGGTGGAAAAAGATATGTTATTCTTTGTGATTGATGGATTTTACGAAGGCTTCAATTGAAATTAAATTGATCATTATTAAATCATTGATTATCATTCATCATGGGTTGGTAATCAATTATGAGTCAAGAGCAGAGGTAACATTAATTGTGCATGTGGTATATTGAATCTTTTACCTAGTATTCAATAATATGTCGCTGGTTTTGTATGGTGATTGGTTCATTTGTACTGAAGTGCATAAGACAGAAGTAACAAAAGCAGTAGTTTGCACATGGTTTCTATGATCTTGTTGTCTTGTGCATTATTATAAGTGATGATAGTTTATTTGAATGTTGCTGCTTTGTGCTATCTGATTCTGCTGCTACGCTTATTGTTCACTCTGCTGCTACAAAGTTTACTCTACTGCTTGCTTTATGACTCTACTGCTGTTGTATTTTACTCTGCTGCTCGACACTGCTGCTTGGGAATTAATTATGCTGCTGTGTTATTTATTCTACTGCTGCGTTTTGATGATTTAAGAGCAGTAAGGGGAAGTACATATGGGTTGTTGGTATACACACACAAGAAGGAGTTTGGTTATTTTGTTCTTAAAAGATTTATGGCTCGTTCTTATTTAATTATTTGATTATGAAGAAGGTTAATTATCACTTAGTTGATGTTGTAGTTGAGTTTCACAGGTTTGTGTTCTTATCATATCTCAAAGTGGAGAGTTACACTTTGAAGATAACTTGTTTGTTTTATATAGTGGTGACAACAGCTTGATAAATCTAGTTTTCATAGGTTAAGGGGAGGATGGACGAAGACCTAGTTAGCTATCACTTAAAGGAGTTACATTGTAGTGCTCAGTGTCTCATTGAAGATGAGGATTTTGTCAAGGGATCGAGGTCTACTTATATTTTTTGTTCTTGGTATAAGTTTGAAGTCACGTGGTTAGTACAAGATACAAGACGCAGGTTTGGGAAATTCAACTTCTTCATCAAGTTCGTTATACTCAGTTTTCTTCATCAGTGATCATTACATAAGAGCCTACAGATTTGAAGAATCATGAAGATGGTTAACACATTGATTTCAGGGGAAGCATATTATGATGTGTTTAATCACTTGATGTTCATGCACCACTCAAGGGGAAGATTATATTGCTTACATTCCCTATTTGTTGATAACAAAAAGGGGAAGAGATGTTGGAGTGGTATGGCATGGCTTAAGGGGAAGACAATACTTGTTTCATTCAGGGAGATGTTTATATCTCAACTTCTCTACTTCGCCTAGGGAAGTTCGTACACGACTTTGTTTGTTTTGTCATCATCAAATAGGGGAAGATTGTTGGGATTCTAGATTTGATGTGACAAAATAAAAGAATGAAACAAGAAGGGCTAAAGTTGACAAAGAGAGAAAGCTACAAAGAATAAAGATACAGGAAATATTCTATTATGAAGAAACGATTTTGATAATATTCTGTATTTTAGTTTTATTCTTATCTCTTTGTAAACCCTAATATCTCTCTATATAAAGAGACATAGGGTACAGGTTTTCATATGTCTTTCACAATGTAGTCGACTAGAAAAATGTGTGTGTGTGTCTAGGGCGTAGGATATAAACGCCTAGACTAGAGTTGTTTTAGTTTCGTATCCTCTAAGATCTGAGGTGTCTTAGATCCTTGTTACAGTTAGGTAACACGTTATTATTCTGATCAAATAATAATTGGAGGTGAATGTGGAAAAACCTTGTTGTCAATAACTTTGATTTGTTCTTATTCCGCTGCGTGTACATGTTTATTATCATTGTTATTGTTTAACCCTAGTGCTCAAAACGGTCCATGGAGTCTAACAAACTCCACAATAATCACTATCTGAGTATGTGATCAACTTCATTGGAGATTTTCTTGGATACCACAATTCTAGATTAGGATATGTCTTCAAATACCTAAAAATCTTCTCTACTGCTGTCATATGTGATGTCTTTGGAGTAACTTGAAATCTTGCACAAGCACATACAACAAACATAATGTCTGGTCTTGATGAAGTAAGATACATCAATGAACCAATCATATATCTATAAGTGTGCACATCAACATCTGCTCCACTAGCATTCTTCAACAATAGATGAGTAGTCTTATCAGTAGGGGTATTTGAAGGTTTAGCATCAGAAAAGTGAAACTTCCTTATAATCTCAGTCACATACTTGTCTTGACTGATAAAGATTCCATCTTTTCTTTGTTGTACTTGCAGTCCCAAAAAGAAAGTAAGTTCTCCCATAGAACTCATTTGGAACTCATCTTTCATTAATTTTTCAAACTTTTTGCACATCTCTTGTCTTGTAGCTCCAAAGATGATATCATCAACATACACTTGAACCAGTAAAATATCACCCTTGTCTTTCTTGATGAACAAAGTTTGATCAATCTTTCCTCTATGAAACCCATTATTCAACAAATAAGTAGCTAAGGTTTCATACCACTTCCTTGGAGCTTGATGTAAGCCATAAAGAGCCTTAACAACTTTTTACACTTTATTTGGATGTTGAGAATCTTCAAAGCCTGGAGGTTGAGAGACATAAACCTCCTCATCAATCTTTCCATACAGGAAGACACTCTTGATATCCATTTGATAGACAGTAAAGCCCATAAAGGATGCATAGGCTAAAACAATCTAATAGCCTCAATCCTTGCAACAGGAGCAAAAACTTCTTCATAGTCAATACCCTCCTCCTGAGTGTATCCTTGAGCAACCAACCCAGCTTGATTCTCCTAAAGCCATAGAAAAAATTTTAGGTTCCATTTGTGATAGAAAACAGAAAAAAAAACATTCATTCTTGTTTGAGTGCTTCATGGATTCATAAACTTCACTAATGAACCCATGAATATCTTGCATCTTTGTTTGCCTTCTTGTCTTCACACCTGATTTTAGCTCACCAATTACATTTTCAAGTGGATGTACTTTGTGAACTGTAGTTTGTGATGGGTTAGGAATATCATATGACGTAGGCATGTTTGTGATTTCAACATCATCATTAGGTGTTTCCTGAGTTGAATTTTCCACATTTGGACCATCAGTGGAAACTTCTGGTGGAGCGGTGGGAATAAGATTACCACTACTTTTAGGAATTTCTTTATTCAGGACATCAAAATTCACAACATTAGCATCACCTTCCTTTTCAGAATTCTTTGAAGGTTGTGAGTCTTCATTATTATCAATAAAGTCCCAAAGTGGCATAACAATTTGATTTTTATCATCTTCATCATTGCTGCAAGGTTCATCTTCATCAATGAATTCTTCTGAGCCCTCAAGATCGTTGTCTCTTGTTCGTGAGGTAATAGGAACATAATTCATTGTATTAGATAAAGTCTCAAGATCAAATAGCCATTCTGGTCCTAAACCTGCTATGTTAGTTCTATTTTCAAGGAACTGAACATGCAAATTTTCTTCAATCTTCTTTGTACTCAAGTTGTAGACTCTAAAAGCCTTGCTAACCATAGAATAACCAACAAAGAAGCCTTCATCTGACTTTTCTTCAAACTTTCTCAGATAATCAATGGTATTGAGAATTGTGACATGACATCCAAATGGCCTCATAAAATCCAAGACTGGGGGTCTTTCTCTGAATAGCTCATAAGGTATCTTGTTCTTAGTCTTTACCACTAAAACCTTGTTTTGAATATAACAAGCTGTGTTAACTGCTTCAGCCCAAAAAGTCACTGGTAGCTTGGAATCAACAAACATGGTTCTAGCAGCCTCAATTAGTGTCATGTTTCTTCTTTCAGCAACACCATTTTGCTGAGGTGTTCTTGCAACACTAAATTCTCTTTTAATACCTTTGTCTCTGCAGAAATCATCCATAACTCTATTCTTGAACTCTGTCCCATTGTCACACCTGATGATCTTTATCTTCTTATCAACTTGATTTTCAACTTCAGTAATTAAAGTTTTAAGGATGCCTGTGGTTTCATCCTTGGTTCTTAAGAAGAAAACCCATGTAAATCTGCTAAAATCATCAGTCACAACAAGACAATACTTCTTCAAATTTATGCTACTCACTGATGTAGGACCAAACAAGTCCATATCAGCATGTATAGTGGATATTCAATAGAGTTATGTACCTTGGTTTTGCAAGAAGCTCTATGTTGCTTGCCTTTAAGACATGCAACACATGTTTGGTCATTCTCAAATCTCTTCTCTGGTAGACCTCTGACTAGATCATCTTTCACAATCTTGTTAATGGTCTTGAAGTTTACATGACCAAGTCTTCTATGCCAAAGCATGGATTCATCCAAAGTGGCTTTTGCAAGCAAACAAGTAACATCATCTTTAGCCACTATGTTCTTCATGTCAATGCTATAGAGATTACCTTTTCTAGGGATTTTAAGCAAAACCTCACTTTCATCAGGTAGCTTATAGTCCTTAGATAAGATATAGCATTCATCTTCTGAGAATAGAACTCCATGTTTCTTGTCACACATCTGTGACACACTGAAGAGATTGTACTTGAGTTCTTTCACATAATACACATTCTCAAAGTCCAAGTTTCCAGCCTTGATTGTTCCTTTTCACCAATACCACCTCCAAAGCTGATAAACTGTCCATCATAAGGTTTGAAATCTGAAAGATAGGACTTATTGCCAGTCATGTGCCTGGATCATCCACTGTTTGAATATCCTTGATTTTCTTTAGGCTTTGAAAGTCCCTGCACATAAAATAAAGGAATTAGTTCCTTTTGGGGACCCAAGCCACAAATGACTTGGATCTGCCTCGTGTATCAATATAATTATATCTATCAAAGGTCATTGATACACCATTGGGATTGTTTGAGGTGTTAATACTTTTTGGTTTCCATTCCCAACGTGCTGAGGCCTTAACAGCATTTCCCACATTTACCCTTTTGTTGTTCACAGAAACACCAGTGGAAACTTTTGGCCTAGCAGTGGTAACTGCTGGCTTAGCAGTGGCAACTGCTGGTTTTGAAAATTTAGGTGCCCACTTGTGATTATTGTAAACTCTCTTTTCATAAAAGGTCTTTCTCCCGGTTTGTGCAGATTTAAAAAAATTGTTAATTGGATTTGCACTTTTGACAGGAGACTTAGAGTAAGCTCTGTTCATTTTTCTGACAGTGGCAACAGCTGGTTTGGCAGTGAAAAGAGATTTGATACCAGAGTTTAACAAAACAGACATGGGAATCATTTTTCTTAAAGGATTTTGGTGAGTATTCTTATTAACATAGATTTCATTCACCCTGGTATTCCCAAACACTTCTCTGCTACCCATGTGATAGCCACAATTATAATGAAGGTGTTCAAAACTACCACAGATGTGGCAAGGTTTGTTGTTAAAAACAAAGTAAATACAAAATTGTCTAGTTTTAACATGATTCCAACTCCTTTGGTTGCCCCTAGGAGTTGATGACCTGCATCTCTACATTTCAACATATCTAGTAGTAGGCCTAGTGTGATTAACTTGTTTCATAGGCTTCACTTCTTCAATCTTAACAACTTCAGGAATACATTTTTTAACTTCCACATTAACACTCTCAGGAACACCAGTTTTAGACTCAACATTCACATTTTCATCTTTAAGAGATGAGTCACTAGCACTATCAAATGTATCAACCTCAACATCAACCCTTTCAATAGTAACATCTTTAACAAATTTTGGGCCATAGGTCATGGTTGGTGATACGTGGGAATCGCACCAGGTTTTACCTCTCGAGAAGCTTACAACCCCCACCAGGCAGTGTACCTGATCGTTGTAGTATAGTATAGTGACAAGTACCGGGGGATTGATAGTTCAACTCAAGAATAGTATCGCTAGGATTAGAAAGCCTCCTAAACTAGGTCTAGAGATGAGGGATGATTCATTTTGTATTTTTATATTTTATAAAAGCAATTAAAATCTCGGTTTTGGAAGAATGGGCGGAATTAGTTGCTAGCCAACTAACCCAATTAACTAAGATGCAATCAAAATAAAATAACAGAAATGAAAATAAAACTAATTATACTAATGTGGTGTAAACAATGATGAGGAAAGTTGTGTTTACTTAGGTTTCATTACTCCCTGGATATCTTTTACAGGTTGATAGCTTGTTACAATTGCATGGATGACGGGACATACTCCTTAATACTAGTCGTAGGGCCGTGTACAATATTCCCTAACTCTATAGGATCCTACTTCACTCCATGTCGAGCCGTTAGAAGCTCCTAACATGGGATCATTAGAATTCTCCAACGCATTAAATACAACCAAAAATCGTAGCACACCTCCGATCATGTTTCTTAAGACGTTCAAGCAAGTTACCAATGGAAGTCTGCCAGTTTTCTTAAGCCTAACATCGAATACAATCATCCGTAACAACTATAAACAAACAATCAACCCATAATCAACATCTAGGTTTCACTACATCTAAGCAAGCAAAAAAGAATTCAGCCTAGCATGTTAAATAGAAGACAAGCGTAAGATATAATCAAACAACACATAGACATATTGAATGATTTGAAAGAGTACTTATCTCTAATTGAACATGAAAGATTCAAAGGGTTGAAACCCTTGAAAAAGCTATAAAATTCGGCCTAGGGTTTTTTCCCTCAAAGTTGCACACTAATGAATAAAATTTGGAAAACTATATATAGATTTTATAGGGTGACGGCGTTATGTGTTAAGTTGTGACGCCGTCAACTCAACGCCATAATGAAATCGTATTGCCTAGATCTGCTTGTGACGTCGTCATGTGTGATTTTCTTCGGGGCCGTCACTAATACTTGGACCATGACGGCCATGGGTGACGCCGTCATCTCCTATGCACAAAAACACTCTGGATCGTCACGTGTATTTTTCGTATCCACCTCTTTTGTAACTCTTGACGCCGTCATGTGGAGAGCCTTGACGCCGTCAGGTACTGTTCCAGCAAGGAAAATTGAGACTTTGCCGTTTTCTTCACTTTTATGCTCCAAAAACGTCCAAAATGCTTCCTTTTCCAGATTTCTCTCCAAAAGTACCTAAAATGACAAAAGGAACAATTTAGGGCAATAATTCATCATATAATCTCGAATTCGAGCTTAAATGACCCCTTAAAAGTGGTTCACTTTTCGCCTCATCAAATACCCTTACACTTGAGATTTGCTTGTCCTCAAGAAAATGCGCTTTTATTTTAATCAAAATACAAGTTAGGGGTCATTTAACGCTAATATAAAAGTAATTACAAGAAATAATCGTTCCACTAAAGACCAAAGACAAGAACAGAGGTCATACACTAGCACCTCACAAATAATGTTTAGATACTCACATCTCTTGGGTGTAATAAAGTATATATCACAATAAGGAAATGGAAAACATCTCTCACTACCTGTCAAAGCAAAATAGATTACCATAGGCTTGGGAAAGGATCAAACATCCACCACTTGGCGTAAGCACCTAGGATAAACTATCAAAGAGGTCTTTTAAAGGGTTATAACGTTAGGTGTAGGGATATGGAAAACACGGTTTTGTTGGATAAAGGCAATATTTACTGGGGGCGAGTTAATCATCTTGGTTAATTACATGTACAGTATGGCGTTGCTAAGCCAAGACTAGACTCGAATTAAGCTAAAAAATGAAAAATAACAAAAACATAAAATAAACATAGAATGAAACGGGATGGTAGTCCGTACGTTTTTTTTTTCTTTTCTATCTTTTTTTTTTTTTTTTTTTTTTTTGCATACACTCTTACCCTACCATCCAAAATAATACATCGTAGGTAATGTACATTCCCCTTACACTTGAATTTTTACATACTTTACAATAAATTAATCTAATGACTCGAATCAAGATAATCAAAACACTTGGAGTACTTTTAAGATTAACGCACATATGGGGGTAATAATTTGATGTTCTTCCCAATTACTGCATAACACAAGCACTTTACCCATGAGTCCCAATAGTCCTAAAACAATATGTACAAGATATGACTCGACTTAGCAACCATGTAATCAATTAGATAATTAACTAAGGGTTTAAACATGTAACAATAATGCACTAAAGATGAGTGCATACACAGAAGGCTAAGGCAATTTGGTTGCACATTTGGGTGGGTTGTAACAAATTCTTCCTTTAAGTAAGATGCTAAAAGTTAGAAACGAAAAGAAAGGCTCGGAGGGGTGTACTAGGGGTATCGTGTACTAAAAATGAGTACAACGCTAAGGTGTGGGAAAATTAATTGACTTTCCTAGTCAAGTAATGTGACTTAAATGGTCAAGTAATTATAATACGGGTTAAAACACATGGGTGATCCTTGTGCCTCTTATCATGTAATAAATCCTACTACACGAATGTAGTCTAACTAGCGGTCACGGGATGCATCACTAATGCAAGTTCTAGAATCTAAATGCTACCGGTACACTCATAAGCACTAATAATGAATACTTTTCCTATCAAATCTAAAGGCAAACCTCACATATTTGGGTGGAAAATTTTTCTGAATGGTACGGTTTTATGCTAGTCATACAACTCCTATCCATGAGACGCTTGCTAAGGCTAAAGTTTCACTCCTAAATGTTGTAAAATTTTTTAAATTTGGCACTAAAATTAAACTAACAATTATTTCTCTTAGTTTTATTACACACCTACCCTCAAACAAACAAACTCAAGTAAAGTGTATCTATAAGGTATCATCATTTACCCTCCCCTTACACTTAGGATGAACATTGTCCCCAATGTTCAATTAAAGAATGTAAAAGTAAAATAGGTAAAAGAATGAAAACAAATACTCCCCTGATTCGTTCGGTGTGGATAGTGTGGCAACAAGGTTAGTTCTTCCTCCAAGAAAATGAACATTCAAAGCTTCCCTTCCAGAAATATAAATCATCTTCTTGTCATATATAACCTGTTAAACCTAAGAAAACAAACAAGGCAACCTCGCATAAAATCGGCGGCAATCTATATATACTAACAAATCCTAGAAAGCAGTTTAAGATATAATGCATCTTCCGCTCCCTTACCTACAGGGGTGGTGAGCTGAAGTGAGAGCGGCCCTCGTTATACGACCTGTCTGGGTTTGTGTTAAGTAGCCGGGTATAACAATGGTATTATTGCAGCGAATAATCGGCTAAATCAGTGCTTAAAAACCTTGTTTTAAAGAGGTGCCATGTAGGGTACACTTCAGAGGTTGCCAAAAGACTGAAAGTCTGAGGACAACTTGCTTTCTTCCTGCTTTTTCTTTCGTGAAAAAAACTTGTGGAATGAATGTTTGCAGATTTTCTGGAGTTTATAAAACTAAAGAATTAACAAAAACCTTAAGACTCCATTAGAAAAACAAAACTCGCAAAATTTCCAGAATTTTACACATGACGCCGTCAGGAGTTAACTCCTAACGCCATTAGAAGTGACCTGCAGAAATCTTTACATTAATTTTCTGGAAAATTTCTGGAAAAACTTATGTCCTACTTTCTGGAAAATCCTGCAAAACATCATTATGACTCGATACAAGCATTTGACTCTAACAAGTACTAATACACATGTTCATTTAATATTGTGGCGAATCAAGATCAATTTCGTTCTTAGAAACAAATTTGGGGTTTCCCCTAACACTTAACTTTTGCAAAATACCTTTATATGAAGTTAAGACGAAGTTAAATAACAAAATAAAGCATTTTCACAATTTAGTTTGAAACATGATCTACCAACAATAAAAATAAAGCATGCATACGGAATCAAATAACAATCAAACAAATAAAAATCACACAAAACATGGGTTGCCTCCCAAGAAGCGCTCTTCTTTATTTACGAGTCTTGTAGCTAGACTCAAGGTCATGGGCTATCCTATATGTGTGAGCTCCTCGTTGAGGACATCTTTGGGATCAAACTTGGTTTTCAACTTCCTATCGGTTTTCTTGGTACGGTATGACCTCACAAACTTTTCTCCATCCGGATCATATAAAATCATCTTCATATGCTATGATCCGTCACCTTCCTTAGGTGGCTTGTCCCACTTCCATTTACACTTATCCCCTTCCCTTTTCCACTTGTTCATCTCTATGTTGATAGGCATTACGCTTAAGAACTCAATCATTTTCCTAAAGACTAGGGGATCCTCAAAAGGTCTAGTTCCTCATCTCTAGCTATGAGTTGTTCCACCGAATGTGTTTTATCGATGAAATCATTTTCGAGATAGAATGGGCGTTGAGGTTCTATGAAGTTTCTTTCTATCCAAGGCCCATATCTAGATGGTCTCCTATTCATCTCTACCCAATGTGGTGTCGGTTCATCCTCACAATCGTGCTATGCTTCCTAACATCATAAACCGAGCAAGTCTCACCCTCTCCTACCGCTATCTTAGACTCCTTACAATCTATCATAGCACTAGCGGTTGCTAAAAATCCTCTTCCTACTAACTATGGGCATGTAGTATCACTAACCATATCTAGGACGTGAAAATCCGCTAAAATAGTTAACTTTCCTACGTGAACAAGTACATCCTTGATCATTCCAACCGGGTGGGCAATACTCCCATCCGCTAGACCAATTAGTACTTCCGTCTCCTCTAACTTTCCTAGCTTAAGAGTGGTGAAAAGGGATAAGGGAATCAAGTTGAGGCTTGATCCTAAGTTGGCTAGTGTGTTGAAAGCTTCAGATTTTCCTATCTTACAAGGCAAAACAACTATACCCGGATCATCAAGCTTCTTAGGCAACTTGTTTTGAACGAAAGCGGTCCCATTTTTACCCAATTTAAATTTCTCATATTTTTCTAGTAGGGCACTATAGTAGGGAGCACGGGCTAAGACATCAATGACGGGGCGTTCAAGGTGGAGCTCCTTGAATTCATCGTCAACGTCATGTGTAGGAAGTGTTCCAACTATGTTATTGACTGGTTTGATATCGGATGTTTTATTCAATTGGTCCTTTTGAAGAATTTGGGTTTGCTTGAAACATGTGCTCATTACTCTGACTGAATAGTATTGTGGACAAGAAGTAGATGACGAAACCGATGATATGGCATTAACGTTTAGTTTCGGGTTCTTAACTGTGTCGCTTGGGAGTGCTCCCATTTCTTGGTTATTGAGAACTTTCAACAATGTGTCTATTTTGGTGGTCATCTCGCTTTGCTTTTGTTTGAAATCGGCTTCAAACTTAGATATGCTAGCTTCTTGAGGTGCCATAAACTTGGACATCAATCCTTCAAGATTATTGGTACTACCATAGTTATTGGAAGGATTGTTTTTGAAAGTACAGTTAGAGGGTGGACCGTTTGGTTCGTAACGATTAGGTGGATTAGAAGAATTGTTTTGGTTTTGTTTCCACCTAAGGTTCGGGTGATTTTTCCAAGAAGGGTTGTAGGAACCACCGTAAGGGTTTCGCTCGGGTTTGAAAGTGTACCACTTGTCTCCCGCTTCGTTGGTACGCGAGGATGCGTAATCCGCAAAAGCTTGTCCGGCGAGTTCCACGCAATCATGAGTGTCATGGGGACCACTACATAATTCGCATGAAGAAGTGATTTTGTTCACTTGGCTTGAGGGCTTAGGACCTTCATAACATTACATGAGAAACTTGACTTGGTCCTCAAGTTCTATGATCCTACGTTCGGGAGTGCTAGAATTGTTCGAAGGCAAAGATATTGCCTTGACTGTTTTGTTCAAATCACGGGGATCATTCCAACTTTCGTTGTCATAGAGAGCAAGATCTTCTATGATTTCCTACGATTATACGTGGAAATCGCACCAGGTTTTACCTCTCGAGGGATCTCGAGAAGCTTACAACCCCCACCAGGCAGTGTACCTGATCGTTGTAGTATAGTATAGTGTCAAGTACCAGGGGATAGATCGTTCAACTTAGGAATAGTGTCGCTAGGATTAGAAAGCTTCCTAAACTAGGTCTAGAGATGAGGGATAATTCTTTTTATATTTTTATATTTTATAAAAGCAATTAAAATCTCAGTTTTAGAAGAATGGGCGGATTTAGTTGCAAGCCAACTAACCCAATTAACTAAGATGCAATCAAAATAAAATAACAGAAATGAAAATAAAACTAATTATACAAATGCGGTGTAAACAATGATAAGGAAAGTTGTGTTTACTTAGGTTTCATTACTCCCAAGATATCTTTTACAGGTTGATAGCTTGTTACAATTGCATGAATGACGGGTCATATTCCTTAATACTAGTCGTAGGGCCGTGTACAATATTCCCTAACTCTATAGGATCCTACTTCACTCCATGTCGAGCTGTTAGAAGCTCCTAACATGGGATCATTAGAATTCTCCTACGCATTAAATACAACCAAAAATCGTAGCACACCTCCGATCATGTTTCTTAAGACGTTCAAGAAAGTTACCAATGGAAGTCTGCCAGTTTTCTTAAGCCTAACATCGAATAAAATCATCCGTAACAACTATAAACAAACAATCAACCCATAATCAACATCTAGGTTTCACTACATCTAAGTAAACACAAAAGAAATCTAGCCTAGCATGTTAAATAGAAGACAAGCGTAAGATATAATCAAACACACATAGACATATTGAATGGTTTGAAAGAGTACTTATCTCTAATTAAACATGAAAGATTCAAAGGGTTAGAACCCTTGAAAAAGCTGTAAAATTCGGCCTATGGTCTTTTCCCTCAAAGTTGCACAGTAATGAATGAAATATGGAAAACTATATATAGATTTTACAGGGTGACGGCGTCATGTGTTAAGTTGTGACACCATCAACTCACCGCCATAATGAAATCGTATTGCCTAGATCTGCTTGTGACGCCGTCATGTGTGATTTTCTTTTGGGTCGTCACTAATACTTGGACCATGACGGCCTTAGGTGACGCCGTCATCTCCTATGCACAAAAACTCTCTGGATCATCATGTGTATTTTCCATATCCACCTCTTTTGTAACTCTTGACACTGTCATGTGGAGAGCCTTAACGCCTTCAGGTACTGTTCTAGCAAGGAAAATTGAGACTTTGCCGTTTTCTTCACTTTTATGCTCCAAAAACGTCCAAAATGCTTCCTTTTCCAGATTTCTCTCCAAAAGTACCTAAAATGACTAAAGGAACAATTTAGGGCAATAATTGATCGAATAATCTCGAATTCGGGCTTAAATGACCCCTTAAAAGTGGTTCACTTTTCGCCTCATCAGTTGGTTCCTGAAACTCTTCTAACCCTGTGTGTGCTAAGTCAATACCAAGAGGTGATGGAACACCTCTTAGGGGTGGTGGAACTGATTTGTATCCTACTCCAGATTTCACTTTTTTAACAACTTGGGCCTCCCATATTTTATTAATTCCATATGAAGCATAAGCTAATGTGTCTACTGTAATTTTAACATTATCATTAGCCTTTTTAACCTTTTCCAACTCTTCTCTAAGTGCTTCATTCACAGCTATCTTATAATCTAAGTCTCTTTTTAAACCAGCAATATAATCATTGTACTTAGATTCATTAGCTCAATAGTGCTCTAACTGTGCTTCTAAAACAGCAAGACCTCTTTTATGATTTGCTAGATTATAATTTGTTTTATTTAACTCTAACAATTGTTCATCATATTGTTCTTTAAGTTTCTCATAATCTTTTAAAGCCTTACATGTTTTAGAACAAGCATTATTAATTTGTACCTGAGTGTCAGAAAATCCATTAGTGCAAGCTCTGTAGCAATCATTGCAGACTCTGAACCTTCTTCTTCATCCTCAGCCATATAGCTCCAATCATAGCTCACTCCATCAATGGCCAAAAGCACCTTTGGTTCTTCAACTGTAGGCTCTTTCTTCTTGTCCTGCTTGTACCAAGTTGACCTGTTATCAGGTTTCTTTGGTTTCCTGCATTGTGACAGTTGTAGCACTCCACCTTCTTCTTATCAAAACCAACAGTTTCATTGCCATTTATGATGATTTTCCTACCAGTCTTCTTCCAAAACTTCTTTTCCTTTAAGCTTAGCAATGCAACTTGCCATTTTATGTCCATCTCTTCCATGTCATCTTCATCAATTTGATCCAAGTCTTCATGTGTCAAGACTAATCAATTAGTTTGACTTGAAAGAAAGGCATAAAAAGTAGAATCTCCAAGACCAGCAACCTGCCTTTTTGAACTAGCAGTGGTAAAAACTCCAGTGCCAGTGGAAACAGTAATGTTAGCAACATCATCATCACTATCACTCTCTTCATCTGAGCTATCATCAACAGATGATGATATAAGTGCTAAGCTTCCTTATCCTGAACTTAGTTTGCCAGCCTTCTTCAACCTCTGTTCAATAACTTTAAAGTTTGTTGATATAAATAATGCCTAAAAACATTATTAACATTTATCGATATCTCTATGTTTTGATAATCACAAAACGTAAACCCATTGAGCTAAAAATTATGACGTAAACAAGTATTTAGTGATAAATATTCTCTTTACATCAAAATCACTTAAGGTATGAATAAACAAAGTGTTTATTGCATTCTATGATCAAAGGAATATTTTTCTTAAACACTAGATTTTTTATAAAATGTCACAAAACATTTTATATCTTTTACAAAATCATTTTTGGAAATAAAAGAATATGTTTAATTCATTATAAATATATGAATTCAAATTTTCAATCAAAAATGGCAAAAATGGTCCAGAAAAACCTTCCCCGCAAAAAGACAAAGTTGGGCAACGTTCAGCTGGGCGGCCTCCTTAATTATACTAGGCGGCCCCCTTAATAATTAACGGGAACAGCCCCTAATTAAGGGGACCGGCCACGCTCCTCAGCTCCCCAGATTTTCCTATAAATACTGGACTATTCCTTGACATTTTCCACACCTTTTGCACCCCAAAACTTTCTGTTCTAGATCTCATTTCTATTCTCTAAAATCCTTTGATCATATATACATAAATCTTTGTTTCAAAGTGATCCAAACCTCTACCTTTCAAGTGCAAGAGAAGAATACTTCAATCATTCAAGAGAAGAAGTATTACAACTTGTTGTGACCTCCACATCCAAGTTGTTAGAGCATCATCCATTATATCTATTTCTTTGTGAACTAGTTGTGAATATTTGATACAAGATAGATTAGCAAGGTGTGTAGATAGAGAGATTGTGTAGTAGATAGTTGTGAAGTAGAGAAGTTGGGAAGTAGATAGTTGTGAAAAAGATTGTTGTGAAGTAGATAGTTGTCAAGATAGATAGGTGTGAAGAAGTAGTGTTGTGATTAAGTAATGACTAGGTGTGAAGAAGTTGTGTAGAAGGTGTGAATAAGTTGTGACGAAGTTGTGGTGTGTATATTGGTGTGTAAGGTTTTCTTCGCCATAAGGGAGCTTGTTGACATAGTGAAGAAAACTCTCGAGTAGGTGACTCGGGGAGTGGAGTAGGGCAAGGAAGGTGTCCTTGTAGCCGAACCACTATAAATGCTTTGTCTCCCGGTTTGATCTTTCCATCTCTTACTTATTATCTTGCGTATATCGTTATTACTTTCATAGACGTAGAAGTATATATATATATATATATATATATATATATATATATATATATATATATATATATATATATATATATATATATATATATATATATATATATATATAGTTTCTCATATAGTGCTTGTGTTGATTTCACTTAATGATCAAACAAAAGTTTCATCCACAAAACAAAGTCTTTACAATCAAACTAAAAAGATAACATACATATAATTGATCATTTCTATCAAGTATAATTTTCATACAACATATAATTAAGGACTACATAATAAACGTTTACTTACTTATCTCCTGTATATAGCTATAATTGTTTATATTATGCATGTGTTGATTTCACATACTTAGCTTGAATTATTATTAGTGTTCATACTTAGATATAGTTGTTCATATTGTTCAAGATTTGTGTTCACATAAGATCGAAACAAAGTTTTAAAAGTAAACAAGGTTTTAAAACTAAATTAAGTTTTCATAATAAAATTAAAAAGATGTAAAACTATTCAACCCCCCCCCCCTTCTAGTCTTCCACAATTGGTATCAGGAGCCACGTCAAACAAGATTTTTAAATTAATTGTATTTTTAAACTTGTAACGATCTATGGAATCTGAAAAATATTTAGAAGGGCAATCTATGCAAAGACCACCATTATTTGAAAGTGATGGTTTTCTTTATTGGAAAAATAGATTCGAAACTTATGTGAAATCAAAATATCTTGATCTTTGGCATGTTATTACCTTTGGTGATTTTCCTCCTATTCAATATAATTTTGGAACTAAAAAGGATGAAATTGTATCTTTTGAAAAACAAAATGATGATTTGAAAAAGAAACTATCAAAAGATAATGAGGCTAAAATGGTTATTTATAATGCGTTACCACGCAAAGAATATGAAAGAATTTTTATGTGTAAAACCGCAAAAGAAATTTGGGATACTTTACTAATCACTCACCAAGGTAATAGTCAAGTTAAAGATAACAAAATAGATCTTCTTGTTCAACAATATGAACAATTTACGATTCCGGAGGAGGAATCAATAGATAATGCTTTTGCTAGATTTAACACTATTATCACAAGATTAAAAGCACTTGATGAGAATTTTTCTAGTAAGAATTTTGTTAGGAAATTTCTTAGGGCTCTTCATCCAAAATGGCGAGCTAAAGTCACGGCTATTGAAGAAACAAGGAAATTGTCAACTCTACAACTTGACGAATTGATCGGCAACTTAAAGGTCTATGAAGAAATAATAAAGAAAGACTCCGAGACGGTCAAAGGAAAAAGGGAGCAAAGCAAATCAATTGCATTGAAAGCTAAAAAGGACTCTAGTGACGAAGAATGCTCAACCTCCAAAAGTGACAATGAAGAGTATGCTATGGCCGTACGAGACTTCAAGAAATTCTTCAAAAGACGAGGAAGATAAGTTAGGCAACCATATAATGAAAGGAAGTGTTTTAAATGTGGCAATCCAAATCATCTCATCGGAAAGTGTCCAATGATGTTAAGAGATCAAAATCAAAAGGCGTTTATTGGAGGTGCTTGGAGTGATAGCGATG
This sequence comes from Artemisia argyi, assembly GCA_030686995.1. Classification (NCBI taxonomy): domain Eukaryota; kingdom Viridiplantae; phylum Streptophyta; class Magnoliopsida; order Asterales; family Asteraceae; genus Artemisia; species Artemisia argyi. The sequence continues at coordinate 204,050 of JARVZY010002553.1, forward strand.
ACGACAAGAAAGAAACCACAAATGAAGAAAAGTGTCTTACGGCTAAGACATCAAGCGAGGTACGTTCCGAAACCGAATACTTTAGTGACGAAAATTTATCATTAGACGAAAAAGGCCTAGATAGTGAATATAATAGGTTATGAAAATTAGGTAAAAAGGTTATAGCTAAAAATAAGTCACTAAAACATATTAATAATCTATTAGAAAATGAAGTACTCGAATTAAAAATTAAACTACAACATTTGGAAAAAGAAAAAGAAGTTTTTATAAAATGTAAAACATGCTTAGAGGTTAAAAATGAAAACGAAAAACTTAAAAATGAAATTTTCAAACTTGACAAGTTTAAAAATAGTAGTAACCCACTTAAGAAAATAATAAGTGGTCAAGAAACTTCGGGAGATAAAACCGGTCTAGGATTAACTTCAACTAATGTTTCAACTAGTGAAAATAAAAGCATAAAGTTTGAATGTGAATCTAGTAAACAAAAATCATTAGAATCAAAACCTAAGTTTATACTTACAAAAGATAGAAAAATACCCATTGCAAATGATGAAAAAGTAAAAACTTTTTATAAACCATCATTAAAAGCCAACACCGGATTTTCTAAACCAAAATTAAGATCTAAAACTCCACCTCCAAATAGACCAAATAATCCTCATCCTCGGTCTAAAACCCGTCAACCTAGAAGAAACCAAAATAGACAAAACTACAATAATACTAGTCATCAAATGTGGAATTATCAACCAAGTTACAATCCTTGGCGAATATTACCACCATACATGCATCCAAGCCAAATGTTAAATATTTTAGGACCAAACAACTTTGGACCAATGTGACAATGGGGACCAAGTGGCTAAGTTGTCAATCTTCGAAGAAGTTGGAATCTCATCTACAAATGATTTCTATAAGTCAACATAGTCACTTGAAGTGCTTGAAGATAATCCACTGAAGACTAAAAGGTACGCATGTCTTTTAATTTCATCGCTATAATTTGCATGCTTAGATAAATGATTAGTTAGATTAATGCTTAGCTATACATATATATTGTTTGTAACTCTTATACATATATACGTACATTATAGCTTATATACTTATAACCTAGAAACATCGTTAGTTGACTTTCCTAGGAATAAATTGAAATTGTTCATTATCAAACAAAATAGAAAATGGAAATCTTCTATATCCACTAATAGCAAACTCATGGTGATGAAGTGAAATGAGTTAAGTGGATTAATCGTTAATATAGAAGTAGGATTAGTTCCTTTGCGTAAGAAAACTATGGATGAAACAAGCTCTCGTAGACTATGGCATTAAGTTAGATAAGTGTGCAATAAGAAAGGAGCTATAGATGTTAGGATATGCCCCATTCAACACCCTCGCATCAAACATGTAGAATTACGTCATCTCTCACTTTAGAACATATATTATGTAGAAAAGGATAGCATATGGCAATAGGCTTAACCAATCCTCTTGAGCATGAGATTTTTAATAAACATCTTTTAAAATCTAGATATTTTTTTCCAAAAATCTAATATCTCTAAAAATATGCAAAAACCTCACATTTTGGAAAATAGTTTTTCAAATGACTATCCCACTTTTCAACAACATGTTTTCACTATCAATATCCACAATTTTGCTTTGATCAAAACCAAAGATTGGGAAAATTCTCTTTACCTTTCATTAATACATTTTAAAGTAAAACCCAATCTATTTTATTCAAATAACTCTCACATCTACGTGAAACCTACTTTTAAACATTGTTGAATAATGCTAAAAACGTCTCTTTAAATCAAGCATGGTGATCTCATATTTGTCATCTATATTTATATAAATGACACTTATAAGTGAACTAAATCAAATCAAGAGAACCATGGTTTGTCTATTAAGACTTTGTTTGTAACAAGTCTAGAAATCCATGCTATCATAACTACCCACTCATTGAACATTGATACACATTAGGATTAATCCTCCTGGTTATGTAGTTATGAAATTGATGCGTGGGAATTGCACCAGGCTTTACCTCTTGAGGGATCTCGAGAAGCTTACAACCCCCACCAGGCAGTGTACCTGATCGTTGTAGTATAGTATAGTGACAAGTACCGGTGGATTGATCGTTCAACTCAGGAATAGTGTCGCTAGGATTAGAAAACCTAAGAACTAGGTCTAGAGGTGAGGGATGATTCTTTTTGTAGTTTTATATTTTTATGAAAGCAATTAAAATTTCGGGTTTTTAGAGGAGTGGGCGGAATTAGTTGCCAATTACTAAGATGCAATCAAAATAAAATAACAAAAATGAAAATAAACTAATTTAACTAGTGTGGTGTGAACAATATATGGGAGAATTGTGTTTACTTAGATTTCACTACTCCCTAGATATCTTTTACAGGTTAATTACTTGTTACAGTTGCGTGGATGACGGGTTGTATTCCTTAATACAAATCATGGGGTGTCGTACTTACTTCCCCAATCCTATAAGCTCCTACTTCACTCCTATGTCGAGCCGGCTAAGAAGCTCCTAACATGGGATCACTAGAATTCGCTCATGCATTAAATACAACCATAAAAACCTAGTACACATCGGTTCATGTGTCTTAAGACGTTCAAGCATGTTACACAATGGAGATCTGCCAGTTTTCTTAACCTAACATTGAAATCATTCATCCATTACAGCTATAAACAAGCAATCAACCTATAATCAACATATAGGTTTCATTACATCTAAGCAAACACATAATAGATCTAGCCTAGCATGTTAAAATCAAGACAAGTGTAAGATATATTCAAACAACACATAGACATATTAAATGAATTGGAAGAAAACTTATCTCAATTGAACATGAAGGGTTTAAAGGGGTGAAAACCCTTGAAAGTACTGTTACAAACGAGCTAGGGTTTATAAAGTTCGACCCTAATATTCCCCACACAAGTTACTCTTTTATGAATGAAAAATAGAAAAGTGTATATAGATTTTGTGAGGTGACGGCGTCAAGAGGAAAAATCTGACGTAGTCATCTCACTGCCAATAAAGTTCTCAGACTGCCTAGATCCATAGTTGATGCCGTCACGTTTTCTCTGGGCCGTCATCCATTTTGCTCTTGACGCCGTCATAAAATTCTTCTTGACGCCGTAGGTACTGTTCCCAGCAAGGAAAATTAAGACTTTTCCGTTTTCTTCACTTTTATGCTCCAAAAACGTCTAAAATGCTTCCTTTTCCAGAATTCACTCCCAAAGTATCTAAAATCACAAAAGGAACGATTTAGAGCAATATTTGATCAAATAAATTTCAATTCCGGCTTAAATGACCCCCTAAAAACGGTTCATTTTTCGCCTCATCATATACCCTTACACTTGAGATTTGCTTGTCCTCAAGCAAATGCGCTTTTATTCTAATCAAAATACAAGTTAGGGGTCATTTAACACTAATATAAAAGTAATTACAAAAAATAATCATTCCACTAAAGACCAAAGACAAGCACGGAGGTCATACAGTAGCACCTCACAAATAGTGTTTAGATACTCACATCTCTCGGGTGTAATAAAGTATACATTACAATATGGAAATGGAAAACATCTCTCACTACCTGTCATAGCAAAATAGATTACCATAGGCTTGGGAAAGGATCAAACCTCCACCACATGGCGTAAGCACCTAGGATAAACTATCAAAGGGGTCTTTTAAAAGGGTTGTAACGTTAGGTGTAGGGATATGGAATACACGGTTTTGTTGGATATAGGCTATCTTTACTGGTGGCGAGTTAATCATCTTGGTTAATGACATGTACAATATGGCGTTGCTAAGCCAAGACTAGACTCGACTTAAGCTAATAAATGAAAAATAACAAAAACATAAGATAAACATAGAATGAAACGGGATGGTAGTCTGTATGTTTTTTTCTCTTTTCTTTTTCAATTTTTTTTTTCTTTTTTTTCGATTTTTTTTTTTTTTTTTTTTTTTTTTTTTTTTTTTTTTTTTTTTGCATACACTCTTACCCTACCATCCAAAATAATACATCATAGGGAATAAACATTCCCCTTACACTTGAATTTTTACATACTTTACAATAAACTAATATAATGACTCGAATTAAGATAATCAAAACACTTGGAGTACTTTTAAGATTAACACACATATGGGGGTAATAATATTATCTTCTTCCCCATTACTCCATAAAACAAGTAATTTAGCCATGAGTCCCAATCGTCCCAAAACAATATGTACAAGGATACGACTCGACTTAGCAACCATGTAATCAATTAGATAATTAACTAAGGGTTTAAACAAATAACAATAATGCACTAAAGATGAGTGCATACATGGAAGGCTAAGGTGATTTGGTTGTACATTTAAGTGGGGTGTAACAAATTCTTCCTTTAAGTAAGATGCTTAAAGTTAGAAACGAAAAGATAGGCTCGGAGGGGTGTACTAAGGGTTTTATGTACTAAAAATGAGTACAAGGCTAAGGGTGTGGGAAAAATTAGTTGACTTAACTAGCCAAGTAATATGACTTAAATGGTCAAGTAATTATGATACGGGTTTAACACAAGGGTGATCCTAATGCCTCTTATCATGTAGTAAATCCTACTACACGAATGTAGTCTCACTAGCGGTCTCGGGATGCATCACTAACGCAAGTTCTAGAATCTAAATGCTACCGGTACACTCATAAGCACTAATAGTAAATGCTTTTCCTATCAAATCTAAAGGCGAACCTCACATATTTGGGTGGAAAAATTTTCTAAATAGTACGGTTTTGTGCTAGTCATACGACTCCTATCCATGAGACGCTTGCTATGGCTAAAGCTTCACTCCTAAATGTTGTAAAAAAATTTAAAGTTTGGCGCTAAAATTACACTAACAAGTATTTCTCATAGTTTTATTAAACATCTACCATCAAACAAACAAACTCAAGTAAAGTGTATCTATAAGGTATCATCATTTTACCCTCCCCTTACACTTAGGATGAACATTGTCCCCAATGTTCAATAAAAGATTGTAAAAGTAAAACAAGTAAAAAATGAAATCAAATACTCCCCTGATTCGCTCGGTATGGATAGTATGGTAATAAGGTTAGATCTTCCTCCAAGAAAATGAACAATCAAAGCTTCCCTTCCAGAATATAAATCATCTTCTTGTCAAACATAACCTGTTAAACCTGAAAAAACAAACAAGGCAACCTCGCGTAAAATCGGCGGCAATCTATATATGATAATAAATCCTAGAAAACAATGTAAGATATAATGCTTGTGGAATGATGTTTGCAGATCTCCTGGAGATTATAAAACTAAAGATTCAACAAAAACTTTAAGACTCCGTTAGAAAAACAAAACTGGTAAAATTTCCAGATTTTTTACATGTGACGCCGTCAGGAATTTCTTCCTGACGCAGTCAGAAGTGACCTGCAGAAATTCTTATGTTAAGTTTCCGGAAAATTTCTGGAAAAACTTCGTCCTACTTCCTGGAAAATCCTGCAAAACATCATTATGACTCGATATAAGCATTTGACTCTAACAAATACGAATAGACATGTTCACTTAATATTGTGGAGAATCATGATCGAGTTTGTTTCTTAAAAAAATATTTGGGGTTTCCCCTTACACTTATCTTTTGCGAAATACCTTTGGATGAAGTTACGACTAAGCCGAACGACAAAATAAAGTATTTTCACCATTTTAGTTTTGAAACATGACCTACCAACAATAAAATAAAGCATGCATACGGAAACAAATAACAATCAAACAGATAAAAATTACACAAAGCATGGGTTGCCTCCCAAGAAGTGCTTTTCTTTATTTACGAGTCTTGTAGCTAGACTCAAGGTCATGGGTTACGTTTTCCTTTCCCACTTTTGTGCCGACTCAAAACATCTAACCCAATTCTCATCACGCTTGTACTCAGGGCCTAGATTCATGCAACCTGAATAGTATGTTCGCCTCCTCTCATAATAAGCATCATCATCAATTCCATCTTCCTTAGCCCCATAAGGTCGAATCTCATCAATTTATAGATTCTTGATGCCTTTTAATTCTTCCTTCATGTGAGGCATCATAAAAGTAATCTTCTCTATCCCAACAGTAAACTGAACTATCCCCTTCTCATGATCACAATACATCTTAGTCTTCTCAATGAAAAGTCGTCCTAGAACCATCTCTCCTAGGTGTGGATCTATAATGCCTCTAACATCTTCTAGGATTACAAAGTCGCATTGATAAGTAAAATTTCCTATAAAGATGTGTACCCCTTTAACTCTTCTGACGAAATTACATAGCCTATTAGAGTTGTAAGGGTCTTTTCTAGGGCTTAACCTTTCGTTCATTATCCAGTTGTAGTAGAGCCTAGACATAATATTCATAGGTGCTTTTAAGTCAATGTATGTATGCTCTCTAGACGTGTACCCAATCATGCAAGGAATTTTTATGTTCCTAAAGTTATGCCTCCTAATCCATGGTACCTTTCTATATTTTGAGGGGCAGGGGTGTTGTAAAAGAAACCTATGGTAACTCAATTCATCAGGGGTTGGAGCGAAGTCTGTAAACTCAATTTTCAATTGAAGGGGCTTAATAAATTGCTTAAATGTGTTAACTTCTCTCTTTCTTCTTTTATTTGCTATAAGCCTCTTGCTAACTTCTAGACGGCGATTCTCTAAATCCATAAAGACCAACCTAATACGAACAAAGACACAAAGAAATAAGATAGACTAAAGAGAACCTAAAAATAAAAATAAAATATTACTAGAAAGGAATCTAGCAAGTAGACCTAATTAAAAGAAATCCTAACCTAGACAATAACTATTCCCCGGGCTGCGGCGCCAAAAACTTGATGCGTGGGAATTGCACCAGGCTTTACCTCTCAAGGGATCTCGAGAAGCTTACAACCCCCACCAAGCAGTGTACCTGATCGTTGTAGTATAGTATAGTGACAAGTAACGTGGGATTGATCGTTCAACTCAGGAATAGTGTTGCTGGGATTAGAAAACCTAAGAACTAGGTCTAGAGGTGAGGGAAGATCCTTTTTGTATTTTTATATTTTTATGAAAGCAATTAAAATCTCGGGTTTTTAGAGGAGTGGGCAGAATTAGTTGCTAAACAACTAACCCAATTACTAAGATACAATCAAAATAAAATAACAAAAATGAAAATAAACTAATTTAACTAGTGTGGTGTGAACAATTTATGGAAGAATTGTGTTTACTTAGATTTCACTACTCCCTAGATATCTTTTACAGGTTAATTACTTGTTACAGCTGCATGGATGATGGGTTGTATTCCTTAATACCAATCATGGGGTGGCGTACTTACTTCCCCAATCCTATAAGCTCCTACTTCACTCCTATGTCGAGCCGGCTAAGAAGCTCCTAACATGGGATCACTAGAATTCGCTCATGCATTAAATACAACCATAAAAACCTAGTACACATCGGTTCATGTGTCTTAAGACGTTCAAGCATGTTACACAATGGAGATCTGCCAGTTTTCTTAACCTAACATTGAAATCATTCATCCATTACAGCTATAAACAAGCAATCAACCTATAATCAACATATAGGTTTCATTACATCTAAGCAAACACATAATAGATCTAGCCTAGCATGTTAAAATCAAGACAAGTGTAAGATATATTCAAACAACACATAGACATATTAAATGAATTGGAAGAAAACTTATCTCAATTGAACATGAAGGGTTTAAAGGGGTGAAAACCCTTGAAAGTACTGTTACAAACGAGCTAGGGTTTATAAAGTTCGACCCTAATATTCCCCACACAAGTTACTCTTTTATGAATGAAAAATAGAAAAGTGTATATAGATTTTGTGAGGTGACGGCGTCAAGAGGAAAAATCTGACGTAGTCATCTCACTGCCAATAAAGTTCTCAGACTGCCTAGATCCATAGTTGATGCCGTCACGTTTTCTCTGGGCCGTCATCCATTTTGCTCTTGACGCCGTCATAAAATTCTTCTTGACGCCGTAGGTACTGTTCCCAGCAAGGAAAATTAAGACTTTTCCGTTTTCTTCACTTTTATGCTCCAAAAACGTCTAAAATGCTTCCTTTTCCAGAATTCACTCCCAAAGTATCTAAAATCACAAAAGGAACGATTTAGAGCAATATTTGATCAAATAAATTTCAATTCCGGCTTAAATGACCCCCTAAAAACGGTTCATTTTTCGCCTCATCATATACCCTTACACTTGAGATTTGCTTGTCCTCAAGCAAATGCGCTTTTATTCTAATCAAAATACAAGTTAGGGGTCATTTAACACTAATATAAAAGTAATTACAAAAAATAATCATTCCACTAAAGACCAAAGACAAGCACGGAGGTCATACAGTAGCACCTCACAAATAGTGTTTAGATACTCACATCTCTCGGGTGTAATAAAGTATACATTACAATATGGAAATGGAAAACATCTCTCACTACCTGTCATAGCAAAATAGATTACCATAGGCTTGGGAAAGGATCAAACCTCCACCACATGGCGTAAGCACCTAGGATAAACTATCAAAGGGGTCTTTTAAAAGGGTTGTAACGTTAGGTGTAGGGATATGGAATACACGGTTTTGTTGGATATAGGCTATCTTTACTGGTGGCGAGTTAATCATCTTGGTTAATGACATGTACAATATGGCGTTGCTAAGCCAAGACTAGACTCGACTTAAGCTAATAAATGAAAAATAACAAAAACATAAGATAAACATAGAATGAAACGGGATGGTAGTCTGTATGTTTTTTTCTCTTTTCTTTTTCAATTTTTTTTTTCTTTTTTTTCGATTTTTTTTTTTTTTTTTTTTTTTTTTTTTTTTTTTTTTTTTTTGCATACACTCTTACCCTACCATCCAAAATAATACATCATAGGGAATAAACATTCCCCTTACACTTGAATTTTTACATACTTTACAATAAACTAATATAATGACTCGAATTAAGATAATCAAAACACTTGGAGTACTTTTAAGATTAACACACATATGGGGGTAATAATATTATCTTCTTCCCCATTACTCCATAAAACAAGTAATTTAGCCATGAGTCCCAATCGTCCCAAAACAATATGTACAAGGATACGACTCGACTTAGCAACCATGTAATCAATTAGATAATTAACTAAGGGTTTAAACAAATAACAATAATGCACTAAAGATGAGTGCATACATGGAAGGCTAAGGTGATTTGGTTGTACATTTAAGTGGGGTGTAACAAATTCTTCCTTTAAGTAAGATGCTTAAAGTTAGAAACGAAAAGATAGGCTCGGAGGGGTGTACTAAGGGTTTTATGTACTAAAAATGAGTACAAGGCTAAGGGTGTGGGAAAAATTAGTTGACTTAACTAGCCAAGTAATATGACTTAAATGGTCAAGTAATTATGATACGGGTTTAACACAAGGGTGATCCTAATGCCTCTTATCATGTAGTAAATCCTACTACACGAATGTAGTCTCACTAGCGGTCTCGGGATGCATCACTAACGCAAGTTCTAGAATCTAAATGCTACCGGTACACTCATAAGCACTAATAGTAAATGCTTTTCCTATCAAATCTAAAGGCGAACCTCACATATTTGGGTGGAAAAATTTTCTAAATAGTACGGTTTTGTGCTAGTCATACGACTCCTATCCATGAGACGCTTGCTATGGCTAAAGCTTCACTCCTAAATGTTGTAAAAAAATTTAAAGTTTGGCGCTAAAATTACACTAACAAGTATTTCTCATAGTTTTATTAAACATCTACCATCAAACAAACAAACTCAAGTAAAGTGTATCTATAAGGTATCATCATTTTACCCTCCCCTTACACTTAGGATGAACATTGTCCCCAATGTTCAATAAAAGATTGTAAAAGTAAAACAAGTAAAAAATGAAATCAAATACTCCCCTGATTCGCTCGGTATGGATAGTATGGTAATAAGGTTAGATCTTCCTCCAAGAAAATGAACAATCAAAGCTTCCCTTCCAGAATATAAATCATCTTCTTGTCAAACATAACCTGTTAAACCTGAAAAAACAAACAAGGCAACCTCGCGTAAAATCGGCGGCAATCTATATATGATAATAAATCCTAGAAAACAATGTAAGATATAATGCTTGTGGAATGATGTTTGCAGATCTCCTGGAGATTATAAAACTAAAGATTCAACAAAAACTTTAAGACTCCGTTAGAAAAACAAAACTGGTAAAATTTCCAGATTTTTTACATGTGACGCCGTCAGGAATTTCTTCCTGACGCAGTCAGAAGTGACCTGCAGAAATTCTTATGTTAAGTTTCCGGAAAATTTCTGGAAAAACTTCGTCCTACTTCCTGGAAAATCCTGCAAAACATCATTATGACTCGATATAAGCATTTGACTCTAACAAATACGAATAGACATGTTCACTTAATATTGTGGAGAATCATGATCGAGTTTGTTTCTTAAAAAAATATTTGGAGTTTCCCCTTACACTTATCTTTTGCGAAATACCTTTGGATGAAGTTACGACTAAGCCAAACGACAAAATAAAGTATTTTCACCATTTTAGTTTTGAAACATGACCTACCAACAATAAAATAAAGCATGCATACGGAAACAAATAACAATCAAACAGATAAAAATTACACAAAGCATGGGTTGCCTCCCAAGAAGTGCTTTTCTTTATTTACGAGTCTTGTAGCTAGACTCAAGGTCATGGGTTACGTTTTCCTTTCCCACTTTTGTGCCGACTCAAAACATCTAACCCAATTCTCATCACGCTTGTACTCAGGGCCTAGATTCATGCAACCTGAATAGTATGTTCGCCTCCTCTCATAATAAGCATCATCATCAATTCCATCTTCCTTAGCCCCATAAGGTCGAATCTCATCAATTTATAGATTCTTGATGCCTTTTAATTCTTCCTTCATGTGAGGCATCATAAAAGTAATCTTCTCTATCCCAACAGTAAACTGAACTATCCCCTTCTCATGATCACAATACATCTTAGTCTTCTCAATGAAAAGTCGTCCTAGAACCATCTCTCCTAGGTGTGGATCTATAATGCCTCTAACATCTTCTAGGATTACAAAGTCACATTGATAAGTAAAATTTCCTATAAAGATGTGTACCCCTTTAACTCTTCTGACGAAATTACATAGCCTATTAGAGTTGTAAGGGTCTTTTCGAGGGCTTAACCTTTCGTTCATTATCCAGTTGTAGTAGAGCCTAGACATAATATTCATAGGTGCTTTTAAGTCAATGTATGTATGCTCTCTAGACGTGTACCCAATCATGCAAGGAATTTTTATGTTCCTAAAGTTATGCCTCCTAATCCATGGTACCTTTCTATATTTTGAGGGGCAGGGGTGTTGTAAAAGAAACCTATGGTAACTCAATTCATCAGGGGTTGGAGCGAAGTCTGTAAACTCAATTTTCAATTGAAGGGGCTTAATAAATTGCTTAAATGTGTTAACTTCTCTCTTTCTTCTTTTATTTGCTATAAGCCTCTTGCTAACTTCTAGACGGCGATTCTCTAAATCCATAAAGACCAACCTAATACGAACAAAGACACAAAGAAATAAGATAGACTAAAGAGAACCTAAAAATAAAAATAAAATATTACTAGAAAGGAATCTAGCAAGTAGACCTAATTAAAAGAAATCCTAACCTAGACAATAACTATTCCCCGGGCTGCGGCGCCAAAAACTTGATGCGTGGGAATTGCACCAGGCTTTACCTCTCAAGGGATCTCGAGAAGCTTACAACCCCCACCAAGCAGTGTACCTGATCGTTGTAGTATAGTATAGTGACAAGTAACGGGGGATTGATCGTTCAACTCAGGAATAGTGTTGCTGGGATTAGAAAACCTAAGAACTAGGTCTAGAGGTGAGGGATGATCCTTTTTGTATTTTTATATTTTTATGAAAGCAATTAAAATCTCGGGTTTTTAGAGGAGTGGGCAGAATTAGTTGCTAAACAACTAACCCAATTACTAAGATACAATCAAAATAAAATAACAAAAATGAAAATAAACTAATTTAACTAGTGTGGTGTGAACAATATATGGAAGAATTGTGTTTACTTAGATTTCACTACTCCCTAGATATCTTTTACAGGTTAATTACTTGTTACAGCTGCATGGATGACGGGTTGTATTCCTTAATACCAATCATGGGGTGGCGTACTTACTTCCCCAATCCTATAAGCTCCTACTTCACTCCTATGTCGAGCCGGCTAAGAAGCTCCTAACATGGGATCACTAGAATTCGCTCATGCATTAAATACAACCATAAAAACCTAGTACACATCGGTTCATGTTTCTTAAGACATTCAAGCATCTTACACAATGGAGATCTGCCAGTTTTCTTAAGCCTAACATTGAAATCATTCATCCATTACAACTATAAACAAGCAATCAACCTATAATCAACATCTAGGTTCATTACATCTAAGCAAACACACAATAGATCTAGCCTAGCATGTTAAAATCAAGACAAGTGTAAGATATATTCAAACAACACATAGACATATTGAATGAATTGGAAGAAAACTTATCTCAATTGAACATGAAGGGTTTCAAGGGGTGAAAACCCTTGAAAATACTGTTACAAACGAGCTAGGGTTTATAAAGTTCGACCCTAATATTCTCCACACAAGTTACTCTTTTATGAATGAAAAATAGAAAAGTATATATAGATTTTGTGAGGTGACGGCGTCAAGAGGAAAAATCCGATGTCGTCATCTCGCCACCAATAAAGTTCTCGGACTGCCTAGATCCATACCTGACGTCGTCACGTTTTCTCTAGGCCGTCATCCATTTTGCTCTTGACGCCGTCAAAAAATTCTTCTTGACGCCATCAGGTACTGTTCCCAGCAAGGAAAATTAAGACTTTGCCGTTTTCTTCACTTTTATGCTCCAAAAACGTCCAAAATGCTTCCTTTTCCAGAATTCACTCCCAAAGTACCTAAAATCACAAAAGGAACGATTTAGGTCAATATTTGATCAAATAAATTTCAATTCCGGCTTAAATGACCCCCTAAAAATGGTTCATTTTTCGCCTCATCAGAAATACTTGATGATCGCTTACTGTTTCCTAGCACTTATATCTTACTTACTTGATGAGTATGTTTGCATGCTAGATGAAATTGCTTGTTTACTTAATCTCTTTGGTTAACATGCTTTGGCTACATATTTGCCTACATAATTAGTATATGCTTAATTTCCTCAAAGAGTTGGACTTGTTTGAAACCAAAAACACAACCTTTCCGCAATTCACTACCAAAACCCCTTTTCTTGCAATCTGGAAATCACCAGATGGGCGGCCCCCTTAAAACATAAGGCGGCCCCTTTAATTATTAAGGGGACCGGCCTCCAATTTAGGGGACCAGCCATCTGATGGTCAAAGGTGTTGTTTCCTTTTTCTAATTTTTAGCCCACTTCATCCTACACTTCCCAAAATTCACAAACCTATTTTATCCTAAACAATCTATCAAAGTTTATACATCCTTAATCCCACCAATCCTACATTATAAACACTCTCATTCCTCTCTATCTCTACTCATCTCATCATGTCCTCTCCCATTAAACCAAAACCACCAAGAAACCCGTTTGGAGAAGAAAGCCCAACTTCCATTAAAAGCCTATCAAACCAAATGATGTTGTCAAAACATCCAACACCAAATTCCTCCTATGTCTTCAACATTACATACCTAACACCTCCCTCTCCTTCTCACCAACATTACATATCATAACCTTTACTCACCTCAACCTCAAATTTCATCTCCTAGTGCACCTAATGCACAATCTATAAATCCATTCCATGAACATCACTCTTTCACTCTCACCAATCACATCACTTGATACCCATTTCCCATCTTCACCAATAACTCCACCTAGTCATCCTCACAAAAAGATTCAACCATATAACCATTCTCCACACTCTACAAAGTGTGTCATCACCACCAAAACTTCACTCATGAAGGTCAAACCAAATTTCATGATACACAAACCTCATGTTCACTCAAATGAACCCGTTCACAAACCTCATCATAATAACCAAACATCCTCCACTCATGAAACATCCTATTCTTCCACAACTTCCTCCATTCATGATTACCTAAACTCACTAATATCTCCACCACCAAGAGTATCACCCCCACCTCCTACCAACACACATGTTATCCCCTTGTTGGATGTCCAATCATCCATCCCTAATAACAACCACACGCCACCATCATCACCTTCCTCCGAACACTTGAAGTTCATTGAAGAACTCAAGGAAGACCATGAGCTTTGTGCTCGTCTTTCCTTACACCTTGCTCAATGCAACTTGGAACAACTTTCCTCTAGCTCTCCTTCATCACCCCACAACTTGAATCAAATTGAAAAACATGTCAACAATTGACCTTGTTGCATCTTTCTCCTAAAAACCATTGCATTCAATGAACACTTCACTTGGATTGAATGTCTTCTTACTAGATCACATCCAATACCCTCACTTGAACAACATCCAAAACCTTAATCAACCTCTTCCGCTACAAATTCTCCACCACCAAAATCTCAAACATTCATGACCTAAACATATACCTCCATTAATCCAACAACCTTACCCTAACTCAACCATCGTCATTCCAAACACTCCATCATCAACTATCTAAGCATACTATATGCTTATGATTTTCACTTTCAAATACGAATCAACCAACCTTTTGTTACAAGCAAGTCCGATGGCTCTCTTTGGTAAATTAGGATCTTTAACATAATCACTTTGAATTAATTGTTATGTATCCTTAATATTTGTTTGCTATGCTTGTTATTTGTATATTGCATATTCTTCTATATATGCTTGTGCTTCTAATATTTTTTCTTGCGAGCATTCCATATCTTGATTCCTTGGTGCCCTTGAACGAGGGGGAGCACACATCAAGGGGGAGCTTTCATCCCGTCTAACTTCATTTATGAAGCTAGTCGGCATAACCTTTTTGATTCAACAAAAAGGGGGAGAAGTGAATATAAACTCACTAAATACATTTCTAAAAATTAAGTTTTAGACTTGATGAGTTTAGGTTTTGTAATCATCAAAAAGGGGAGATTGTTGATATAAATAATGCCTAAAAACATTATTAACATTTATCGATGTCTCTATGTTTTGATAATCACAAAACGTAAACCCATTGAGCTAAAAATTATGACGTAAACAAGTATTTAGTGATAAATATTCTCTTTACATCAAAATCACTTAAGGTATGAATAAACAAAGTGTTTATTGCATTCTATGATCAAAGGAACATTTTTCTTAAACACTAAACTTTTTATAAAATGTCATAAAAGATTTTATATATTTTACAAAATCATTTTCGGAAATAAAAGAATATGTTTAATTCATTATAAATATATGAATTCAAATTTTCAACCAAAAATGGCAAAAATGGTCCAGAAAAACCTTCCCCAAAAAAAGACAAAGCTGGGCAACATTCAGCTAGGCGGCGCCCCTTAATTATACTAGGCGGCCCCCTTAATAATTAAGGGGACCGGCCCCCTTAATAATTAAGGGGACCGGCCCCTAATTAAGGGGACCGGCCACGCTCCTCAGCTCCCCAGCTTTACCTATAAATACTGGACTATTCCTGGACTTTTTCCTCACTTTTTGCACCCCAAAACTTTCTGTTCTAGATCTCATTTATATTCTCTAAAATCCTTTGATCATATATACATAAATCTTTGTTTCAAAGTGATCCAAACCTCTACCTTTCAAGTGCAAGACAAGAATACTTCAATCCTTCAAGAGAAGAAGTATTACAACTTGTTGTGACCTCCACATCCAAGTTGTTAGAGCATCATCCATTATATCTCTTTCTTTGTGTAACTAGTTATGAATATATGATAGAAGATAGATTAGCAAGGTGTGTAGATAGAGAGATTGTGTAGTAGATAGTTGTGAAGTAGAGAAGTTGGGAAGTAGATAGTTGTGAAGAAGATTGTTGTGAAGTAGATAGTTGTGAAGATAGATAGGTGTGAAGAATTATTGTTGCGATTAAGTAGTGACTAGGTGTGAAGAAGTTGCGTAGAAGGTGTGAATAAGTTGTGACGAAGTTGTGGTGTGTATATTGGTGTGTAAGGTTTTTTCAACCATAAGGGAGCTTGTTGACATAGTGAAGAAAACTCTCGAGTAGGTGACTCGGGGAGTGGAGTAGGGCAAGGAAGGTGTCCTTGTAGCCGAACCACTATAAATGCTTTGTCTCCCGGTTTGATCTTTCCATCTCTTACTTATTATCTTGCTTATATCGTTATTACTTTTGTAGATGTAGATGTATATATATATATATATATATATATATATATATATATATATATATATATATATATAGTTGCTCATATAGTGCTTGTGTTGATTTCACTTAAAGATCAAACAAAAGTTTCATCCACAAAACAATGTCTTTACAATCAAACTAAAAAGATAACATACGTATAATTGATCATTTCGATCAAGTATAATTTTCATACAACATATAATTAAGGACTACATAGTAAACGTTTACTTACTTATCTCTTGTATATAGCTATAATTGATTATTTTATGCATGTGTTGATTTCACAAACTTTGCTTGAATTATTATTAGTGTTCATACTTAGATATAGTTGTTCATATTGTTCAAGATTTGAGTTCACATAAGATCGGAACAAAGTTTTAAAAGTAAACAAGGTTTTAAAGCTAAATTAAGTTTTCATAATAAAATTAAAAAGACGTAAAACTATTCAATCCCCCCTTCTAGTTTTCCACAAACTTATTGTACAAATCATTAAGCTTCATATTCTCCAGTTCTGGCTTGTCCTCCCACACTGCAACATTTGTACCAAACTCAGAGGGTAGACTTCTTAAAAACTTTAAATTGAGGTCATCCCTTTCCACCTCAATTCCAAACACTGTGAGTTGAGTAACAATCTTTTGAAGCCTTGTGAAGATGCTGTCAATGGATTCATTACTTGTTGAACCAAAATTTTCATAAGTTTGTTTCAACAAGGTCTTTTGTGTCTTCTTGGTGGAATCATTACCACCAAAAACATTGCAGATCTCCTCAAATAAGGTCTGTGCAGTCTTGTACTTGCGGAAGGCTAAAATTTGATCCCTAGGAAGGGTCATCAACAGGAAGCCTCTGGCCTTCAAATCATTCTTCATCTGAAGTCTTTCATCAGATGTGACTGGTCCAGTGTTAATCTTTTGTACTACCTTGCCATCAATAGTTTCTGAGGTAGTATTAGGTTTAAAGGAATTGCCACACATAATGATCTCCCTTAGTGCATAGTCTTGCACCATAAAGAATTGTTCGATCATTAGCCTCCACATCTCATAGTCATTCAACTTAAGCTTAGGCAGCTTAGCAGCAATGTTGGACTGGCTGGTCTCTGTCTCCTCTGAATCTTGTGAGTGAACTTCGGATCTTCTAAATCAAAGTATCATAGCCTGTCTTTGATACCACTTGATGGATCTAAATACCTTGATCTGTGTTAGAATGATGCTTTGAGTTATACCACTAAGTATGTGGAATCTACTAAGTAATACTTAGAAGTTTGTATGTGAATAAAACAGTTGTATATGAAGGAGAATAATGAGTGAAACAAACTGTTAGCTCCAATATTATTAAGAACAATAATACGAGTGATCTTTGTATCACTAGGGTTACAACCTTGAAGCTCTAAAGAAAAACGTATATGAGTTATATCTAACCCTAGACCTAGGACCTCCTTTTATAGCATAAGGAGTCTTCTTATACAAGATACGTATAATGACAATAGAATAAGATATACACAAGATCTATTTTATATTTATTTATACAAGTTTCCTAACAGTTATCCCAATAGCAGTGGCAATAATATGTACTAGCAGTGGTAATGTGTTTCCACTGCTAGTGTATTCTTCAGCACTTGTAATCTCCATACTAGCCGTGGTAACTGTTAATATAATTCCCAACACTATCTCATCGGTCTCATCTTTGAATCTAACTATTGATAGAGATGGGTCATGATTCATCTTATAAGCCTCAACAAACAGTTTTCCGAACACTACTTGACTTAAGCAACCATCTATTACTGGATGAATATCTTCTACAATCACAAAGTCGGTAACGTATGTAAAGTTTCCTACAAAAACGTGCAATCCTTTTACTCTTCCCACAAAGTTATTCATCCAACCCGTGTTGGGAAATATCCTAGGTTCAAGTTGCTTTTTCATTACCCAATTGTAATGGATCCTAGTCATGATGTTTATGGGTGATCTAAGATCGATGTAGGCTTTCCACACATGCACATGCCCAATGTTGCATGGTATGTTGATGTTAGAGGGATCACCCATTTTGATGATTGATGAACCAAGGATGTAGGGTGTCTCGGGGTTATCAAATAGATTCTTATGATATTCACGTTCTTCCTTGGTAGGTAACCTATTGAAGTAATCCTCTACATTTTCTAGTTCCTCTAACTTTTCTTCCTTTTTATCCTCAACTTCCTTAATCTCATCCTTAGGTTCAATTTCTACTCCAACTTCTTCTGTATCACTTTCTTCTATATTCTTATATGTTGGCTTAATGGTGACAACATTGACAAAGTGGATGTGTTTGGATGATGAGGGGTCCTTAATTTGGATTCCTCTACTCGTGTCCCTAGTGTCCTTCCTAGGTGTAGTTAGAACTTGGTTGTTGAGGGCTTTCAACAAGTTGTCGATTTTATTGGTCATCTCCGTTTGTTGTTGATTGAATTCGGATTCAAACTTAGCTATGCGAGCTTCTTGAGATGCCATAAACTTGGACATCAATCCTTCAGGATTATTGGTACTATCATAGTTATTGGAAGGATTGTTGTTGAAAGTATGGTTAGAGGGTGGACCGTTTGGTTGGTAACGATTAGGTGAATTGGAAGAATTATTTTGGGGCATGTTTTGGTTTTGTTTCCACCTAAGGTTTGGCTGATTTTTCCAAGAAGGGTTGTATGAATCACCGTAAGGGTTTGGCTCGGATTTGAAAGTGTACCACTTGTCTCCCGCTTCGTCGATACGCGAGGATGCGTAATCCAGGAAAGCTTGTCCGGGGAGTTCCACGCAATCACGAGTGTCATGGGGACCATTACATAATTCGCATGAAGAAGTGAATTTGTTCACTTTGCTTGAAGGCTTTGGAGCTTCGTAGGATTTCATGAGAAACTTGACTTGGTCTTCAAGTTCCATGACATTACGGTAAGGAGTGCTAGAATTATTCGAAGGCAAAGATATTGCCTTGACCGTTTTGTTCAAATCACGGGGATCATTCCAACTTTCGTTGTCATAGAGAGCAAGATCTTCTATGAGTTCTCATGATTCTTCCGCACTTAGATCACGTAGCTTGCCACCGGCCGATTGGTCAATGGTTCGCCTTGTGGAAAGATCGATATGGTCATAGAAGATTTGGACTTGGAGCCAAAGATCTATGCCATGATGAGGGACTTTTTGGAGCAAGTCCTTGAAACGAGTCCATGCTTCATAGAGAGTTTCACCTTGACGTTGTTGGAACATCAAGATGTCATTTCTAAGCATAGTAGTTCTCCCCGGTGGGAAAAATTGAGCTAGGAAATGAGAGGTGAGATCATCCCAAGAGGTAATGGATCCCGCGGGTGAACGCTCAAGCCATTGACTAGCTTGGTCACGTAGATAGAATTGGAAGAGACGCAATCGGGTCGTCTTTCGAGTTTCAACATTAAGGTCTATGGAATCAACGATTTTTAGGAAATCCTTGAGATGTTGATTAGGATCTTTGGAATGAAGTCCATGGAATGCACATCCGCTTTGCACCAACCGGATGCTGTCGGATTGCAAGGGAGACACATTGGCTCCTTGAGTGAGCTCAATGGTGTTCCGATAGCCTTGGTGGCTAGGACGGGAATACTCTCCTAAAGTTCGGGGTCTAGGAGGTTGGTTTGGTTGTGGTAGGTTTTGTGGGTGGTTTTGTTGTGGTGGGTTGATGGGTTCAAAGATATTACCACCTTCCATGATGGCGGATGGTAATGGTTACGAACAAAGGAACAAAGAAAAAGATAGACTAAAGAAACCTATAAAAATAAAAATAAAAATCTTACTAGAAAGGAATCTAGCAAGTAGACCTAATAAAAAGAAATTCTAACCTAGACAATAACTATTCCCCTGGCTGCGGCGCCAAAAACTTGATACGCGGGATTGCGCCCTCGCAACAGGGTTTACCTCTCAAGGGATCTTGTTGCAATCCACGCCAGGCAGTGTACCTGATCGTTGTAGTATAGTATAGTGACAAGTACCGGGGGATTGATCGTTCAACTTATGAATACTGCTCGCTAGGATTAGAAAGTCTACTAAACTAGGTCTAGAGGTGAGGGATGATTCTTTTTGTATTTTTATATTTTATAAAAAGCAGATAAAAATCTCGGGTTTGAAGGAGTGGGCGGAATTAGTTGCTAGTCAACTAACCCAAATTACTACAAATTCAATTAAAATAAAATAAAATAAAATAAACTAAGATAATCGTGTGTGTGTGTGGTGGAAACAATAATAAGAGAAAATGTGTTTACTTAGATTTTATTACTCCCTAGATATCTTTTACCGGTTGATTAGCTTGTTATAATTGCATGGCTGACGGGTTATATTCCTTAATACTAGTTGTAGGGTCGTGTACGATATTCCCTAACTCTATAAGCTCCTACTTCACTCCTATGTCCAGCCGACTAAAAGCCCCTAACATAGGATCACTAGAATTCGCTTATGCATTAAATACAACCATATAATCGTAGTACACCTCCGATCATGTTTCTTAAGACGTTTAAGCAAGTTACCAAATGGAAGTCTGCCAGTTTTCTTACGCTTAACATCGAATTCATTCATCCATAACAATTGTAAGCAAACCATCAACCAATAATTAACATCTAGGTTTCATTACATCTAAGCAAACACAATAAAAATCTAGCCTAGCATGTTAAAAAGAAGACAAGCATAAGATATAATCAAACAACACATGGACATATTGAATAATTTGGTGAAGTACTTATCTTCAATTAAGCATGGAGGAATCAAGGGTTTGAAACCCTTGAAAAAGTTGTCAAATTCGTCTAGGGTTTTTACAATAAAACTCCACTCAAAGTTCCACCCTTTATGAATGAAAATTAGAAAACTATATATAGATTTTACACCTTGACGGCGTCACGTTATAGCTTGTGACGCCGTCAACTCGCCGCCAAGATGAAAATTAGAAAACCTAGATCCACATTTGACGTCGTCATGTAGAAAATCAACTCTGGGCCGTCACTTGCATTTTGACCCTGACGGCCTTGGTGACGCCGTCAGGCTTATTTGCCTTGAAATAGTTTTGGGCCGTCATGTGTATTTTGCATATCCACCTCTTTTGCCAAGCTTGACGCCGTCACTTGTAACATCTTAACGCCGTCAGGTACTGTTCACAGCAAGGATTTTGAGACTTTGTCTTTTTCTTCACTTAATCGCTCCAAAAACGTCCAAAATGCTTCCTTTTTCAGATTTCTCTCCAAAAGTAACTAAAATGACAAAATGAAAGAGTTAAGGCAATAATTGATCAAATAATCATGAATTCGGGCTTAAATAACCCCCTAAAAGCGGTACACTTTTCGCCTCATCAGTGGTGGTAAAGGAAGTCCTTAAAAAAAGAGTGGTGGTTAATAGAATTTTGTAAATAGGCGTCAATGGTTTGTTTGTATCTTTGTTTTTGTGAGCTTTATGTCTTATGGTTTTAAATTTTTCGAGTGATCTTAGTTCGAATACAAGATCTATGAGTTTAAGGTCATTATCGTGTATGCTTTTTTGGAAGACAAATTAAGAGGCAATGATCGAATAATACATTATTCAAATGTACGGATATTGCTCGAATTTGTGCTTATTTATGGTTTTTCGGTGAAATCATAGAATGGTTGAGTGAGAGACTTCAATCCAAAGTGTTTCAGCCATGTTAAAAGGAAAAAAACTCTATTAATAGATCTGAGCATGGATTCGCTTTATTTGTGAAGTTTGGCATTTTTGTTCTACTGGTTCTATAGAAAAAAAATATACTAATCATTCCTTGCTACATGTTTTTTTCTACTTGTTGTCTTAATCTTTTTGTAGTTGTTGTTCTATTTCAGTTTTTGATTGTTAGTTTTAAAATGTAAAGATGGACTTGCGTACAAAAACTAGGTTTTTTTTTTTTTTTTTTTTTTTTTTTTTTTTAAATAAAATTGTAACCTAAGAAACAATTTTTTTTTAAGTATAGTTAACTAAAAAAAAAATATCAAATGTGGTGTCAATTTGTCGGACTCTATTTTCTTGCATGACTAGCTTTATGTTGCTTTGTCTAGAGGATACCATGTACAACTACAAATGTATTAGTGAAGTTGCTTTGTCTAGAGGATACCATGTACAACTACAAATGTATTAGTGAAGTTTATCCTAGAGTTCACTCAAGAAGGAGTCTACACTTCAATTGTCGTGTATAAAGAATTTTTATGTAATGAATAATGTGCATTGTTGTAGTTATTTCAAAGTTGTTCTAATTTTTTATTTTTAGTGTAACTAAATGTTTTTATATGTTCTTTACTTCATTTTAAGAATTTTTTTGAGTTGAATTATCGTATGCTAAAATCTCTTTCAATTACAATTTTATTATTTTACGTTTTACGTATAAACGTCACACGAAACATTTAGCCATTATATCACAAGTATAATTGTTTGCTGCTACAAAATTCCGTTGCTATGTACGGGTAGTCGTCTAGTGTAGTATAGATAAGAAACAAAAGTTTTATTTCATTGTCAATACATATATTACTTAACACGCGTATTTTTAAATTCAAAAGGTTAGATTGTATTTGGAGCTTTGATCAAGAAAGAAAACCCCAAAATGTTTCTCCGATTCTATTCCATCTTTCTGATCATCAAACATCTCAAACAAATACGTTTCTATGGATATTCCAGGCCTCAAAGGTGTCCCTTGCCCACTTTTCACATGTGCAATCAGATTTTTGTAGTAAGTTCCCGCGTTTTCAATTGTTGCTCCGTCATCTCCCGCACTTGGCCATCCACTCTCGGACACAACTATTGGCACATCAGCTCCACCAAGACGCGATTGAGCTGCATAATGAGCATCAAGTATCATGTCAAAAAGATTTTTATATTTTTCACCATTGTCCGGTTTGGTGAACAATGCATATGAGAGATCCACTAGTTTAGGTTGCCCAAGATAAGAAAAGTACGGGTAGATATTGGCAAGCATGGGTGAATTATTTTCCGCAAGGAAACTTATTATTGGTTGGATATACCCGACCACATTGTCCTTAAATGCGCCATTACTTGGAGGATAGGAGCTTTTTAACAGCCCTGAGTAAGTTGCGGTTGAGATCTTGATTTGGAGACCCGCGTCACTAATTGCTTTTTGAACATTCTTCATTGTTGGAAGTACGAAATTTAGGAACTGGCCACTACCGTTATCAGGGTCAACTTCATTTCCAACAGAAATGTACCGAAATCTGACATTGGGGTAATTTAGGATGTTGTCTTGGACCCAACCGGCTGCAGCATTTGGGTCAGTGAGGGCCTGGAGAGAATCATTTGGAACATCGAGAATAAGTTCAATATTTGTTCCCCCGAGTGCTTGAAGAACAGCTGGATTTGGACTATACATTCGCATCCTGTTTATCCCATTCTGTTGGTAAAGTTTTACCACGTCTTGCTCAGAGCATACACCTAGGGACTGTATAAGATTTTGTACTTGTATAAGATTATCCTTTGAGCATACACCTACGTACTGTAGGCAATATGGATTAAGATTTTGGATTTGCCTATAGCATACACCTACGGTCTGTGCATCTGTTCTGCAAGAAATGTAACTTGTTACAAAAATCTTATACCTATGTTTGTACATATATTTTCTTCACCTTTTTATAAAAATGCGTAGATAATGTTAAATTGTTTGCAATCTTGACCGTGTACAAAATCATTATCTATACTACATATAATGCATGAAGCACCCTCTCTCCAAAATTTTCAGATTTACAAAAAATAATGCATAATTTACAACACTTTAATGCATCCAATTTTCATAATTACAACAAAGTAAGCATATTGTACAACAAAAACAAGCATGATGTCATTTTAAGACCAAAATTCTATCAAACAACATTAATACTATTAAATGGTAGTAATTAAAATACCACCTATATAAAAAATACGAATTATCAAGCATTGTTTACAACTATTTAGAGCACAAAGGTAACTAAAAAAGTATTATTCAACACATATAATTAATACACTATTTAATTTACTCTCTCACTAAAATATACAACCATTTTACCGCAATGTACAATCAAATTAAAATTACAAAATATTAACCTTTCAAACATAAATCTAAAATCCAATAGTTTAAAATGAAAAAAAAAAAAAAAAAAAAAAAAAAAAAA
Organism: Artemisia argyi; assembly: GCA_030686995.1. Classification (NCBI taxonomy): domain Eukaryota; kingdom Viridiplantae; phylum Streptophyta; class Magnoliopsida; order Asterales; family Asteraceae; genus Artemisia; species Artemisia argyi. Next base: position 228,441 of record JARVZY010002553.1, read on the forward strand.
AAAAAAAAAAAAAGGTGAAACGAGATTTATACTAAATGATTGAACAGTAAAAAAATCTCTACAACTAAAGTCAACAATAATCTTACAAATCCAAAATCCATAACAGACAATCAACATCCTACGTACTGTCCACATACACCCTTAAACCATGAAATGAAAATAAATAAAGAACCACAGTCATAACAACACAATAACTACTCCTTATCAAACAACCGAGACTTGGAAATTACAAAGAAAGAACAATCTATGTCTTCTCTTTAATACTCATAAATTTGTTTGTTAAAACAAGAGTATAAAAGAGTAAACCATCATAGATCTTGAAAGTAATAAGAGGTCAACAAACAAACATCCTACCCAAGACCTCTTTAATGAGATCTTGACGAACATAGTGTGCTTCGGTTACAGTTGAAATAAAGAAGGTTTATATTGCGTTTGTGAAATGGAGATGGAAGAAATGTTATTATGATGCTACGTTTTTTATATGTAGGAAAACGAGCTATTTAGGTGTGTGACTGCCATGGAGATATAAGGGTGGATTTATTTGATGTGTTGTGTTCGTTTGTTAAGGAGTTATAAGGTTGGAAAGATTGAATATGCGTATTATTTTGGAAAATGAGATATTTGGTGACTGAAAGTTTTTTTTAGATGGAGAGAAGGTTGGATGGGGACCTTGAATGTACGATGTGTGTTTAGATTTCCATAATGAAGAACTTATATTCTAAAGGGTGTAGGGTTTGTTGTGGATTTGGGTTGGACATTAGATAATAATTATGGGCTTGCTGAATTTTTTAAAGTTGGGTTGCGAATTTTTAGTTAGTATGGGCTAAATCTGAAAATTTTAATAAATTAATTGTGAGGTTGGTCTTATCTAATTATCTTCACAATATTACTGTGTATCATTTTTATATTTTTAAAAGTATCGCATGTGCACCCTTCAATTTTTGTATGAAATAGTTTTTTTTTTTTTTTTTTACTTAAAATCTCGCTATTTGTAAAGTTATTGTCACAAAATGCATATAGCTAGAAAACGTTGCTCACCAAAATTTTAATTTCAGGGTACCCACCGCTGCATCACGCGGGTACCCTGCTAGTAACTAAAGAAACAAAGATAAGAAAAGATACAAATTTCAGAAAAAAGTTCAAAATCTATCGTGTCGTAGAGATTGAGGGAAACCTGTGTATATGAGAAGCTTTAAAATGAGGATGGAGAGCAGTAGAAGAATTGATGCCATGAGATCAGTTTGTGTAATTTGCCTTTGATATCAAACCATATATGTACTACTTCCGCAGTGGAATAATGTCAAGACTCAAGAATACCAATCAAAGCAACGCGTTGTTTCCACGGAGTAATTTTCAAAAGCTGTCCCACAAATTGTCCATGACATGAGGTCCAATGTGACATGTTATGGATTTCTTCATTGTATATTTGTATGATTGATTGATCCAATACTTCTAATTACGTATACACAAAGAGTAAAATGTATTCACAATGTTGAACAAACCCGTGTTCGAATTTAAGGAGGAACACTGCTTGTAGGTGAGAAGGTTACTCATATCCATCATTAAAAAGTAGAAAAAGTGTCTTCCTCAATCAACTCGATGAAGGTGTATATTCTAATGGGAAACTTACAAAAATGGACTATTTGTACCGTATTTAACGAAAAGGGCTGCATAAAAAAAGGTCTACGTAAATGGAATACAGGACGCAAGGGGGAGGGGGGACGGTGTCATGCGCCGCCCATGAGGATGAGTTTTAAAAACGGGACTATTTGTACCGTATTGGTTTGTGCGAAGAACTGTTGGCTAAAACAATATATCTAAGTCTACATATGTTGTACGGAGTATTGTTTTGGTCAGAACTCCGATTTTGATGATTCAAAATGAAACCGGGAGAAAGAGATTTACAACTTTGATTTTGGAGAAATAAGACAAAACAACACCCGACGCACAGTCGTACCCGAATGTGTGGACGCTCTCCAATGGTGCACCGGAAGGTCCATTTTCGTAATGTATTGAATTTTGGTCTGTTATTGCAAATACAATTGAAACAAAATCTACTATGAATTATTCACTTGGTAAGTCAATCAAAAAGCTTGCTGAGAAAGCCAAAGATGTATTCAAAATTATTTGATTTTTTTGGTTTGGATTATTTTTCATTAGCGTTATTCATAGTTATTCACTAACATATTTGTGAAAATTTCATAGATATTTGAAAGTTGCTTAACATTTGCAAATGAGCTTCTAGGTTGACTTTGTTGAATGGTTTAAGAGATAAGAAAACAATTCAAACGCCCCAAACAAAACTCGAGATTTTTATTTTCTTTTTTTTTTGGTTATCTGAAAGTCACCTAGCCGGCGGTCAGGGGTGGCTGAACGGCGGCGAAAAACCCAACCTAGCCAGCTGCTAGAGCAATCTGATCACCCAGATTTGTGTCCTCTCGCATCGATATTACTCGTTTTAGCTTTAATTACTCCAATTTATCTAAGCCATACAAACAACATACCACACCTTGTTCTTAGTGTATTTAAGGTTGAGGCCTACGATTTCGATCAATATGTAAAATTCCACACGTCAATTAAGTTATAGTCAATGACAAGTGGAAATGACCGTGTCACATGTGTGTTTCACAACTTGCACACATAACATAATTCGAAGGAAAATGAAAAAAAAATGATAAAGTATGTGGAGGCCACCCGCATGTGAAACTTTTTTCATTAAGGCCGCCCAAACATCGACAGATTCCTTATTTGCCTGAGCATTATCATAACCATCATAACAGTCACTCAAATCATGAACATCACATTCATCATTCCCCATATCTTCTCTAACCACCTTTTCTTTCCACAAAGCCTTATTCAGAACATTTTCCATACTCTTTTCTCCACCCTTAGAATCCCTAATTTCTTCTGAAATCTTCTTAGTATCTACACCACTTTGTTTTGACTCAAATTCCGTACAACATGATCACTATACCTCAATGGAATCGTAATTTGTCTTTTTGAATTTTCTTTTTATTTGACATGATGAAATCTGTATACTAATCAACAAAACACATTAAAATGCTAAATTCAAACAAGAACAGTTTGAATTGAAATTTGGTGCCAAAACACCAATTTCCAATTACTCGATTAAAATCAACAAAACCAGTATCAGAATGAATGTGTAGAATGAAAAACTGAATCGAATGAGCGGTTTAGATTTTTGAATTACGTTTTAATTGAGCCAATAAAGAAGAAAAAATAAGGATTTTAATGGTGTAAAAATGGCGGGAGATTATTTAGAGGAGAGAGAAAGTTGTTAGGGGGGAATCGGAGTCCTGTATGATTCACATTTACCTGACTTGCTCCAATATGCATTAAAAAAAAGTTTATTATCACGAGAATATGAAGATCACCTGCTCGGCTTTTTAGCAATTCAATGATAATCTGGTGTATATGCTATGAAATTGGTTGAATGAAACGTGTGTAAGAGTTGTAATGGACATTCACAAGAACAAGGCTTCATGTGTTCATCAGTTCAACTTTAGAAAAATGTCACAAGTCTTATGAGAGTGGTTCGGCCCAACCATAAGGCATACAAACAACATACCACACCTTGTTTGATTACTCCAATTTATCTAAGCCATACAAACAACATACCAAACCTTGTTTGATTACTCCAAATTATGGCCGTGGTTCAGCCCAACCTTTAGGCATACAAACAACATACTACATGAAAGAAAAAGTCACTGAAAATGTATTCTGTTTGATTACTCCAATTTATCTAAGCCACACAAATAACATACCACACCTTGTTTATAGTGTATCTAAGGTTGAGGCCTACGATTTCGATCAATATGTAAAATTCCACACGTCAATTAAGTTATAGTTAGTGTCAAGTGGCAACAACCGTGTCACATGTGTGCTTCACAACTTGCGCACATAAGACAAAATGAAGGCCGTTGAAGTATTATTTTGTTCACATATGTGTCAAATCCAGCCAAATATATATTAAATGTCAAAAATACCCTTACAAATTTCTAAAAGACAAAACTACCCTTAACACAAAATTGAAAAGTTAAAAAACTACCATACAACAAAGACGGTGAAAACCTTAGGATTTTTATTATTTTCTTGTGGGTCGTCATTTTTGTTGTTAACAACTGGTTTAGGCCACAACTATAACTATTGAGAGGTATGCATATTTTTTTTTTGAACGGCAGATATGGAGAGGTATGCATATTGATTACTAGAAATGAAAAGTTATTACTATTAGTTTTCCTCAAGTCAAATCGGTAACAATACGGCCGGGAAAACGTGAGCCTATCGGGGCACACACGTATATTATATATTTAATATATATATATATATATATATATATATATATATATATATACATATATATATATATACATATATATATATATACATATATATATATATATATATATATATATATATATATATATGTATATATATATATATATATATATATATATATATATATATATATATTGATCTTTTACGGTTATTGTTTATGTTAAATATTGTGTTATTTTTGTTTTTTTGTTGTTGTTTAGTATGGGACATTTATGGGTTTTATTTTATGTTTATGGTATATGCCAATATTAATTAATATTTAAGGACGATATTTTAAAAATTGTATCTATTTTTTCGTATATTTCGGTATTAAATGCAAGTGTTGCATTTTAAAGACAATTTGTTACAATATTTAGTTTAAGTCGTTGTATTGTATATATGGTATACACTTCAAATACATGTTAATTAATTAACTATAGTGTTGTATTTTGTTTATAGGCAATCGTTACCTTTATACATTATAGAGTTTGAATTTCAACTTTTGAATGACTACATATTTTTGTATTTTGGTGCAAAATACAAACACATAAGACATTATTTTTTTAATTGTCTTTGTGATTTATGGTTCTACTATCACGGTTTTTTACACAATGACTACATTATATTAGGAGTATATATATTTAACTAGTATTAATAAGTTCTTGCATATAATCACTAGTTATGATACCCGTGCACGCACGGGGTTTTAAAAAAAAAATTAATTATATATATAATATCGTTTAAAAACAAAAAAATTTATGTATATTTTAAAAAGTTACAGCATCAGCATGTACGAAAGTAAGAAAAATAGTTAGCAGAAATTGTAAATATAACAGTGGCATCGACCTTGTATGAGATTCTTGAGCGTATCTCTTTATAATGTCGTTTAAAAACAAAAAAATTTATGTATATTTTAAAAAGTTACAGCATCAGCATGTACGAAAGTAAGAAAAATAGTTAGCAGAAATTGTAAATATAACAGTGGCATCGACCTTGTATGAGATTCTTGAGCGTATCTCTTTATAATATTTTTGGGCCAAAAGTTCTTTGATCAAATGGGTTTACACATAAATGAAATTTATTTTAAAATTTTTGTTTACTATATAGATATATAAGAATTTAAATGTGAAAATTATGATATAAGTACAACTAATAAGTATGCATGAGTTTTCATTATGTATTAATATTAATTAATATTTTGTAAAAATTTTATTGGATTAAAGATTTAACTTTATTTATGTGACATAGATGTTAATGTTGATGTTGATGTTGTTGTTTAACTTTAACTATTGATATCATGTTGTACAAAATGTGCGAGTTTAGTAGCACATAATGAGCGTTGATGAAGTTTTTTAAAAATGTTTTTACGGATATCCGTATATAAACTTTAATTAATAATTACATGAGTCGTTATAAGTACAGTTGCGTATATTTCTTTTCATATTACTGTAACTCGTAGTTACCATTTGATATTTATATTACTGTTAATAATAATTTAACTGTATTTAATACTCAAACCCGTGTATGTATAAATTAAACTTTTAAATAGGATAACATGAGTTCTTATTTATATTTAACATACATAGTAAAAAGATATTTTAATAGATGAAAGTTTAAAACTAATATTTATTTTAAAAGTATTTAACGTATATTAAAATTAATTCGTACATTTATAAAATTTTGTATGTTTAATAGATGGAAGTCTCAAACAAATACTAATACTTATGTAATTGTAAACAAAGTTCATATTATAAAAGTGTATGGGTATAAAGTGTATGGGGTTATTTGTTTATTATCTAAAGTTATAAAAAAATATGGAGATTTATAATTTTACACTTAACTCTATATAATATATTAATTCAAGCACTAATGTTTTATTAATTACCTCCTCTTTTTTTAACTTTTTATTTTCATAAATTTGACACCTATATTTTTATGTGTTCTTTTTCTTCTATCAAAAATTCTGCACAAAATTTATTAAAGTTTGACAAAAATCAATTCAATTTTGACTTTTTATTAGCTAATTATACTGCTCGATTTCGCCTATGTGTCAAAATCAAGCTTTCTTATTGGCCTAATTTTTTTCCACTAAGATTGTTTTGTCAAAAAACCTCCGAAATAATGTAATTCTTTTATTATATAAAAGATTGCATGAGCCAGCTTGAGAATTGTGATGTGTGTAAAATAATGTTGACACTTAATAGATTTGATCTCACCCGACCATCCACTTTCACACGCATTAACAGTATCTTCTCAAACACTCTCTCCCTAAAGCATTATTAGTTTCATCAGCGTAAGGTTATTTTTTTTTATATAATATTTTTTTAATAGTCTTGGTTATCGATTTATATTTGTAGAGATATTTTTATACATATATTGAAGCGATTTTTCATAGTTTTTTTCGATCAGGAAATGTTTTTGATAATGTTATATGTAGATGAGTATGATTGTGATGTTGCATGGTTGTTTATTTAATTTTTGTTAAAAACAACAATTTTGTTTATTGGCATTGTATGATTTTGATGCGGAGTACATTTTTTTATTAGATTTTGGTATTCCATGGTTGTTTTTGTGATTAGTAAATAAAACCCCACGTTGTTTACAAATTATGTGATTTTGTTATAGATTATATCATTATAGTGTGATTTACATATAATTAGATTTTCGTGATTTATGGTTCTGTTTATGAGTTATAAGATGATTGTTGTTGAGTATTTAAAATTGTTAATTGCTGATTTATATAATTTATTCGAGTTGTTGGTGTTATGCGTTATAAGTTTGTGATTGTGATGTGTATGTTGAATGTTGAAAGTTGTTACATCTATTTTTGTCTCTATAAGATGTTAACTATTTTGGTGTAGCATATTAAGGCGTTAATGAAGCCGTTAACTATTTTTAATTAATCAATCTAGCTTAAGAAGCCGTTAATGAATGTGAACTTGGGCTGAGCAAACGGACCGGATGGACCGGACCGACCGACAAAACCGACCGGACCGAGACCGACCGGACCGGACCGACCACATTCGGTCCGGTCCTCGGTCTAAGCTTTTTGCCAAATTCGGTCCTCGGTCCGGTCGGTCCGGTCCGGTCCGGTCCGGTCCGGACCGACCAAAAACCCGAAAAAACTTGCCTAATTGGACCGGACCGACCGGACCGGACCGGACCGAGACCGGACCGACCATATTCGGTCCGGTCTCGGTCTATGGTTTTTCCGGTTCTCGGTCCTCGGTCCGGTCCGGTTTTCGCCCGATGCTCAGCCCTAATGTGAAGAGTTAAAGACCAGAGTTTGGATCTTCATTGACTTTGTTTTTTGGCTTAAATTTTTTTTGCAGTTTTTTACATAATACATACTAGACGAGTACCCGTGCATAACAACGGATTTTCTAGCAGCAAATAGTTATAGGTGTGATATTATGGTTAAGTATTTTATGTAATGTTTATACATAAAACATAAAACAATAAAAATGATGTGTGGAAAGTTCTCTTTTAGCTAATCGAGAAGATGAAGCTCATGGTTGTTCCACAGAATCAGAAGGGGGTGTTGTATTATAAGTTGTTGCAATGGGTATTGATGAAACACGTGTTACCACATCCTGGAAGACATGGTCAACAACATTTTTTTACCAATGAGATTAGTGAGTAGTGCAGATAGTATTTGACTTATGGCATTTCTCAAAAAATTTTGCATATATGATTTAGAATCAGGCTTTCTTTTAGACAATATCACCTTTAAAAAATGACATGTTATTTTTTTGCAATTCGTTTAATAACATGTCATTTTTTTAAATGCGACAAATAGTTTATTCATTAAAAGTTTATAGCAACGGGATTTTATAGCGACAAATAGTTTATTCATAAAAAAAAGTTAATAGGTTATTAACGAAAAATAATAAAAGTTTGAAGATTTGGGAATTAAACATAATGTTTGAAACCCGGTTCGACCCGGGTGGTTTAACCGGTTGAACCATTCCGGTCAAAAAATTGGTCGATTTAAACCGGGTCAACTTGCTAGGTTGGGTCGAAAACGGGTCAAATTAAACCGGTTAAACCCGTCGGGTTTAAAGAGTCCCGGGTCAACCCGGTTCGTGATTTGTATTAATTGGTTGTATTTAATTTGGTAGATATGTTTTTAATTTGTTGTACAATGTGAATAAATCATTGTAATTTTAAGTAATGAGGTGTTTTAATAAGAGTATTAATTACATTTCATAATTTCCTTTAATAAAATTTTTTCAAGATTTCCACTTTTCAAGATTGACCATTATGAAAACTTATTTTTATTTGTTATCAAAGAAATATGTTGAGATGTGTATATTGAATTTTGATATTTGTTACATCTATTTTGGTCTCTATAAGATGTTATGTTTGATATTTTTTTATTCGACCTAATTTTTGACATTATTGGATTAAGTAGAAGTGTTTTTTATAAGTATTTGTTCATTAGACCAGTTTGTTTGTTTGTTAGGAATATGGCGTCGCAGTTTATAATTAAGGCCGATTATTTCTTTTACACAACAAGAAGGCAGGTATGGATTTTAGGTTTGATGGTCATATAATTTTGTTATGTTGATGAGTGTTGTTTTTGGTATTTATTATTATTTTTTGCATGTGTTTGTTTTTTATGGTGTTTTTGTTTTGGGATAGTTATATATTATTTGTTTAAATCTTATGTAGACTCTACCTGTGTGGTTTCGCGAAGTGTATTACAATGGCCAAAACTGGGTGTATTTGATGAATAATAAGCGTTTGAAATTTAAGGTGTGGATGGAACGTTTGTCCGGTGGACAGTGGCAGCTTTATAGTGATGAATGGAGGACGTTTGTTGAGAAGAGTGGTTATGTAAACATTGCTTACTTTTATTTTATTCACGAAAGTGCCGATACATTCTATGTTACCTGTTACAGAATTGGGTTCATCGATGTGGTTGGGATTTACTGGTGATGCGTTTCGAAAGCTTTAAATTTATAATAACTAATTTCATCGATTATCTTAATTCAAAACACACGGGTAAATTTTATAACCCTCGTTTATAGTAAAGAGTTTTGGTAAGACCATGTCATTCAACAGGGACTAAGATTACTCTTAAGTGTCAATTTAACTAATCAAAAGTGATTTAGAAAACTTATGCAAATGGTACTACGAAATTCAAGTATGAGATAAATATGGTTTACTTAGATAGTTTCTATAACTTAGTGATGGTTTATGACGATGATCTCTGAGGTGTAGTAAGTTCAACAAATGAGTAGTTGTTTTCGTCAAAATAACGTTTCATCAGTTAACAATGATGATTCAAGATTTATATTTACCAATCCTTAAACTAGCGTTAACAACTAGAAGAATTAGTTGCAATGTTTAAAACTCTATTGTTTATATCAATTCAAAAGCGTTTTCTCCTTCAATTGATCAACATATATAGACATATGTTAAAACAGAGATAAACAATGGTGATAAGTACTGATTGAATCTTTCGATCATTTTCCAATTAGCAATTATAATCAAACAGATAAACAATGGTGATAAGTTTAGAACACGACAGGAGCTTAACATAAAAAAGGAATCAACAAAACATCATAACCACAACCAATCACTTTATTATAATAACATATCCAAGCCACCATAATAAGTTTAGCCTAACATGGCTTTAACAAACAAGCTTACAGTGATAATAACGTTTGAAATGATCAACATGCTTCTGATTTAATGTAATGAAGAAGCTACCGTCACTAGCGATCACCACAATAATATCTATGAAGTATTTCAACGCTTTAAAGGATCTTTGACTTCACTTGATTACTCCAAGGATTGGATTATGAGAGAGAGTGAGCCTCAGAACTTTAGAGGTTGTTGGGATGAGAGGTGTGTGAAATTGAGACGAAATGGGGCTCTATTTATAGGCGTTGAGAAGTGACCAGGCACTGAAGCACGTCGCACATAATACAAAAGTTGGCGGACATCACATAGAATGCCGTCAATCTTGGAGCAAAACCACAGCGGACTTCAGAAGTTTACTTGGCGCCAAAGGGTCATTATTAAGGCTGAAGGTCGGTGCACATTAATACTAAGATCGCCGCTCTTTATTTGATTGACTTGATTTATATACGACCCCGTAACTGGCGCACTTGAGATAAAAGCTCGGCGCTCTTTTCACTTGGAATAGGCTTTATCATAAGCTTATCTTGGATTTGTACACTTTGCCTTGGATCTTGAAGTTCTTTGTCTATTAGACCTGAAATGTATTTTCATGCAATTAAGTATCGAAAGTCCTTATAAATCATATAGAAACCTAATAAATAACGGTATATAAAATATGTATAATTCGAGCGTCATCAAATCCCTCCACACTTGGCTATTGCTTGCCCTCAATCAATGTAAGCGACAAAACAGATTAAAGATTTTTTTAAAGTTAGATTCTAGAAGGACGTTTTTTTTTTTTTTTCTTTTTTTTTTTATTTATTTTTTGTTAGAGACAAAGATATTTCATATAAATGGCATCAATACATAATAGATCACCTCACATAGGATTTATTTAAATTCACACAATTTCGCTCAGTAGGGTGATTATGTGGGAACACTCAATTTGCACAGATATAAATCAAGAAAACTACCATAGGCTTGTACAATATATGTAAACATAACCGTTGCGGCGTGAGCACCAGACAAATATATCAAAGGAAGGCAAAATAAGGCTTATTTTGTTTTAGAGATAGGGAATAATTTGGGTGTTTTGTTTTCTAGAGATATAACAACCATAATGATTTACACTATCGCTAGCCAACATCATATTTTTCACTTTATTTTATTTTTTCCTAGGCATGTATTTTTCATGCCTTTATTCATCATTTTTTCTTTATCTTTACTAGCGGCTAGCAAATCGAAGGATTATAGCATAAATGCTTTGATAACTTTTTATTTTTTTCCGGCTGATTTTTGGTGTATAAGGATAATTGAGATATGACACAAGGATTGTTTTTGTTGGATATTTTACCTTTTCGTCATCTATATTCGTCTATAAATTAAGCTCACTGCGATTTAGTAAACGATATACATGCACAAGTTCTAAAGTTAAAATGAATTACCGACACACTCATTTATAATGAAACAGGAAGTGAAAAAATGCTACACACTTCATATAAAGGCTATGAATATTATCACAGTTTAGTGGGGATTGTACTTGTTTTAGATATGTATTGAAATACTATGCATTTAAAAAATTTCTTAATTAAATAGGACAAGCAATAAGGTAGAATACGCTTGATTATTCTATTTGCATTCCCTCCACACTTAAGTTGAACATTGTCCCTAATGTGAAAAACTTAAAAATATAAAAATAGGATAATTGAGAAAAGAGATCAAAACTTCCCAGGGCTATCGATGGAAATTGATATAAGAGATTCCTCAGCAAGCATCCATATATTCTCATTAAACCTGCAAAATAAACAAACACACACAAATATTTTTGAATTTTTTATTTTTTATTTTTTTTAACCACAAAGGTAAAAATGCCTCCACACGGGTTGCCTCCCGAGAAGCGTTTGTTTTTCAAAGAGTAAGCTAGACTCACAAGGACGTGTAATTTTAAGTTTCAGGGAAGAAGGGAGTTAGTTCTGCCCTTCGATCATTGTAACTTTCTTCTTCATGATATAATTTAAGTATGTGACCATTGACAATAAAAGTTTTATTATCTTTCCCGTATAATTCCACATATCCGGATGGATATTGTTGTTTTACCATATATGGTCCAAGCCAACAGGATTTTAATTTTGGTTGTTTGAATTTATATTTTGAATGAAATAGTAGTACTTTGTCTCCTTTGTTGAATTCTTTACGGATTTTAAGTTTTCGATCGTACTAGATTTTTGTTCTTTCTTTGTATAGTATAGAATTTTCATAAGCGTGTGAACGAAATTCGTCGAACTCATGAAGTTGAAACATTCATTTTTCTGCAGCGGCAATTAGATCGGTGTTACAATTCTTAAGTGCCCAATATACACGATGGTCTAATTCGAGCGGCAAATGGCAAGCTTTTCCATAGATTAGTGTATAAGGTGTTGTTCCAGTGGGTGTTTTGTACGCTGTGCAGAAAGCCCACAGAGCATCATCCAGTTTTCTGGACCAAAGAGCAGGATTTCCTTTTATAGTCTTTTCCAAAATTCTTTTTAACGCTCTGTTTGTGTTTTCCACTTGACCACTAGTTTGAGGGTGGTAAGAGGTAGAGAAACGATGGTTTACACCATATTTCTTCATGGCTTTTTCCATCATATGATTACAGAAATGTGTTCCTCTATCGCTAATTAAAGCTTTTGGAACTCCGAAGTGACAAAAGAGTTTTTTAAGGAATGTTATAACGACTTTTGCATCATTAGTTTGAAGATCTTGGGCTTCTGCCCATTTTGAGACATAATCAATAGCTACCAGTATGTATTTAAACTTATGTGATTTTGGAAAAGGACCCATGAAATCTATACCCCATATGTCAAATATCTCACATACTTGTATATATTTTAAAGGCATTTCATCTCGTTTTGATATATTTCTTGTTTTTTGACATGCATCACAAAGGTGAACTAAAGTATGAGCTTCTATGAATATTGTGGGCCAATAGAAACCAAATTCTAGGACTTTTCTGGCTCTGATGGACAGTCCATAATGTCCTCCAGTTGGTCCATGATGGCATGCATCTAGAATGGATCGGGTTTCAGGTCCTGCCACACTTCTTCTTATGATCCCATCAGGACATATCATAAAAAGATGTGGCTCTTCCCTAAAGAAGTTTTTAAGATCGGAAAAGAATTTTTTCTTTTGGTGGTATGTCATGTTTTTAGGTAGAATTTGTGCAACCAAATAATTTGCAAAATCATCAAACCAACATTCTTTATCTAAATTTATTTCCATCAGAATTTCTTCTGGAAAGTAATCGTTTATTTCAAATTTTTCATCATCTGGTTTTTCAATTCTATATAGGTGATCTGCTGCAACATTATCAGCACCTTTTTTGTCTTTTATCTCAATGTCGAATTTTTGTAAGAGCAAAACCCATCGTATGAGATGAGGTTTGGCATCTAACTTCTTAAAGAGATATTTTAATGCTGAATGATCTATGTAAACAACCGTTTTGGATATAACGAGATATGATCGGAATTTATCAAATGCAAATACAACAGCCATTAGTTCTTTTTCTGTTATGGTACAATTTTGTTGGGTTGCATTCAATGTTCTACTAGCAAAGTAGATTGGATGAAAATGTTTTTCTTTTTGTTGGCCAAGTACGGCTCCAACAGCACTTTCACTTGCATCATACATTAGCTCAAATGGAAGATTCCAATCTGGGCTTGCTATAATAGGGTGTGCATGTAAGTTTTTCTTTTAATAGTTCAAATGATTTTACGCATTCTTCATTGAATTCGAATGGAACATCTTTTTCAAGAAGCTTAGTTAAAGGTTTATTTATTTTGGAGAAACCTTTTATGAATCTACGATAAAAACCGGCATGTCCAAGAAAGCTTCTAATACCTTTGATATTAGTGGGGGGTGGTAGTTTTGTTATGACTTCGATTTTTGCTTTGTCAATTTCTAATACTGCTCCAGACACTTTATGTTCGAGCACAATTCCTTCTTTAACCATGAAGTGGCATTTTTCTTTAACCATGAAGTGGCATTTTTCCCAATTGAGAACTAAGTTAGTTTCTTCACATCTTTTAAGCATTTTACTTAAGTTGACCGAACAAATTTTGAATGAATTTTCGAAAACAGAGAAATCGTCCATGAAATCTTCCATAGATTCTTCGATCATGTCATGAAATATTGCAATCATGCATCTTTGGAATGTAGCAGGTGCATTACATAAACCAAAAGGCATTCGTCTGTAACCATATGTTCCAAAAGGACATGTGAATGTTGTTTTTTTCTTGATCAATAGGATTGATAGGAATTGAAAGTATCCAGAAAAACCATCGAGAAAACAAAAATATTCATTTCCTGCCAGTCTTTCTAGCATTTGATCCATAAAGGGTAAGGGAAAGTGATCTTTGGCTGTAGCCTCGTTGAGTTTTCGGTAATCAATACAAACTCTCCCACCAGTGATTGTTCTGGTGGGAACTAACTCATCATTTTCATTTTTGACCATGGTGACACCAGCTTTCTTTGGTACAAAATGAATAGGGCTTACCCATGGGCTATCAGCGATGGGATAAATAATTACTGCGTCGAAGAGTTTAGTTACTTCCTTTTTCACTACTTCTTGCATATTAGGATTTAACCTTCTTTGTTTCTAGACAACTGGTTTCTTATCATCCAACATTTGTATTTTGTGTTTGCAAAATGAGGGACATATTCCAGGAATATCTGAAGTATTCCAAGCAAAAGCTCGTTTGTGATTTTTAAGAATAGTGAGTAAGTCTGCTTTATTCTTTTCTGAAAGTTCGGAGGATATAATCACAAGGAGTAATGATGTTTCTTCTAAAAAGGCATACTCGAGATGTTTAGGAAGAGGTTTAAGTTCGAGATTAGTTGGTGGTTCTTTGAGGGATTTCCGAATTTTGTATTTCGTATTGAAAGTGATTTGTTCAAAAATGATATCTTCCTCATCATCGGTTTCAATTTCCTCAACATTCATGGCAATAAATTCTTCAAACTCAGCATAGAGTTTTTCTTCTAGAATTGTTCCATGAATAGAGTGAAGAATTTCAATTCCTTCATTTAGCAAGTTGTCAAAATCCTCCTCGAGAATTTCGTCAATAACATCTATGCTAAAACAAATGTCATCATTAGAATAAGAATGTTTCATGGCTGAATCGATTGAAAAGGATATTCTATCTTCTCCGACTCCAAGATTTAGTTTTCTTTGTTTGACTCTAATTATTGCATCAGCTGTATGTAGGAATGGTCTTCCTAAAATTAAAGGAACTTTGCTGTCTTCCTCCATTTCTAAGATAACGAAATCTACGGGAAATGTGAATTTACCGACATCGACTAGCATATTTTCTGCTATCCGAACAGGATATTGAAAAGATCGATCAGCTAATCGAACACTCATTCTAGTAGGCTTTAGGGTTTCTAGAGAAAGTTTGGCATAGAGAGAGTATGGCATGAGATTGATACTTGCAACAAGATCGGCCAAAGCATTGCAAGAGAATGTTTTACCAAAATTACACGGAATTAGAAAACTTTCGGGATCTCCTAATTTTGGTGGAACTTTATTGTGGATTATTGCTGAAGATTCATTGCTTAGAAAGGCTGCAGATATTTGTTCGAGTTTGTTTTTATTACTTACAAGTTCATTAAGAAATTTACCATAATTTGGCATTCCGACAATAACATCTACTAATGGAACATTTATTCGAACAACACGAATCATGTCTAGGAACTTTCCATATTGAGCTTCCATTTTATATTTTCTAAGACGTTGAGGGTATGGAATTTTTGGTTTATATGGTCTTAGAACAAGTGTTTCTTTTGTTTTGGATTTTTTTTAGGTGATGGTTCGTCCTCTTCCTCATTGTCAAGTTCAACAGCAGGTTTTGTTTGACTAGGATTAGGAGGTGGTTCATAAGAAGTACCATGTCTAGTTGTTATGGCATTCACATGCTCATGACGAGCTGGTGGTAGTTGATATGGTTTAGAAGTACTATCTCATAGGTTAGGTGTAGTATTGCTTGGAAGGGATCCAGGTGGTCTATTGGCTTGTTTCTTGGCAAGTCTATCGAATTTTTCTTCCAGATTTTGGATAAAGGCTTGGTGGTTTCTTGTGGTGGATTCAAGTCTGTCTTTGAGATCATTGAAAGTGTTTCTAACAAACGTGTTCGTGGATTGTTGTGACTTAATGAATTCACTTAATTGCTTTTGAATGTCGGGTTTTTCTTCCGAATATGATCGAGGTTTATTACGATTATAATCAGGTGTATCGTTAGAACTCCATTTGTCATTATCTCTATTACGATAATCATTGTAAAAATGAGACGAGTGAATGTTTGCATGAATTTGGCTTCCTCTTCTCCAGACATAGGTGTGTCATCATCATTGCAATTTACAGTTGATTGATTTTCACCACCATTGTTGCAAGATTCTTGTATCTCTTTCATTTCTTTATACTGAGCATCCATTTTGATTTTCATGGCATCCATTCGAGCCATTTTGATTGGTTTTGGGTTTTTGGTTTTTGGCCCAATCATGTTTGAGTAAGACTTTGTCTTCGAGTAATTAGTAGGCATGATTAGGAGTTTTGTACAGGAAAATTCCTCCTGCAGCAGCGTTTAGAGCTTCTTGAGTACTCTCGTCAAGTCCATGGTAAAAGATTTTGATTATATTTCCTTTACTTAGGCCATGTCCATGACAATTCCTGAGTATTTCTTTCATTCGTAACCATGCCTCGGTTAAAGTTTCTCGATCTTGTTGAGAAAAAGCACGTATTTCACCGAGAAGTCGGTCGAATAAAGCTGGTGGAAAGAATCGACTTATAAAGGCGGTGCGAAGTTCATCCCATGTTGCTATGGTTCCATCGTCAAGTTCATCTAACCAGGTTTTTGATTCTCCGGTTAGGGTTAATGGAAACATCATGAGCCGGACGTCTTCATTTTCGTTTTCTCCATATCTAAACATTTCACAAATTCCAAGGAACTCATGAATGTGTGTGTGTGGATCAGTTTTGTTTCTACTATCGAATTGATTTCCTTTGACAAGGGTAATATGGTTTCCTTTGATGGCAAACTCATTAGCAGTGTTGGGTAAAGTTATAGCGGGACCAGGAGTAAGAGCAACGGTTCACTCATTGGCCCACATTGGTTCATTATTGATTTCATCCATTGGATCATGAAGATGGATGAAATTGATAAAGAATCGATAAAGAGAAAGATTGTCAATAGATGGAACTATCTCTTTAGGAGTTTCCGGTCTTAAATCTTTTTGTGATATTGGGACTCTTTCGTTTCGTCTACGTCTTTGATTTATTGTTCTTTCAAGTTCAGGTAAAGGACTTGCAAGTTATTCGTTGGAAGATCGTGTGACCATCCAAAACAAAGTTGCAAAGGGATAATAGAGAAGTTAACTCGGATGAATTAGTCTTCTGAGAGTTTATGTTCGGCGTACTTAAGTAAAAGCACAACGGTTTTCTGGTAAAATTTTTAAAATTTTTTAATTTTTGAATTTTTTGGGAAAATATTTCGTTACCAAGAAAAGCGGCGCTTTTCGGAAAAAGATCGCCGTCAGCGAGGTGAAAGAACGGTGGTTTCAGTTGAAAACCGGCAGTTATTTGGTACAGAACAGATGATATTCAAAATATAACACAGAAATTTCATCTAAATTCAACTAATATGATCAAACAATTAATAAAAAGAGCAATTACTAGTCCCCGGCAGCGGCGCCAAAAACTTTGATGCGTTTCGAATGCTTTAAATTTATAATAACTAATTTCACCGATTCTCTTAATTCAAAACACACTGGTAAAGGTATAACCCTCGTTTATAGTAAAGAGTTTTGATAAGACCAGGTCGTTCCACGTGGACAGAGATTACTCTTAAGTATCAATTTAACTAATCAAAAGTGATTTAGAAAACTTATGCAAATGGTACTATGAAATTCAAGTATGAGATAAATATGGTTTACTTGAATAGTTTCTATAACTTAGTGATGGTTTATGATGATGATCTCTGAGGTGTAGTAAGTTCAACAATTGAGTAGTTGTTTTCATCAAAATAACGTTTCATCAGTTAACAATGATGATTTAAGATTTATGTTTACCAATCCTTAAACAAGCGTTAACAAGTAGAAGAATTAGTTGCAATGTTTAAAACTCTATTGCTTATATCAATACAAAAGCGATTTCTCCTTCAATTGATCAACATACATAGACATATGTTAAAAACCATAAAGTACTAATTGAATCTTTCGATCCTTTTTCAATTAGCAATTATAATCAAAGAGATAAACAATGGTGATAAGTTTAGAACACAATAGGAGCTTAACATAAACAAGAAATCAACAAAAGATCATAACCATAACCAATCACTTTATTATATTAACATATCCAAGCAACCATAATAAGTTTAGCCTAACATGGCTTTAAAAAACAAGCTTACAGTGATAATAACGTTTGAAATGATCAACATGCTTCTGAATTAATGTAATGAAGAAGCTATCATCACTAGCGATCACCACAATAATATCTAAGAAGTATTTCAACGCTTAAATGGATCTTTGACTTCACTTGATCACTCCAATGTATGCATTATGAGAGAGAGTGAGTATCAAAACTTTAGAGGTTGTTGGGATGAGAGGTGTGTGAAATTGAGATGAAATGGGGCTCTATTTATAGGCGTGGAGAAGTGGCCAGGCACTGAAGCACGTCGCCCTTAATACAAAAGTCGGTGGACTTCACATAGAATGTCGGCGATCTTGGAGCAAAACCACGGTGGACTTCAGAAGTTTACTTGGCGCCAAAGGGTCATTATTAAGGCTGAAGGTCAGCGCACATTAATACTAAGATCGCCGCTCTTTATTGGATTGACTTGATTAACTACGACCCCGTAACAGGCGCACTTGAGACAAAAGCTCGGCGCTCTTTTCACTTGGAATAGGCTTTATCATAAGATTATCTTGGATTTGTACACTTTGCCTTGGATCTTGAAGTTCTTTGTCTATTGGACCTGAAATATATTTTCATGCAATTAAGTATCGAAAGTCCTTAAAAATCATAAAGAAACTTAACAAATAATGCTATATAAAATATGTATAATTCGAGCATCATCAGCTTGCAATGATCCTACACAGTCGCCTGTAAGTTTAGGATATTTAAGTTAGTGTATTAGTTTGGTAATCTGATTTTTTTTTTTTTAAGTATTGTGTGTTAGTTAACCGATATATGTTCATATATTATTGTAGATGCTTCCCAGGATTTTATTGCGCATCTGCAAAAGGATGTTTTTTGTTGAAAGTGAATGGGGAAGATAAGGAGGTGATGGTTTGTTGTCCAACCAAGGAATGTTCTAATTTTCATGGCCCCGGGTAGGTAGATTTGGTTGCTCGTTATGAATTGGTTCTCGGTGTTAAGATTGTGTTCACAAATCGTGTTAACAGTAGGGCTCGGAAGATTATCTTTAAAGAGGATGGGCGGGCATTAACAAATGAAGTTGTTAGCCGAACAGTGTTGGCACCCAATCAGCCAAAACATGTTGTTGATAAAGGTAATTATTGTAAATATTTTGAATAATGTTGAGGTTGTTTGTATGGAATTGTCTTGTGTTAATATTGATTGGTTAAACATGTTTTCTTTGTATTAGATGATCGGATGGAACAAATCTGCAAATGGAGCGAGCATGCTAAATACCATATGGATGAAGATGACACTTTCTACAAACCATTTCATTGCTATATTTTTGAACATTATCGATTGGTAATATAGTTAGTTTTGGTTTTTATTTTTATATTGTTTTTTAGTTTTAAATAATTACATATTAAATGTAATTGTGTATGAAATTGACATTATTTATGTTATATTGATATTATATTTTGATAGACAATCCCTGAAGGTTTTGTGAAGAGGCACAAGCTGTTTAATTATAAGCATGCTAAGCCTCATCAATACCGAATTGTTCTTTATCAGGAAAAGCACCATGAGGATTTAAGCCATGAAAGTCATTTAAACTTTAAAGGTCCTTGAAGGCAACTTGCTAAAGACTGGGGTTTGAAACAAAATCAGATGCTCCGGTTTAAATTCATCAAGAATGTTGTGGACGAAAAGGCTATTGTTTTTTACAGTGAAGATCCTGTAATGATTCTATGTTTCACCTCTGCTAAAATTTATGTTTGTGGTTGGTTTGTTTTGCTGCAGTACGTGGGATGTCATGTTGAATATTAGGACTTATATTATGTTTATGGTATGTTTTTTTAGGATATTTAAGTGAAAACTTTATGTGACACTTTATATCAGATATGGATGTGTCCGTATCCATTTTCCTTAACGACGTGTGTTATGAAACTTATGTATTTATGTAGGTGTAATTTGGTTATGCGTGTTTTTGTTTTAGAATATGTGGTGACATGGTTATAATGTTATAGTTTGCCGTTGTGTAAGGCGTTATGTTTAGCATCTGATGTTTTTGATTGTCAATTATAACACCCCCATTTTCACAAATCGCAGCGGATTTAGATCTGGGGTATTACCTTATGGAATCACGGTTACAGTAATAGAAAATGACTCGAAAAGAGACGTTTTTATAAAATGAGTTATCGTTCATTAAATTATCAAAGTTTTATTAAGAAGAGGTCCCGTGAATCTAAGTGTGAAAAGAGTATTTTGAATGATAACAGGGTTGAAACTCCTCCAAGTTCAGTGCCGCTTTGTGCCATAGATCCGTAAAAGCTATATACCTAGGATACATGCTAAAAAGTCAACACTAGGTGTTGAGTGAGAGTAATAGGTTTAAGTGATAGTGTCAATACAAATTTTCCCAGGGTTCAGATGTTACACCCTTCAAGGAAAAATGTAGGGTTTCTGATAATTGCAATTCATAAACAATTATCATGAGAAAAGAGTTATTGCACTAAGCTCATGAAAGCGCACGTTAACAGTCCGGGTTATGGGGTTTGCAGACTAAACCATGACGGGACGAGAATGATAACTTGCCAAAGTTAATCCTTAGTGGTTTCAAGTATAGTACTTATTGGTTACCCGGATGGGGCAAACCAACGGGAGTTGTAAAACTCCAATAGATCTATCAATTATACTCGCGTTCACTTGTGTAAAACTCACAAGTGATTATGACTCATGAATTTTAGTTTTGTAATGGTTGCAGAAAGTAACACTCGTGCAATAACCAAAGAAAAAGACTTGTATTTGATTTAAAGAGAAAGAGTAAGCTTGTATCCCCCTCACAGGGTTTGTAAAGCATTTAAAAAGTGAGGCTATGAAAACTTGTCACACCCCCAAAGTCGGGTCCAGTGGAAGCTTACATGTAGCTGGGGTGTAACTCAATTTGTACCACGACACAAGTACAAAATGGTTTTCATTTCAATCATCTAGAATAAAATCGTTTAACCAAAAGTGTTGAATTTACATTGTTAAAAGTAGTAAGGGAGTAGGCCCTTAAAATAGTTTAAAACGGTCCCCAAATGAATAATCAGAGTCTTCTATGACCATGCCATGCCCTGCCAAAATCTCCTGTAGCGTGCCATTGCTTAAAACCTAAAAATAGATGCTAAAGTGTCAACACGAGGTTGGTGAGTTCATAGAGTCTTGTGAAAAAGAATTGTAATGCATATGAATAAAGATTTCCCAGCAAAGGCATCATAAATCCACTCAGTTCCAAGTCCCGCCATAAAAGACTTGTAACCTGTGTGTTTACGACCCACTGCCAAATATGATTAAGTTATGTGAACATAAGTAATACTTGTATCAAGATTCAAAGATAAATATAGCAAAACTGCTATATAAATAATTTTAACAATGAGGCCATATAAGCAATTTTTGACAAAGCTGACAATGTCACCAGGTAAACAATAATGACAATGAGGTCATATAAACTAAGTCTGACAATGTCGCCAGGTAAACAACTTTGACACTCCTGACAATGTCGCCAGATAAATAGTTTTGACAATCCTGACAATGTCGCCAGATAAACAATTATGACAATGAGGTCATATGATAAATCAGTCAAGTAGGAAAACAGCAATGTTACGTTTGACATCACAGCCAAGTGGGGAAACCACAATACGTTTGACATCACAGCCAAGTGGGGAAACCACAATACTACATTTGACATATATGAACAATTGGTGACCATGAGGTCATATAAACAAGGATGACAAATCCCATGAAATGCAGGTAATCAAAAATACCAAAGAAATACAGGTAATCAAACATACCAAAGAAATATAGGTAATCAAACATACAAATGAAATACAGGTAATCAACCATACCAATGAAATACACGTAATCAACCATGTAAAGCGAGTAATGCGTTTAAGTAAAACGAGCATGTATTCTCCCCCAAAGAGTTTACCAAAAACAATTGAAAAAGTAGGGGCTATGACTCACTTGGTGCGATGGCTACGATGACAAAAGTGGATACACTGAAATGAGGCATGATCTCTAACCGCAACCTAATATGAATGATAAGGTCTAATGTAAGAAATGAAATGATGCTACACATGCAAATACGTATGTTATCGATACCACTCGTGACATGTGAAAATAACTTTTATCGTCCAAAAATACATTTTTGACATCTCGTTAAGTTAATAAACACTTTTCATGTAAATATGTTGAAACTGTACCCCACGATCCTTGCTTGGTGTTCTATCAGCAAATATAGTGTTTTCGTCGTAAAATGATACTTTTCACAACTTGAAAATAACCAAAATGACCTCGCAAAACTAGCCGCGAAAAGTTGTACGTTAAGGGTAAATGATGAAACTTGGCGTTTGAAAAGGACCTGAAATTACGAGTTGTGACAGTCTTCCCCTCTAACAGGAACTTCGTCCCGAAGTTCAGTTTGTGTTGGTCTCTGAAGTGGTATAGGTGAACCGATGATGATATTTGAGTCGCATAGTGGTGGTAAAAGATAGAACATTCATTAGATCGGAATTCTTTAATAGTACATGAAACTTATACGATAGAACGTAGAATAAAACACCAAAGGAATACAACACTAGAGAGTTTAGGCTTTGGTTTATTTTTAAGGCAGAAGTTCTTGGTTCTTGAACATTGTTGTCGTCCTCAGCGTTGTTGATGTGTGGACCATTTCCTCCTCCGATGACCTAGGCTCTCCCATGAGCCGTTCCACCTCGGTTCCCTTTCTCTTGGTTTCCTTGTTTTGGGCATTCATTCCTGTAATGCCCTATTTCTCCACAGCCAAAACATGTCACTGAGGGTTTCTGATCTCCGGTAATGATTGGAAACTGGCATTCCCAAGTTGCATGACCAACCTTCTTACAGTTGCCACGTGGATTAAGACAAGATCCATGGTTATGATGATTCTGACACTTGTTGCATTTGGGTAGGGTACCCTGGTAACCTTTCTTTTCACTTGGCTTCGCAACGTCGGCCCTAACCACTTCATGTTGTTTGTTTGGCTACCATACTTGATCGTCTCCTTGGTTGTCATCCCTTTTCCTCTTGTTTTCGTTGTTGTTGTTGACAGTAGTTTCTTGCTTCATCACTTGAGCCATAAATTTCTGAGACATGCTGATAGCTTCATCCAGCGTGTGTGGTTCAGAAGCAATTACGTTCCCACTGATGTTGTATGGTAGTCCACCGATGAAATTTTCTAACAGCTTTTCATTATCTGGAACCATAGTTGGACATAGCACAGCCAACTCCTGAAACCTTCTGATATATGCCTCGATATCATTACCTGCTGTCACTAGCTCATAAAACTCTATTTCCAACTTCTTCACCTCGGTACGAGGGCAAAACTTCTTAGTCATCAATTTCTTGAATTGATCCCAGGTGAGCTTGTAGGCATTTTCTATAGCAATCGGTTGAGCATATGAGTTCCACCATGACATAGCTTCATCCAAAAGCATACCAGTAGAGAATTTTACCTTGCTGACATCAGGACAGTTGCACATGAGGAACACATTCTCAGTCTTTTCGAACCAGCGAATCAAAGCAACCGCTCCTTCGGTGCCCTTAAACTTGATGGGATCACCAATATTAAAATTCTTCCAAGTGCATTCACGCCTATTATTGGATTGTTCATTCGTCCCAGTCTGTGAAGCGGTTTCAGCAGCCCTTGCAGCTACCTCAGCTCTCTCGATCTCTAGAGCTTCGGCTATACTATCCTTAACAAGTTTCCGAATAGCAGCTGGTGTCATAGTTGGAGTAGCTTTAACTTTCCTTGGCGGCATAGCTCTTCAAAACAAGAAAAGAAGGGTGAAACATAAATAAGACGTTTCCTAGTAGTAGGTGTTCGAGAGTGGATTGTCATAGAATGAAGGGTTTGAAGTCGTCATGATTAGTTAGCGTGGGTCGAGTGGTTTTGTGGTATCCTGAGATTTTTGTTGAGTTTTAAATGGTCATAATGTACCCAGGGATCCTCCTTATAAATGGTATGGAAAGTCTTTCCTAGGGGGGGGGGGGGGTCATTGATAATATCCACTTATCAATATTGGGAATAGTGAGTGACGAGTGACATCGGAATCTATAGAGTGTAAGCTAATTCCTTATATATATAGGGATGGGGAAAGGAAATGATAATGATGGTGAGAAGGGAAAAGACTGTGACAGCTGCGACATAATGAGATTGTGATGAAAGTAAGTACGCACACATGAATGAAGCATTTGGAAATTGGGTAGAGAATTTAATCCAGACAAAATTTTATTATAACCATTCTCAGTGTTGCAAAATTCATCTCTGAGTCAGACATAGGTGGTCAGCCTATATCTCACTATCCCGGGTCGAATGTTGATGACCAGTCTACATTCCACCGAGGTTCCATAAATTTTGAAATACTCAGATCAGTTATACTAATACTATGTCCTTCACAAATACCAAGACGTTCTGAAAGACTAAGGCAGGTGACCAAACGCGAGGTCAAATGATGAAATTATGCAAGGAAAAACATAACGCGGTGACATATATGATACGTGAATATGCTTATATGAAAGACAATTATAGTAATCAACTATAATAAATGAATATAATATATCAGATAATGAGACACAAATCTCATCACCTATGTCAGCAACTAACCACAAATGAGGCTTCAGCTTGGCAGGCAGGCACGTGACGGTCATAGGGTTAAGTTTTCGTGAAAGTAGATATAGTCTAGGTTTTAAAAACACTCAGTTCGCTATAGCCAAAGCTCTGATGCCAATCTGTCACACCCCCATAGTCGGGTCCAGCGGAAGCTTACATGTAGCTGGGGTGTAACTCAATTGGTACCACGACACAAGTACAAAATGGTTTTCATTTCAATCATTTAGAATAAAATCGTTTAACCAAAAGTGTTGAATTTACATTGTTAAAAGTAGTGCGGAAGTAGGCCCTTAAAATAGTTTAGAACGGTCCCCAAATGAATAATCAAAGTCTTCTATGACCATGCCATGCCCTGCCAAAGCCTCCTGTAACGTGCCATTGCTTAAAACCTGAAAATACATGCTAAAGTGTCAACACGAGGTTGGTGAGTTCATAGAGTCTTGTGAAAAAGAATTGTAATGCATATGAATGAAGATTTCCCAGCAAAGGCATCGTAAATCCACTCAGTTCCAAGTCCCACCATAAAAGACTTGTAACCTGTGTGTTTACGACCCACTGCCAAATATGATTAAGTTATGTGAACATAAGTAATACTTGTATCTAGATTCAAAGATAAATATAGCAAAACTACTATATAAATAATTTTAACAATGAGGCCATATAAGCAATTTTTGACAAAGCTGACAATGTCGCCAGGTAAACAATAATGACAATGTGGTCATATAAACTAAGTCTGACAATGTTGCCAGGTAAACAACTTTGACACTCCTGACAATGTCGCCAGATAAACAGTTTTGACAATCCTGACAATGTCGCCAGATAAACAATTATGACAATGAGGTCATATGATAAATCAGTCAAGTAGGAAAACATTAGTATTACATTTGACATCACAGCCAAGTGGGGAAACCACAATACGTTTGACATCACAGCCAAGTGGGGAAACCACAATACTACATTTGACATATATGAACAATTGGTGACCATGAGGTCATATAAACAAGGATGACAAATCCCATGAAATGCAGGTAATCAAACATACCAAAGAAATACAGGTAATCAAACATACCAAAGAAATATAGGTAATCAAACATACCAATGAAATACAGGTAATCAACTATACCAATGAAATACAAGTAATCAACCATGTAAAGCGAGTAACGCGTTTAAGTAAAACGAGCATGTATTCTCCCCCAAAGAGTTTACCAAAAACAATTGAAAAAGTAGGGGCTATGACTCACTTGGTGCGATGGCTATGATGACAAAAGTGGATACACTAAAATGAGGCACGATCTCTAACCGCAACCTAATATGAATGATATGGTCTAATGTAAGAAATGAAATGATGCTACACATGCAAATACGTATGTTATCGATACCACTCGTGAAATGTGAAAATAACTTTTATCGTCCAAAAATACATTTTTGACGTCTCGTTAAGTTAATAAACACTTTTCATGTAAATATGTTGAAACGGTACCCCACGATCCTTGCTTGGTGTTCTATCGGCAAATATAGTGTTTTCGTCGTAAAATGATACTTTTCACAACTTGAAATATAACCAAAATGACCTCGCAAAACTAGCTGCGAAAAGTTGTACGTTAAGGGTAAATGATGAAACTTGGCGTTTGAAAAGGACCTGAAATTACGAGTTGTGACAAAACTCACCTGGGCTTAACGATGAAGTGATTGATGTGAAAAGTTACTCGGGAACTAGATTGTCTTACTCACGTGTCCTGAGGGTTTTGTAGGTGTGTTTGTGTGGTTAAGCTCTTTAGTTGTTTAAAGTTTCTTAAGTAATTAATCCTAGGGTTTCTATGTTTATAACATAACACCGTTCGGGCCATCGTAATCCAGAAGTATAACTCCTCACATGAAGCTCCCTACTGTTGTATTAAGCTGCCAACATAATACCGTTCGGGCCATCATAATTTAGAAGTATATAACTCTTTACATGAAGCTCCCTAATATTGAGTTAAGTATTTTAGATTTAGTTATAACATAACACCGTTTGGGCAATCATAATCCATAGGTCATGTAGTAAACGTTTGAGGAGCCGAGGCACTTTAACTCGTAAACCCAACAAACTTGTCAAAACGAATACCCAAATGAAACGCCTCACATGAAGCTCCCTACTATTGTGTCATATTTTTGTTTTTAGGATAATACTTTACTTTAAGTTTCACATATTTACACCTTCTACCCTAAACTTATATAATTTATGTTATTTAGATTTCAAACTATCTAGACTTTACACAATTAGTCCCTATACTTTTATATTTTATGAAAATGGCAGAAATGACCCTTAGACTTATTAGTTTTCACAATTTACCAGTTATACCCTTGACTTACTAATATTTGCAAAACTAGTCCTTATATGTTTTGTTAATACAAATATCGCCTAAAAACGTTATTTATATTTTACGATCTTCGCTAAGTTTTGTTAATGACAAATGTAAACTTTAGTTTCTAAGTAAAACATAATCTTAGTTTTAAAGACTTGCATAAACTAGACTTTTGCTACATTTTACATTTCATAAAACACAACACTTCTTATTTTCTAAAAATAGAATTGTCACATCACATTTATGGCAAGTTTTGTCATTATACATTTATAGAAAGAAATGTGTTTGACTTACTTAGATGTTGCTTGCATGTTTAGTGTTTGACTTGATATTATGTGATGTGACATTGTTTGATTTGCAAGAGTAATGAGATGTGACTTTGTTTGGTTTGAAAGATTTATTGCAAAACCAACTGCAAGCCCGGCGGTACCCTGGAGGTACACGGGCGGAACCCTTTTGAGGGATTCGCCTGATCCGCCAGACCTGCAGAAGGTTTGGCTATAAATATTGAGCCACAAGTTGAATTTTGGCTCATCACTTGACATTATATTTTACACACACATTCATTCTTTCATCTAACCTCTTAACATTTCATATGTGGAGTTTCTTTTTGTAGCAAAGAGATTCACGAGCTTACTAAAAGTAACAAGTATTCAACACAACGTTGCAAGACTTGTTAGCTTAGCATTGTGTAGACTTGTTGTAACACCCCCAGTTTTGAAAACATGCAGCGGAAATTAGATTGGGTGTTACTTTATAGCGCACAGTTTTGTACAAAATGATTTGTCATTTTAGTCATTTTAAAGATCTATCATTCGAATATAAATATCAGAGTTTTAAAAGAGGTCCTTGTTTGTCCCAAAGTTTATTAAATTGGTTTTCGAATGATAGGAAAATTTATAGCCTTTATAAGTATCCGTGCTCCTCCGTGCCATCCTTGCTCATTATGGACCTGAGATAAACACATGCTAAAAGTGTCAACACAAAGGTTGGTGAGTTCATAGAATTTATAGTTTCAACTATCGATTTCTAAAATCAAAGAGTTTGTGATTCCATAGAAGTTATAATAATAGTTGATTATTAAAGTGTGAGTAAATCCATAATATTCATAGCTTAAATCGTTGGTTTATCAAAATCAGAAAATGAGTGATTTCCTTAATAATTCAAAAATAGTCCGTTGGTTTGCCCTTCACCGGGCCAACACCAAAATAGTAGTTTGTTTGACCTAATCGGGTCAACACCAAAATAGTAGTTCGTTTGCCAATTATCAATAGTTTTTCCTGCTATATAGTGAGCACAATCTCATAGTTTTAATAAAACAGAGGGTTACAACATCGTACGCCCTTAACATCAGTCATTGTAGTGGTATATTATTACCGTTCTCTTGCCCTAAGCTCATGACACTCAACGATTAACAGGCATCAAAATTATCCATAATAATGATGTAAAACAGTGGCCCTCAAGATAGGTATTTACCAGTAACCTATGAAATCAAATAAAGTGCATTTGGTGGCTTTCCTCTAGCAACCAAATGGGGATTGTCAATCCCTAATAGATCTATTCACAATTATTTACCTTCACCCTACAAGTGATTAAGGCGCATGATCGAGGGACTTTTGGTAATAGGTACTTAGGCAATAGAGATCAAATATAGCATATCGTTGGAAAAATTGCTTGTAATCATGTCTATAGCAGGTATTTCCTTATGAGATATAAAAATGTGTAAACCAGTAACGTTTATATGAAATACAGTCATGTATTTAGTTAATGAATACTTGTAAAAGTAAAAACAGTAGTTAAGCATGTATCTCCCCCAAAAACGTTTATAAATCATTGTAAAACAAGTAAGGGTAGGGGCTATGACTCACCTAAGAGTTATGATAGGTATAGATAACATAATGTCAGAGGTAGAGTGGTAATGACTTCAAAGATAACCTGAATGATATGGAAGTCCGAGATAAGTTTGACTTATCGAGAATCGGGATTTGAATAGTGTTAGATGACAAAATGATTTCTTGTGGCAGAGGTGGCTTGCGTGGCAAAACGCTTAATAGTTTAAGAGCAAGTTATATACAATATAACTTGTCTTTATGTATATGTATCGTTTAATGTTTAGATTTCCTTGTTATGAAACCATTTATAATACCAAAAGTTTAGTTGATGATAATCATAGTAATTGTAAGTTTATGCCTGGTTAAGTGAACCGATGAGTTTTATTGTAGGAATAACCATTTCTTAACGAGTGTTCAGGTTATCGATAATAACTTCAGGTCATATAATTCACGTTATATATTATATATATTCATAAACACATAATTATTCATAATAACCTCGTAAAACATTACTTGTTAACTTTTATTTATTAGACCGCCGGTTATATGAATTATATATTTATCAAATTCGTGGACAAGTATATATAAAATTTTATGTTGATATTTTTACCAAATAAATAAGTGTTAGACAACTTTATTTAGCAAGTAATGGTAAAAAAATAAAATGTGAGTTAACTATCGTACAAAAGTTCTAGGATGAAAATGTTACAGTGGTTTAAAGTTGAAGGGTCGAGAAATGTAATAGTTTAGATAAGTAATAAAACTTATAAGAGTTTTTAAGGAAAGTGAAAATCATTTCATAGTTAAAGGGGCTGTTTTTGCCATATTATGAAACTGGTAAAAATAATAAAAATATGGTTTTGTTGCTGCTAGGAATCGAACTAAAGACCTCTTGCTTAGTAACCAAGTGCCTCAACCAGCTGAGCTAAGTTACTTGTTGTTTTACATATTTTAAGTTAATGTATTTAACCTGGTTCGTGATTGTTTAACATGTGTTGCAAATTTTATTCATATTGAATCGTGCATGTATAAAGTTTATGTGCTTTGTGTTTCTTCTTTCTATAAACTGAGTTTTACACTCCCCTAAGCAGTTGGGTTAACCAACTTTGAGACCAAGATGACCCTTTTATCATTTAGATTCTATTTAAGACCTTGTTACAATATTTCTATTTGGTGTAATTATTTTACTCAGCATGCGTATTGTTTAGAAACCATTTGTGTTTCATTCTTCCCTTCCAACGGGTATCCTCCTTTTAAAACAATACGATACAAATCTTATACTTTAAATTTACGTTTCCAAGGGACGTTACAAATAAACTCAAATGAGCCTCGACTCATTTAGGTTTATTCGACCCAACTTTAAAATATGACCAAAGTTTAACTGATCTTATGAAGTGTTTACAAGAGTTTGTTCTAGTTTTAATTAAGCACTTCTAGTATTAATTTATAAGTAAGCTCTTCTAGTTATTAGTTTATAAATAAGCATTAATATTCCAATCAAAGGAATCGAAATCTTTAGGATGTATACGTGTGGTTTCTAGTCGTGTTAAGTTAATCTTCATCATAAGTTGTTGTATGTTTAAAAATGAATGTGTAACCCTGTATACATATGTTAACTGTTATAGTATATTAGCAACCTCTTTGTTAGTCTTTAACCACATAAGACTTCTCATGATACTCTAAGTTGTTGGGGTTTCATTTTATACGTGCCATGTGTGAAACAAAACAAGTTTAAAGGTTTGCCACAGAAGTCTTGACAATGCGACCTTAATTATGCATGAAGGAGAATAATAAGATGAAATGGGTTTAGAAGCTTACTACACCAAAGCTTGGTGGTGAGGAAACTCGTATTGTAGGTGTGAATGAGTACGAGAAGAGGTTCAATGCTCAAGGTTCCAAGCTTGTGATGAAACTAGATAAAAAGGAATCCTGGGAACTTTGTGAAAACACCTAGCTGCTTTGCTTCTCCTTTCTTTCTTTGTGGGCAGTAGCAAAGAAGTAAACAAGTTATGTTTTGTATGTGGTACGTATGAAAAGAAAATATGTTGCATGGTTCTTTCTTCTTCCTTTCACGACAGGAACACAAGAGTAATCTTTCATGTTCAAGTTTGGTTTAGTGGTAGTTGAGATGTGGAAAAGTGATGGTGTAATGTTTGGTTAAATGTTCTATTATAAATCAAGATTGGTCCCTGGTTTCACAACCTTGGCTCGATAGAAACAAAGGAAAGAAACGGCCTGCTTGAAGGTTCAACTATGAATCTAGTCCTTCTCCTAGTCGATTATACACTACGTGAAACCCAAGGAATTCTTGACCAACGTTCTTGTATAAATGATTGTGAGGAAAGGCCTAGAGAGTATTGAAATGTGATGAGTTTTTGTGTCCATAATTTGTCGATCTTCATGGCTCTTCTATATGAGTTGAGGCTTGGACAAGTGGCGAATTGGAGCAGGAAATCATGAGAGTTTTGAGGTGCATGCTTCTTGATTGGGGAGGCTTTGAGGTGGAAGATTGAGGGTGTGATATGGAGCAGTCGATAATCATGCAACCTCCAAGAATGATCAATCGAGATCAAACAACTATTGAGAGCAAGAGATTGTAGAAGATTCGTGTATAAACATTCTTGATAGTTTTTAAGATGCCTTTTGTTGGTTTGTAGTCATTGGGGAGCAAAGGAGGTTCGTAGGGAACTTATGACACGTTTACACCAAGTGATCTTTCATGATATGTTTGGGTTGTTTCTGGGACAGTAAACGAGTGAGGGAGGATGAGCGAGTTGGCATAAACATGTGACATTTTTCAAGGACTAATCAAGACTAAACAACAATCATTAGCAAAAGGTTGTGTAAGGCATGTGCTTGAATATAGATGTTTTCAAGCAATTGTGAGCTGTGGAGGTCGTTTGAGAGCATGTGATAGGTTATAGGAAATTTACTCAAGTTGTGTTGGGGTCTTCAATAGGTCACTGGTTCACACATTAAATGAGCGAGAAGCTTGATGACCTGAAATCAGCTTGGGTTCGTTTGGAGTGCAGGCTCAAAAGAAAAGGAAATAGAAAAATTAAGAGTTCGTTTGTGTGTAGCTATTCTGGGCCGAGGCCCAATGAGTTTAGTGAGTAATTAGAATAAATTTTCCGTATGCTTAAAAATTATGTAACACGTATTTGGTTAATTACCGAAACATATATTTATTAAATATAAATGTTTTAAGTTTATAAAAGTTCATGTTTAAATATCGTTTCAAGGTGAAAAGTGGATAATGTTACAATTGATAAACATAAAAAAAAATTGTTATTGGTAAAAATGGTTAATTTATGTTGTAACTATGTATTAATCGTAGGAAAATTTTTATGGGATGTTATATTACCTACCCGTTAAACTGAATCCCGTCCCGGGATTCTAATCTAAGGTAGCTGTAAAGGTGAGTGGAAAGGGTAAACCAATAGTTATTACTAACGGTCTAATTCCTGAGTGGTTTTAATTGTTCTTTTCAGCTTAACGTATCTACTACTACATTAGCTTTTTACCTGATAACGGATCTTAATATGGGTTTTAAAGAAAAACTTGGGGAACTTTAGTTCAAAAATATTATTATTACGTGGCAACATTGAATGTAGTTTTTAAGGTGTAAACAGTATTTTACCACAGTAGTGTACATTACCCAATTCTTTCTCCTTTTAAATCTCCACTAGTATCCCCTTTTTACCTAACTTTTCTTCTTCCTTTTTATTTTCGGTCGACAATACCGCACTGATGCGTGGGAATCGCAATAGGCTTTACCTCTCGAGGGATCTCGAGAAGCTTACAACCCCCACCAGGCAGTGTACCTGATCGTTGTAGTATAGTATAGTGACAAGTACCGGGGGATTGATCGTTCAGCTTAGGAATAGTGTCGCTAGGATTAGAAAGCCTAATTACTAGTTCTAAAGGTGAGGGATGATTATTTTTGTATTTTTATATTTTTTAGAAAGCAATTAAAATCTCGGGGTTTTGGAAGAGTGGGCGGAATTAGTTGCTATTCAACTAACCCAATACTAAGACGCAATCAAAATAAAATAACAAAAATGTAAATAAGCTAATTATACTAAGGTTGTGAGCAGTAATTGGAGAAAATGTGTTTACTTAGATTTCACTACTCCCTAGATATCTTTTACACGTTAATTACTTGTTATAATTGTATGGATGACGGATCGTATTCCTTAATACCATTAATGGGGAGGCATACATAACTCCCCAATTTTATGAGCTCTTATCTCCTCCTACACCATGCCCAGCACAACTATAGGGATTGTAAACAGTGGATCATGCATTAAATACAACCAATAAAGACCTAGTACGCCTCGTTTCATGTTTCTTAAGACGTTCAAGCATGTTACCATTTGGAGATCTGCCAGTTTTCTTAAGCCTAACATATAAATCATTCATCCAAGACAAGAATAAACAAGTAATCAACACATAATCAATATCTAGGTTTCATTAGATCTAAGCAAACACAAAAGAGATCTAGCCTAGCATAATGGAATTGAGACAAGAACAAGATATAGACAACCAACACATAGACATATTGATTGAATTAGAAGAACACTTATCTCAATTACAATGCAAGGTATCAAGGGTTTGGAACCCTTGAAAAACCTGTAAAAGTTGCACCAAAATCGTCTTTAGGGTTTCTCCAAAACTTCTCTCCTAAATGTGAAAAACTAGAAAACTATATATAGGAAAATAGGGATGACGGCGTCAAGAACAAAGGTGTGAAGCCGTCATCTCGCCGCCAAATACTTCCTTGGACGGCCTTGATCTACTTTTGACGCCGTCAAGGCCTAGGCCGTCACACAAATTACTCTTGACGCCCTGTGTGTGACGCCGTCATCAACTACAGATTTTAATTCTTGAGGTTTGACGCCGTCATGAATTTACTCTTGACGCCTTCATGTACTGTTCCCAGCATGGAAAATTGAGACTTTGCCGTTTTCTTCACTTTTATGCTCCAAAAACGTCCAAAATGGCTTCTTTTCCAGAATTCACTCTCCAAGTACCTAAAATCACAAAAGGAACGATTTAGGGCAATATTTGATCAAATAAATTCGGATTCGGGCTTAAATGACCCCCTAAAAACGGACCATTTTTCGCCTCATCATATACCCTTACACTTGAGATTTGCTTGTCCTCAAGCAAATGCGCTTTTATTCTACTCAAAAGACAAGTTAGGGGTCATTTAACACTAATATAAAAGTAATTACAACAAATAATCGTTCCACTAAAGACCAATAGACAAGCACGGAGGTCATACACAAGCACCTCACAAATAGTGTTTAGATTCTCACATCTCTCGGGTGTAATAAAGTAATATAACATTATGGAAATGGAAGATATCTCTCACTACCTGTCATAGCAAAATAGATTACCATAGGCTTGGGAAAGGATCAAACCTCCACCACATGGCGTAAGCAGCTAGGATAAACTATCAAAGAGGTCTTTTAAAGGGTTGTAACGTTAGATATAGGGATATGAATTACACGGTTTTGTTGGATAAAGGAAGTTTTACTGGTGGCGAGTTAACAATCTTGGTTAATTACATGTACAATATGGCGTTGCTAAGCCAAGACTAGACTCGACTTAAGCTAATAAATGAAAAATAACTAAAAACATAAAATGAACATGGAATGAAACGGGTTGGTAGTCCGTATGTTTTTTCTCTTTTTCCTTTTTCTATTTTTTTTTCTTTTTCTTGATTTTTTCGATTTTTTTTTTTTTTTTTTTTTTTGCATACACTCTTACCCTACCATCCAAAATAATACATCATAGGGGATGAGAATTCCCCTTACACTTAAATCTTTACATACTTTACAATTAACTATTCTAATGACTCGAATTAAGAAAATCAAAACACTTGGAGCACTTTTAAGATTAACGTACATATGGGGGTAATATATGATGTTCTTCCCCATTACTCCTTAAAATAAGTACTTACCCATGAGTCCCAATCGTCCCAAAACAATATGTAAAAGGATATGACTCGACTTAGCAACCATGTAATCAATTAGAAAGTTAACTTAGGGTTTAACAAATAACAATAATGCACTAAAGATGAGCGCATACACGGAAGGCTACGGCGATTTGGTTGTACATTTAAGTGGGGTGTAACAAATTCTTCCTTTAAGTAAAATGCTTAAAGTTAGAAACGAAAAGAAAGGCTCGGAGGGGTGTACTAGGGGTTTCGTGTACTAAAAATGAGTACAACGCTAAAGGCGTGGGAAAAATTAGTTGACTTAACTAACCAAGTAATATGACTTAAATGGTCAAGTAATTATGATACGGGTTTAACACAAGGGTGATCCTAATGCCTCTTATCATGTAGTAAATCCTACCACACGAATGTAGTCTCACTAGCGGTCTCGGGATGCATCACTAACGCAAGTTCTAGAATCTAAATGCTACCGGTACACTCATAAGCACTAATAGTAAATGCTTTTCCTATCAAATCTAAAGGCGAACCTCACATTTTTGGGTGGAAGTGCATATGTAAGGTATCATCTTTTTACCCTCCCCTTACACTTAAGATGAACATTGTCCCCAATGATCAAGTAAAGAATGTAAAAGTGAAAAAGTAAAGAGAATGAAATCAAATACTCCCCTGATTCGCTCGGTATGGATTATAGGTTGGCCAGGTTAGATCTTCCTCCAAAAAAACGAACAATCAAAGCTCCCTTCTAGAATATAGATCATCTCCTTGTCGAACATAACCTGTAAATCCTGACAAAAATAGACAAGACAACCTCGCGTAAAATCGGCGGCATCCTATATAAGTTACTAAATCCTAGAAAACAAGATAAGATATAATGCTTGTGGAATGAAGTTTGCAGATTTCCTGGAGATTATAAAACTTAATAATTCACAAAAACCATAAGACTCCGTTAGAAAAACAAAACCGGTAAAATTTCCAGATTTTTGACTCCTGACGCCGTCAAGAGTAAACTCATGACGCCGTCAGAATGGATCTGCAGAAATCCTTATGTTAAGTTTCCGGAAAATTTCTGGAAAAACTTGGTCCTACTTCCTGGAAAATCCTGCAAAACTTCATTATGACTCAATACAAGCATTTGACTCTATTAAATACGAATATACATGCTCATTTAATATCGTGGAGAATCATGATCGGTTTGTTTCTTAAAAACATATTTGGGGTTTCCCCTTACACTTATCTTTTGCAAAAATACCTTTAGGTTGGAGTTAAGACTAGGCCAAACAACATAGTAAAGTATTTCCACATTTTAATTTAGAGACATGATCAACCAACAATAAAAATAAAACATGCATACGGAAGCAAATAACAATCAAACAAATAAAATCACACAAAACATGGGTTGCCTCCCAAGAAGCGCTTTTCTTTATTTACGAGTCTTGTAGCTAGACTCAAAGTCATGGGTTACTACGTGATCTCATCATTGGTTATGATATGCCCCATGTAGTTGCGATCATTACTATTATGGTGGTAGTGCCTCAACCTATCGATACTCGCAATCACCATTCCACCTAATTTGCTTCTCAATTTAACTACCCCATCTTGGCTCAATCCTTCGATTGTGAATGGCCCATACCACCAAGGACTTGGTTTATCGGGTGGTATTGTTGTTTCCAAGTGTCTCAAGAGCACCAAGTTCCCTTCCTCAAATGGTGTACGATTTTTTCCGTGTCGAGTATGTTCGAGTTCAACCTGAACCTTACTTCTTTTTCTCCTTTCATCCTTAGCTTTCTTATAGCTTTTGATTCTTGCCTCCCATGCAAGAATCTTATTCTGAACACGAATGGGTGTCGTGTCAATGTTGTTTTTGATCATTCTCCAACTCAAATTCTCATGCCCACTTCGCGTGGTCATGGGGAAGCTAATCTTTCTTTTTCCAGATTTAAGCTCAATCTTCCTACCTTCATACTTAATGACAGCCCTAGCGGTGGTGAGGAATGGTGCCCCAAGGATTATTGGCATGCATCCATCCCCTTTATCATTGATGATCATAAAATCAACGGGGTACATGAATCCTGCAACATTAACTAATACATCTTCTGCGATTCCTAGGGGGTATACGTACGAGTGTCCAACAAGAGATAACCTAACACGAGTAGGTGCTGGCATTTTTGACGTTAGTTGGATGTAAATAGTTAGGGGCATAAGATTTACTTCCGATCCTTGGTCGGCGAAAGCACTAAGATGTTTCAAGTCCCCGATGCTCGTTGGTATTTCAAAGTTCCCACATGCTACCTGCTTAGTAGCCACTTTCTGTACCAATAACCTCTCGAATGCTGATCCTCCAGGAAGCGTATCATACTCATCTTCCTCTTCTTCCTCTTTCTCAGGAATCTGTCCGGAGGATTGGTTACGCCCATCACCCTTAATCCAATTTGTTATGGTGTTTTTGTTTATATCATGTTTCAGGTAGTAACTCAAAGGTTAGGATTCTAGTGGTTTTTCTAAGGTCTGTTTAGCAGGAGTTTCTACCTTCTCGTTATCTTTATGGACAATGGTGATGGAGTTAACAAACTGGGTGGTGGGAGTGACGCTTTCTTTCCTTAGTAGTATTCCTTCTGGGGTTCTCTGGTTGGCATACTCCTCCAATAGACTCAACATCTCATTCATTTTCTCCTGCATCTCCTCTTTTTGCTTATAAACTGCTTCTTCAAACCTAGCAAGCTAAGTTCCTTAGGAGGGGAACAAGGTGGGGTGCACCTTTGAAAAGTCTCGACATGTTCTCTAGAAGGTGACTCAGATAATGGTGCCGAAGTTGGTTTTGAGACAGAATTGACAGTGGCTTGTCTAGGACTTAAAGGTCTCCTTTGCCTTTCCTCAAAATAGTAAACTTTTGCCTCAAGTTTGCATAGGAGTTCATCGCGGATTTCGGTGGTTCCTCCAGATGTCGAGACTGCATTGATGGCCGCTTCTATCGTATGTTTAAATTCCCAAATCTCATGATTATCAACAGCGAGCTCTTCGATAATTGCCCAAGACTCCTCGGCGTTCTTATCCCGCAATTTACCTCCCGCGGCCCTGTCGATGGTGCGCTTAGTGTGATAGTCAACATGGTCGTAGAAAATCTGGACTAATAACCAAAGGTTTATGCCATGATGAGGGATCTTGTGGAGGAGATCCTTAAAACGGGCCCAAGCCTCGTAGAAAGTTTCACCCCGTTGTTGCTCAAACATCAAAATGTCCCTTCCAAGCATTGCAGTCTTTTCCGGCGGAAAGAATTGGGTAAGGAAGCGATTGGCGAGATTGTCCCATGTGGTGATGGATCCCGCGGGTAAACTCTCAAGCCATTGACTAGCTTGATCCCGTAGAGAGAATTGGAATAGGCGTAAACGAGTAGTCTCTCTAGTTGCAACACCTAGGTCTATGGAATCTGTGATTTTGAGAAAGTCCTTAAGATGTTGGTTTGGATCTTCGGAACGAAGTCCATGGAATGCACATCCGCTTTGCACCAACCGGATGGTGTCGGATCGCAAGGGGGTCACATTGGCTCCGGTGAGCTCAATGGTGTTTCGGTAGCCTTGGTGGCTAGGTCGGGAATACTCTCCTAAGGTTCGGGGCCTAAGGGGTTCTAATGGTGGGTTTTGCTGTGGTGGGATGACGGGTTCAAAGATGTTACCACCTTCCATGATGTCGGATGGTAAAGAGTTACGAACAAAAGCACGAAGAAATAAGATAGACTAAAGAAGACCTAAAAATAAAAAATAAAATCTTACTAGAAAGGAATCTAGCAAGTAGACCTAATAAAAAGAAATTCTAACCTAGACAATAACTATTCCCCGGGCTGCGGCGCCAAAAACTTGATGCGTGGGAATCGCAACAGGCTTTACCTCTTGAGAAGCTTACAACCCCCACCATGTAGTGTACCTGATCGTTGTAGTATAGTATAGTGACAAGTATCGGGGGATTGATCGTTCAGCTTAGGAATAGTGTCGCTAGGATTAGAAAGCCTAATTACTAGTTCTAAAGGTGAGGGATGAATATTTTTGTATTTTTATATTTTTTAGAAAGCAATTAAAATCTCGGGGTTTTGGAAGAGTGGGCGGAATTAGTTGCTATTCAACTAACCCAATACTAAGATGCAATCAAAATAAAATAACAAAAATGTAAATAAGCTAATTATACTAAGGTTGTGAGCAGTAATTGGAGAAAATGTGTTTACTTAGATTTCACTACTCCCTAGATATCTTTTACACGTTAATTACTTGTTATAATTGTATGGATGACGGATCGTATTCCTTAATACCATTCATGGGGTGGCATACATAACTCCCCAATTCTATGAGCTCTTATCTCCTCCTACACCATGCCCAGCACAACTATAGGGATTGTAAACAGTGGCTCATGCATTAAATACAACCAATAAAGACCTAGTACGCCTCGGTTCATGTTTCTTAAGACGTTCAAGCATGTTACCATTTGGAGATCTGCCAGTTTTCTTAAGCCTAACATATAAATCAATCATCCAAGACAAGAATAAACAAGTAATCAACACATAATCAATATCTAGGTTTCAGTAGATCTAAGCAAACACAAAAGAGATCTAGCCTAGCATAATGGAATTGAGACAAGAACAAGATATAGACAACCAACACATAGACATATTGATTGAATTAGAAGAACACTTATCTCAATTACAATGCAAGGTATCAAGGGTTTGGAACCCTTGAAAAACCTGTAAAAGTTGCACCAAAATCGTCTTTAGGGTTTCTCCAAAACTTCTCTCCTAAATGTGAAAAACTAGAAAACTATATATAGGAAAATAGGGATGACGGCGTCAAGAACAAAGGTGTGAAGCCGTCATCTCGCCGCCAAATACTTCCTCGGACGGCCTTGATCTACTTCTGACGCCGTCAAGGCCTAGGCCGTCACACAAATTACTCTTGACGCCCTGTGTGTGACGCCGTCATCAACTACGGATTTTAATTCTTGAGGTTTGACGCCATCATGAATTTACTCTTGACGCCTTCATGTACTGTTCCCAGCATGGAAAATTGAGACTTTGCCGTTTTCTTCACTTTTATGCTCCAAAAACGTCCAAAATGGCTTCTTTTCCAGAATTCACTCTCCAAGTACCTAAAATCACAAAAGGAACGATTTAGGGCAATATTTGATCAAATAAATTCGGATTCGGGCTTAAATGACCCCCTAAAAACGGACCATTTTTCGCCTCATCACGCACTTCATCACCAGTCTTGCAATCTTATATGCCATGGTTACTACTTTTTATCTAGCGTATGTTCCGAACGAAGATCGTGCTATGTTGGTTGGGATCTTAATGTTTCTTGCACCACTCGTGGTCCTATCGATCATCATTGACAAGTTTTGGAAGTGAGGAATAGTGTCGTAGTTTAGTGGTCGGAATGTTGAAATAAGGTTTGTTGTGTTTCCATGTAATTTTGAATGTATGAATGAAATTTCGCTTAATGCTGTCTTAGCTTATATTGATTTCTTACTTGTTTTTAATGCTTATTAATTTAATATATTGTAAGTTTGTTTCAGTAGCTAATTTACACTTACTTTTAGTGGTATTGATGTAGCAAATGTAAAAAAGGATATTTAATTTATTGATGTTTTAAGATTGGTAATCCGGCTAGGGTTATGTATACATGAGTGAAAGTTTGATTTTGAGTAGGAAAGAGTATTTGAAATTGATATACACCAGTCATTTGTACTTAATGTTGTGTGATTCTTCACATATACAGTCATATTAGTGTTTACATACTTATAAAATTTTTAAGAGATTTTGGTCATACTCTGTTATATAGTTTTGTATATTAAAGACTAAAAATCATGATTATTGTATTAGTTTATGGTAATTGAACATCTGTAAACCTATTGTCATTGGTAGTGCAACTGATCACGTGTTTTATGCATCTGTTGGTTTGTTTTAGTTGGTTATAAGTAAAAGTAATTTATGTGTTTTTTGGTTTTTTATGGTTAACGTTTTTTTATGTGTATTTATTAGCATCAAGTAGCTCGTAGTTATATTAATACTTAGTTAGAGTAGTTAGTTTACAAAGTAATTGTGGAGTTCGGTCGGGTCTTTACCCACTGTCAGCTCACTCCACAGCCCGTTGAAGGGGCGTATTGGTTGTAACTATAAATATCCCTCTCCAACCAAAGGAGAGGGTTGGACCTTTCATTTGATTTTAACAAATCACATAGTTTTCTCTCAAAGGCTCCCATCTCTTACTTTCTCTCTCTAACTTCTCTCTCTAGAATTCTTACACAAATTCAAACCATATTCACAAGTATCATTCATGTTTATGTTATGAGTATATTACAAATGGTATCAAGAGCCAAGGTTTCATCTTAGGGACTTGGTTAACTCGGATTTCTAGCTTGGTATTTGGTGTTTTATTTGGTTCGAATTTTATTCACTAGTTTT
Source organism: Artemisia argyi (assembly GCA_030686995.1). Classification (NCBI taxonomy): domain Eukaryota; kingdom Viridiplantae; phylum Streptophyta; class Magnoliopsida; order Asterales; family Asteraceae; genus Artemisia; species Artemisia argyi. The sequence continues at coordinate 270,053 of JARVZY010002553.1, forward strand.
CATTTATTTTGGTTTGATTTGTGGGTTATAGTGTAAGGTATTTGTACTTTTGTGTTTAGGAGTGTTGTATGTGCTTAGGTTTGTTGTTTGATAGCTTGGTTCGTTCATTTGGTAGTGATTTTGATCAATTCGTGTTGGCTTATGTTATTGTTCTTTGATGCGAGTTGAGTCTCGGTAAACTTTCTTGCCTGCTATTTGATTCATTCTTGGATGCGAGTTGGTTATTATTGAATGCGAGTTGAGGGCTGTTGGTTAATGCGATTTGGACTGTTACTTAATTTAGACAAAAGGACAAATCACAGTGAAAGTGACAGTTTTGTTCTCTTATTAGTGCGTTGACTGAGTTTGTGGCTGTGATTTGATTTGAATTTGACTGCGAGTTGTGTATTTCTCTACTGCTGCGAGTTGATTCATTTGACTGCGAGTTGACAAGACTACTGTGAGTTGATTCTTTTGACTGACTGCGAGTTGACAAGAGTGGTGCGAGTTGATTCTTTTGGCTGCGAGCTGACAAGCTATTGTGAGTTGATCTATTTTCTTGCAAGTTGATTTATTCACTGCGAGTTAATCAATTGGTTGTGAGTTGTTCATTCATTGCTAGTTGATTAAGTTGTTGTGAGTTGATTGTACACTGCGAGTTCAATAGTTCTGCCATTTGAGAATTGTTGCGATTTGAGTTGTTCCAATTTGTCTCATTACTATCTGACATTGCGAGTATTCTTGCAGTTTGACTAATTGTGATTTAACTTGATGTGATTTGACTCAGATAGTCTATTGTACCTTTGCAAAGTTTATCATCTCACACTTAATCACTCTAGCACTCAGTATCTTATGGTTTCTCTTGGTGATTTTAGAAAATCCCATGAAAGATTCGATTTCTCGGTTTAAGTTACAAGAGTTGTAAAATCCCATATAAGATTACGTCATGGCAAGTACCACTTCTGATGATAACCAAGCTGTCGGATCTGATACACGTCCACCTATACTTGATAGAACTGACTATGAGTCGTGGGCACAAATAATACGACTATATTGTTTGGGTAAAGAGAGTGGTGTCAACATTCTACGATCTATTGATTAAGGACCCTTTCAAATGGGCACAACTAGATATGTTATCACTACTGGTGAGGATGGTGCTGTTACCTTTGGAATCGACAGGCTTAATCATTTCAATTTGTTTGAAAGGAGAAAAAAGATGTAATATCTATACCTAAATATTAATCTGAATTACAATGAAGTACTTACAATGATCTTATTAACAACAATGATCTCTAGAATGGGATCATTTTGTGACAGCAGTTAAGCTTAACAAAGGATTGAGAAACACAAATTATGAACAATTGTATGCTTACTAACAACAACATGAAAAGCATGCAGTTTATGATCGTCAGTTAAGAGAGAAACTCAATCCATCAACAACAAATGATTCCCTTGCATTCATCTCAAGTGTTCAACCATACAATCAATCCTTAATTGATCAGACTTATCCTTATCTCTCATCATCACATAATTAGTCGACCTTTGTTCTACCATCCATGCACTCACCAACTAATGTGAACACCCATCTTGACTCAGGGTACTCCCGTACCGACCAGATGATTGATAACCTCTCCAATCAAGTCTCACTCCTTGTACAATAGTTCAGAGCAATGCTTCCTCAAACCAACAACCAACTTAGAACTTCTTCAAATCCACACAACCAAGCAGTACTGGAAGATGGACGGGTTATGATTCAAAACATTCAGGGAAGACAAAATGGAAATCAAAGAAATGTTGCTAGAGGAAATGCTCATAACAGAGTTGGGAATGCCATTCAGGGGCAAGGAAGGCAGCCCAAGTGCTATAACTATGGAGGTCTGGGCCATATCGCTAGAAATTGCACTCAACCAAAACGTCCGCAGAACTCCGACTACTTCAAAGACAAGATGTTGTTGATGCAAAAAAAAGAAAATAGAGCTGTGTTGAATGAAGAAGACTTATTGTTTCTTGCTGGTGATGAGGGCAATACCATTGATGCTGATGTGGATGACTGATGAGTGTCTGAATACTCATAATTTTATACCCATTTAAACTGTAAAAACAGCTAAAAACACACAGATATGCCTTATAATACTGCAAATATCATTGGATTGTGTTTTTACGTGTTTCAGGTATAAAAGGATTAAAAACAGATGAAAAACGAGCAAAGTTTGCAGAATTGGCAGAATCAGTCCCTCAACTTTTAGAAATTGTCAGAATTGGTCCCTGGAGGATTTATTTTGAAGAAAAATCAACAACAGTCCCCCAGGAATCAAAGAATGACATTTTTTTGGAGTACAAATTTCAAAGATTGGCAAAAATGGCCCCTCAAGTTTACAACTAGGCAGTTTTAGCCCCTGGATGTGTAAAATTGGGAAATTTAAATTTATGGTCCTTGGGTTATTAGAATATGGCAAGAATGGCCCCTTGGAATACTTTGGGAAGTTGGCATATCAGGTCCTTAAGTTTTCAGCTATGTACACATTTGGTCCTTGTTGTTTTAACTACTAATACCAAAAGGATCACTTATGTATTTATCCCCAACCCACCACTTAACTAAACCCAAAACATAACCAAGCCCACCCACCTATTATTTACCTGGCCCAATCACTCCCAGGCCCAAACTACAAATCAACTCCACCCGGTTACTAATAAAAACCGGGTCAAACACTCCCTTTGACCTTTCCTTTCCTTCCAACACTCCCACTTGCCTGCAACTTCTCACCCAACACTCCACCTTCATCAACTCTGCCATTTCCCACTCCATGTTCCACCAGCTCTCCAATACATCCAAGAATCATTAAATGCTCCTTAACTCCACACAAGTTATCACTCCCAATTGCAAAACAATTTTCCTGCCAAAATTATTTAAGGGTCAAGATCCAATGGCACTCATCTAATGGACATAAATTGAAGTGGGAAAGTCTCAGAAACCTACTTGGGTCCTTATAAGTGAAAAGAAAGAAAAAGAGAAGCAATAGTTAGCTTAGTAATTTAGTAGAGTAGTCTTAATATCGTTTTTAGTGTAATTCAATTTCGAGTTGTATTTCCTTACTTTAAAAGGGTGTAATCAGTTCTATTAGTGTAATAAAAACTTCCTTTACTCTTAAATTCCAGTGTTCTTTTTTAAAATTCAAAAGTTGCATTTTTAGTGAAAATCTCAAATTGCTTTAATATAGTTAAAAGTTGTTGTGTATTGGTCCTTTTAGCTCATTTAAGCTCACTGATAAGCTTCTTGAAGCTTAGAAAGTATTTAGTGGAACTTTAGTCAAGAAACCAAAAAAAAATACTAAAAATACCTATTAAATAGTTCATAAATTAAAAATTAGTTGATTAATAAGAAGAAGCTGGAGCAGGGTACATTTTGGATGGCCCTTTAGTTTAGAGCTTCATGGGAAGCCTTAGGTAGTGTTTTGATCTTTGGTACCTCATTTCTTAGCTTGGATCACTTGTAAGCCCTTTTTCCAGTTTTTTTCAAAGTCACTGTAGAAGTCATTATCTAATGTTTATTTATGCTTTTTTATGGTTAATTAGAGTAAATGAGATGGTTTAAGGCTTTATCTAATCTGCTTGTTCATTATTTTCCTTTAGTGCTCAAATTCTCATTTAACTGCCATGATGATGCTTATATGGATTCTTGGGAATATGATGTTAACGTAATTAGTGTTATTAGGCTTAAATGAGCATATGCTGTCACACTATAACCTTGGGAACCAGTTTTATAGTCTTAACTAGTGATGTCCTTTGAAAATCTCAAATAAGTGTTTCTTAAGTGGTGTTTGGATGATGTACTCTCACTGTGTTCAAGAGAGTCTCAGTGTTTGAGAAGTGAAACATGTAACATTTAGTTCATTAGTTGCATATTAGTCTTAAAATCAGTAGGTCATAGCTTTAAAAGTTAAAACTCTCTTAAATCCATCAATTTATGTTCATTATTAGTTTTTATTAGTTCCATAATCATGCATACTAGTGCATAAGTTGTTTTAAGTGCTTAATTTAGTTTCATTTTATCTTTAAACACCTTATTCAGTCACTTAGGATTGCTAGAATCTCACAAAAGTCAAAATATTGGAAAATCTCAAAAGTCAAATTGCATAGTGTATTAGTTTTTCCAGTTATGGTAGGATTTTTCATGGCTTCTTGCTTAATCCTTAGGATCTGAAATTTTGGGATATTGATATTCAGAACCTCATCTTGATAGTCATAATTTTTGCTTAATTTTAGGATTTTTTCTAAGTGCTTAATTGACCTTTTGTTTGGACCTGTTTTTCATAAATCTCCCCTGCACCAGGCTCATAAGCCCTTTTCTTAAGCTCATATCTTGTTCAATATTGCACCTTAGCTTGAGTTTTTTTGTTGTTTTGGAAAGGTCACAGTACCATCTTTTATTTGCCCCTTGTTTTCCCCAAAATCAGCTTATTTGGGTGCTTAAAAATAAGCTCGAAGTAGGTCAATTAAGCCTTATAACTCAAATTTTTCATGTACTCGATTTGGCTTGCGGCCAGGGCTTATCTAAGGTTTTTCAGTTGAATTGAGTTTGTTTTAGTATATTACACTATACTTGAGCTTTTGGTGCATTCTAGTGCTTATTTGCTTATTTGAAGTGCTTATTTAAACTGTTTATTTGCCCAATTCAGCTTATTAGTGGGCTTACCTAACTTTTTATTTTTTTTCTAGGCTTAGTATAATATTTTAGATTTTCAATTAAATTTCCAGATTTTTCCTAGCTCATTTAAGTACTTTTCTTATTTAATATTAGTTTTAAGTATTTTTAAATTATTTTAAATTCACAAAAATTAAATAAAAACCCAAAAAAAAAATTAGTTCTCAGTTTTAAAAATAGTTTTAGGTTATTTTAGATTTTTCAAAAGTAAATTTGCATTTTCCTCACTTTATTTCATATTTCTTTTCATTTTTGTTACTTTTTAAATCTTTAAAAGTAGTTTTTAATTCATAAAAATTAAATAAAAAGTCAAAAACTATTTTTCTTTTTCCTAATTTTTTTTATAATTAGGTTAATAAAAAAGTAATTTTCATCACCGTAGGATTAATATTTCTTAAAATTCACTTCTTATTTGGTACGTTTACGTTTATTTAAACTTAAATGTACGTTTATAAGTTTTTAAATGTTTTTAGATAACTTTGTTTTACGTTTTTGTTGATATTGTTTATTTGAATCCTTCTCTTTTCATTTTCTTAGTGAAATCACTCATAACCCTTTCCCATTCAATTTCACCCGATCACAGATTCGTTTTTAAAATACAATTTTACACATCGTTGGGACATAACGACCTGGGGATACACTGTACTCCATGGTGAATTGGCACAAGCTGTTTGACATTATTTGACCAATATCTTTGGTTGAGTTTAGTTGACCGTTTGGAGCCAATCAAAATTTTGGCGCCACTACCGGGGAGGTGTGCTGCGTATTATTCACAACGAATTTGCAGATTAGCGAATCTGGATATACATTCTTTTTATGTTTACCACTTTTTGTATATTTTCATAAAAACAGAAAAAATGTGAAGTTAATTCGTTTGACTAATCAATTACCAAAAACATCGTATTTCAGTTTTCAACGAACACAAAAAAAACTCAAAAATATTTTCCTTGTTTGTTTTTACAAAATGTTTATCAAAAATTCCAAAAATATTCACCTTTACTCTCTTACCCTTTTGATTCTTTATCCCTTACCCTCTGTAACCCTTTGATTCTTTCTATGTCTTACCCTCACCATCTTGGTTGTCAGTGGTGTGGTGGCCCTTATAATGGTGGAAATTGTCCCAGCTGTAGCATGGTAGAGTCAGGAAATTGGTCTGTCTATAACCAGGATCCCTATTCTTACCATGACACAACTGATTTATTCCACCAGCCACTAAACCATGAGATACTGACATACTCGTGTAAATTTTGTGGAGGTCCTCACCAAAGATTTGAGTGTCAAACCAGAAACACGTTTGTCTATGAACAGTTTTCTAATAACACCCAGAATTTTGGAAATGACCAATATCCATGTTATTCACCAAACCAGTCACAACAATCATATTGTTGTGAGTACTGTGGAGGTCCACACCTCAGCTCTGATTGTCAAACAAGGAATCCATTTCCTTGTAACAATTACGACTATTAATATCATAACCCACCTCCACAGTACCAGTTAATGAAAACAACTCCTCAAATCCAGCAAGACCTTTGTCTAGAGGCTCTTGAGATATTGAAAGAACTTAAGGAGGAGTTGGCTAATATATCATTTCAAAATTCTCATGAGAAATCTATTGTAGAATTACTTGCAGAAGAACGAGATGCTAGAAACGAAAAGAGCATGGAGGAATTATTAGTCGAAGAACAAGCAGCTAAAACATGTGCCATATTTCGCAATGCTGCTCTTCTCAATGATGATGATAGTGATGATGAAGATACCCTTGATATTCTTCAATTTTATAAGGGTTCATCAAGTTCATAAGTTGCAGTTCCATCCATGGAAAATCAGGAAGAAAAGAATGTGACGAAATTACTAGTAGTAGATCAAATGAAACTTGTAGAATCCATGAATGCTAGTCCTTCTCAACTCCCCCAGTCTGTTGTTATCATACCCGAAATTCCCACTAACTCTCTGAGCACGGGGGACGAGCATCTTACAACTATTTTTGAAAAGGAATCGGACGAATTCATCAAGTCTAGTGTTGAGAACCTTGTCCCTATCCCAAGTGAGTCACAGGGAATTTTTGATCATGTGTGTGATTTTCCTTCCCCTCTTGAGTATTCAAAAGATCATTTTGAGACTTTCTTCGATTTAAGCAAAGATTGTATATCTTATGGAGACATCGAGTATGTTGAGGCATCGCTTCCACATTCTGATGTTGATCCTCTTCTTGAGGAGTTCACCGATGAACTCACTCACATCAATCCACTTCCACCGGGAAGTGAGGATGATCTCTTTGATTTAGAAGCCAATCTAGGAGAAAATGAATGTCTTTTATATCATGATCAATCACTTAATTCTTATCCCAACATCGAGCTTAGTAAATCAAATAATGATGACAATTCTTTATTGTTAGGATTAAAAGTGACGATCATTAGTGAGTCAAATAGTTAGTTAAATATATTCATGTAATAGTTAGTAAAATGCTAGTTTATTAAGGTTATGAAAAAGCCTTAATGGCTTGGCCCAAAAGAAGGCCCAAGAGAAAGCCCATGGTGGCAAATGTAAAAACTATAAATACCCTCCTAAGCTTGTTAGGAAGGGTGGGAGTTCATGGTAATGAAAAGTTTATTTTACACCTAGTGCTCTTCACTTCCTCTCTCTACTTTCTCTCTCTAGTTCTTCTATCTCTCTCTAACATAATAATCAACGGTGATAAAGATAGATCTAAGGTCCTACAATTGGTATCAAGAGCCTAGGGATAATATAGGTTGTTTTAGGTTAGATTTGGTGGAAAAAAAACGAGGTTTGAAGGCTTAATATTGGATCTGGTTACTGTTCATCTTGCGTTTTACCGAGTTTGGAACAGGTTTTATCGAGTTAGGTTTTATCAAGTTAGGTTTTATCTAGTTACTGTTCATCGAGTTAGGTTTTGCCGAGTTTGCTATACTTTTTATCGAGTTAATCATTTTGGCGAGTAAGCCATTTTAGCGAGTTTGCTAAATCACCTTATCGTTTATGGAGTATGGATTTCACTTGGGTTTTACTAAACGAAACGCTGCCGAAATTTCATTAGGTTATCGAGTTAGAGACAATATCGAGTTAGAGTTGTTTCGAGTTAGACAAGATTTACCGAGTAACAATCTTATCGAGTTTGTAAACACTACCGTGAAAGAAGAAAGTTCTACCGAGTTTGTTATCTAGCAAGCAGTTACCGAGTAAGGTTCAAAGTTTACCGAGTTAGAAATAATAGTAACTGTATCGAGTAAGATCTTCAAGTTGTACCGAGTTAGAAACAACCTTTACCGAGTTAGTAAAAAAAATTATTTTCTAGGGGAGATTAAACGTTCAATTTTTACGCGAGATTCAAATTTTGGTATAACGTTGAAAATTTTGACCAAAATTCAAATTTTTAGGCCAAAATTCAACATTTTTCGGTAAAATTTGGCGTCAAAATTTTTAAAACTCAAACTTTTCTGGTAACTTTAGAATTGCCTTTCTTAGTGATTTTCAAATTTTGGAAGAAAATTTTTCAAATTCAATTTTTGGAGGGAAAATTCGAAATCACTAAAAATCAACCATATACGATTTTCAAACTTCGCCAAAATCATCTAATCTTCAAACAACAACCTTTGTTATCTTAAAAGATCCTAAGATCAAATTTATCACACGTCGTTACACAATGGAAATGAAAGTGCAAATTCAAGAGAAGATTCGAAGAAAGTGTTTAAAGTGTTCAAGTCACATGTTGAGAAAGTCAGTAATTCATTTGGATGTGAACTAAGGTTCGATGAGGCATTTGAATACCACATCAGAGTCCAATTTAATCATTTCCAAGAAAAACACATCCAAAACCTTAATCAACTTGAAAAGCTAATAAATGAAGAAGAACTTCATACGCGTGACAGGAGGGAAGCTCTTAAAGTGATCCAAACTCAGTTTCTGAGTATATTTAACCCTTGGATAATGAACCTGTCAGAGTTTATCGATGCTCTACTAACGATTTTGGGTAAGCTAATTTTTGGGATATAAAGATCTAAGTACTGCTGGAAAGATCAAAGTACTGCTATGTCAAAGTACTGCTAAATAGTAAACGTGCTGATCAAGGTCAAAGTACTGCTACTTATTGAAGATTATTCAAAGTACTTTGAAGAACAAGGACTTAAGTGCAATATTGTTAAAGGATTATTATGTAATATTGTATGAATATTCTAGAATTAGTTAGGGATAATTACTTGTCGTTCAAGTAGATAATGTAAACGGACTTAAGGTCATCCTTAATGCCTATAAAAAGAGCCTTATGATGGTATTAGAAGATACCAAGTTTTCTAAGAGTTTTAGAGTTTTACAAAAACAATTTTAGAGAAAGTTAGGGATTGTTAGTAAACTTGTATTTAGAAAAGTAGGTTTAAGAATTGTTTTAATATTAACAAAGTTCTTCTTAGCTTTGTGTTAGTAGATTCCGCATACTTTACAAAGTAATATCAGTGTTCAATATTAATTGTTTTGAGTCATTCAAGATTGTTAAAACCTTACAAGCTACAAAGTAGTTTGGTCAGAGTATATCGATCCAACAAGTTGTATCAGAGCTAGGTTGGAAACTCTGATTAAGAAGAAAACCTTTTAAACCGATTCTACTACAAACCCTGAAAGATGTCGACAGATGTTGCACCTGCTCCGTCCATCACTGTTGTCATAATTCCTATTGTCAAGAAGGGAGAATATGATTTATGGGCCATGAAGATGAGACAGTACATTGCCATCGGATGTGATTGTCAATGGTAATATGATAATTGAAGAACCATTGGACATCCCTGGACAACCAACACCACCTAAGCCAACCTTGCCTGCTACTACCAAAAGAAATCAAGACAAGGCTCTCAACATACTGCTCTATGCCATTCCTGATGGCCACTTACTAAAGTTTCATGATTCTAAGGATGCAAAAAAACTATGGGCTGCTAATAAAGCAAGATTTGGAGGTAATGATGCTTCCAAGAAGATGCACAGAAACCTGTTGAAGCAGCAGTTTGAAACCTTCACTGTTGGTGAAAGAGAAAGTCTTGACTCTGCTTATGATAGATATCAAAATCTACTGAGCATGCTAGAGTTATATGGAGCTGAATCAACAGTTGAAGATGCTAATTTGAAGTTCTTGAGGAGTTTGTCATCTGCATGGCACGTGGTTGCTACCGTGATAAGAGGACAACCTGGTTTGGACACTATGGACTTTGATGATCTTTACAACAACCTAAAGGTGTATGAGCATGAGATGAAGGGTAATAAAGGTTCAAGTTCTCACAACATTGCTTTTGTCTCATCTGAAAATAGAAGCAGTACTTCAACTAAAAGTACTGCTCATCCTGTCCAAAGTGCTGTTGTAGAAACACAAAATCCATGTACAACTTTGATAACTACCACTTCATCACATACCCCTAATTCTGATGATGTTCTGTGTTCATTCTTTGCCCAACAAGCTACTCTACCTGTTACTTATCAAGAAGATCTTTTGCAAATTGTTGATGATGCTATGGAAGAAATTGACATAAGATGGCAGGTTGCCATGATTGCTGCAAGGATCAAGAAGTTTATGAACAAGATAGGGAGAGGTATTGATTTCAAGGCTAAGCAGGGTATAGCATTTGACAAGTCAAAAATTGAATGCTTTAGTTGTCAAAGGACTAGTGACTTTGCAAGGGAGTGCAAGTTTGCAAAGTATCAAGCAAATAGGATGATTGAACAACCTAAACCCAATTCCTATAAAAGGAGCCTTATGATGGTATTAGAAGATACGAAGTTTTCTAAGAGTTTTAGAGTTTTACAAAAATGATTTTAGAGAAAGTTAGTGATTGTTAGTAAACCTGTATTTAGAAAAGTAGGTTTAAGAGTTGTTTTAATATTAACAAAGTTCTTCTTAGCTTTGTGTTAGTAGATTCTGCATACTTTAAAAAGTAATATCAGTGTTTCAATATTAACTATTTTGAGTCATTCAAGATTGTTAAAACCTTACAAGCTACAAAGTAGTTTGGTCAGAGTATATCGATCCAACACAACTCGACCTTCAGAACTAAATGCATAAATGACATGGGTGAACTCGAAATGATATTTGATGCTGAGGAAGCTGAGTTAAATGAAATTGAGAAGCTGAAACGGGAAAAAGAGCAGATTGAAAAAGATATGCAGTCACAAGAAAGAGAGCTAATTGTAAGAGAGATGCAGTTTAAGGAAAAAGAGCTGATTGACAGAGAGACAGACAAAGATTTTCAAACCGAAGAGGAAACGGTCAATGAGGGTGATGCATCAGATGCTAGTTTGGTTTTCACGGGCAGTGATACATCTTCAGAACAGTAGATTGAAAGCAACAGTCTGAGCTATGATTCAGATACTGCTGGTACACAAAGGAATGAAGTTGTTTAAGATACCGAGGATGATTACATCACACCTTCAAGTAACACAGAGATATTGGCTAAGGTACAACATTCAAACAATAATGATAATGTTGTTGTCTTTGATAATGTGTTTACTCATAATCAGACACATCCTGAGCATTCTGAGTCTATTATTGACACATATGTGGTGGAATAGAATGATAGTAATATAACTTTTGCTACTCTAGATATGGATCCTAATAGAGGTGAGCCTGCCCAGGATGGATCTACTTATGAACAAGATCGTGCCTTATTTGCTTCTTTAATCAATAATTTCAAACATGAACTTGAAAAGTGCAAAGAGGACAATCGCAAAGCTAAGCAAGCGAATGTCTTATTGACAAACGTGCTTGGGAGATTTAAGGAAATGGAAAAAGGTTTTGAAAATATAACAAAAAGAAAAGCTGAACTTGAATTTGAAAACTTGTGGAAAACTAGAAGGGGGGTTGAATAGTTTTACGTCTTTTTAATTCGTTGTAAAAGATAGTTTTAGTATTTTCTTAGCTTTTAAAAACTTAGATTTGATAATATGTGATCTCAAGTCTTGCAAAATATAAACAACTATCAATAAGTAATATATAACAATGATAAGTAATAAAATAAGTAAGAGATGGAAAGATCGAACCGCGAGACAAGAGATTTATAGTAGTTCGGCTACAAGGACACCTTCCTTGCCCTACTCCACTCCCCGAGCACCTAACTCGAGAGTTTTCTTCACTATATCAACAAGCTCCCTTATGGCGGAGAAAACCTTACACACCAATTTACACACCAATTTTCACACCACAACTTCTTCACACCTAAGTCACAATTTCAACACAACTTCTTCAAATCAAACTACTTCACAACTAACTACTCCACACCTAGCTTCTTCACTACAATCTAATTCCTAACTTTTCTTCTTCACACCAAGCTACTAACTAATCACACAATCTATATATCTAGCACACCTATCTACAATCAAACATTCACAACAATCTTCACAAAGAATAATGTAAATAATCTTGATGATGCACCAACAACTTGGATGTGGAGATCACAACAAGTTGTAATACTTCTTGTCTTGGGGGATAGAAGTATTCTTCTCTTGCACTTGAGAGGATGAAGATTGAATCACTTTGAAACAAAACATTATACACTTATGATCAAAGGATAAGAGAATAGAAATGTGGATCTAGATCATAAAGTTTAGAAGTGCAAAAGGTGAGAAAATTCTGAGGAATGAACCAGTATTTATAGGGGAGAAAAATACTGTTCTGGAGCGTGGCCGGTCCCTTTAATTAATGGCTGGTCCCCTTAATGATTAAGGGGCCGCCTAAGGAATTAAGGGGGCCGCCCCTTCAGAACGTTGGTTTTTCTTGTCTTTTAGTGGGGAATATTTTTCTGGATAAAATTTGCCATTTTTGGTTAGAAATTTGAAATCATATATTTATAATGAATTAAACATATTCTTTTAATTCCAAAAGTAATTTTGTAAAAGATATAAGATGTTTAATACATTTTATAAAAATTCTAGTGATTAGAAAAATTTCCTTTGATCATGAAATGCAATAAACCCTTTGTTTATTCATACCTTAAGTGATATGGAAGCAAAGACAAATATTAAGCACTAAAAACTTGTTTATGTCATAAGTTTTAGATTAATGAGTTTATGCTTTGTAATTATCAAAACATAGAGACATTTTTAATATGCTAACAATGTTTTAAGACATTATTTATCTCAACAATCTCCCCCTTTTTGATGATTACAAAACCTTAAACTCATTAGGTCTAACAAATAATTTTTAGACAAGTATTTAGAGTTTAACATTCTCTTCTCCCCCTTTTTGTAAAATCAAAAAGGTTAATGCTCCCCCTTGATGTATGCTCCCCCTCATTTGAGAGCACCAAGGGAATGAGCTATGGAAAACTTGGCTACACAAAATATTAGAAGAGAACGAGACACATATACATGCAAAGCAATAATTATAAAAATAGATTCATTCAAGCATCATAGAAAGCATTACAACATTTAATATGCTTAAGGCATATTAATTAGAATAAAACAAAAGAAAAGCCATAGTCCTATATTGCCTAAAAGAGCACTTGGACTTGCTTGCAACTCATGGTTGATTGTTTTATTTGCTTGAAGGATAACATAAGCATAAAGCTTAGTTGTTAGATGGAGAAGGATATGGAGTGGGGTATGGAGCGGAAGAGGTGGACCTTACGATATTGTATCGTGTTAAGGGTGGAATGGGATGAGGTCGAGTGAGGAGATATTCAATCCAAGAAATATCTTCACTCAAGTAAAGGATTTGTTTTTGAAGGAAGATTCAACAAGGGTAATAGTGAGTGTGGTTTGTAACTTGATCCAAGTTGAGAGAGTGAGGAAGGCAATTGTTGTAGGGTGATGATGGAGGTTTCCCTTTGTTGCGTTGTGCAAGATGCATGGCATTGAGATCACAAAGATCTATGATTTGTGATATTTCATCACGGAACTTTTGCTTTTCTGTGGTAATGCGGAGAAAGTCATTGTGTTGATATGGATGAATTGGGTTTGTGTAGTTGGAGTTGTAGTGGGATGGTTTATCAAACTTGTATGGATCATTACAAGTGGTTGGAGGATGAGATGAGTGGTTTGGCATGAAGGAAGATGTTTGGCCAATGTTGTATGGTTTGTAAAGAGGATCAAATGAATGTCCTTGTGAATTTGGTGTAAAGTTTGGGAAGTAAGTGGTTGGTGGTGTTGAGTGACTTCCAACTTCATTTGTTATGATAGATTTGTTTCGAGGGCTTTTTCTTTGCCAAATGGGTTTTTCCGTCATTCTTGCAAGCCTTGAGGCTTTTGGTTTTGGTTTGTTTGGAGAAGCCATTAAGGGATGAGTGAAGAGTTTTGAGGATTGGGGGTATTTATAGTGTAAGATTTGTGTGTTTATGGATGGATAAAGTTTGTTTGGGAGATTAGGACAAAATGTGTTGGTGAAAATTGGGAAATGTACGTTGAAATGGGCTAAAAAGTAGAAAAGATTATGTAAACCCGACCATCAGGTGGCCGGTCCCCTTAATTAGGGGGCGGTCCCCTTAATGATTAAGGGGGCTGCCTTACAAAATTAAGGGGGCCGCCCATCTGGTGATTTCCAGGTTGCCAGAATTGGGTTTTTGGCAGAAAATATGCACAAAGGTTGTATGTTTGGATTAGAATTCAAGCAAGTTCAATTCCTTTAGGGAGTATAGAATCTAATCTAATTAAGATAAAGCATGCATGCAAGAACACATAGGCAAAAGAGCAAATAATCAACACATAATAAGCAAGAGGAGATAAGTAAAGGCAAGATCACTTAAACTTCCTAAGGCACCTATCTTAGATCAAAGGAAAAGGCAACTGGTGAGTGAAAAACTAGTGATGGATCAAGATGACAACATTATTAGTGAATTTGTCCTAGTGTGTGTCTATATGCAACAAATGTCGAGTTGTGATTGTTTCGACTCTTAAATGCAAAAAGAAATAACGATCCTAAGAAACAATCCAAATGATCTCCTTGATTCAATTTTTGCTCGATCATGAATGTCAAAGACATATATTAGATTATATACCTTGACAATTTATGTGAGAGTTTATGCATGATTTTGAAAAATAATGTTTTTAGTATTAGTCAACAATGCAAGGAAAATGATCTTCATGTGATTCCTAGATGTGAGAATAATTTTTAAAGAAAATTGATTGGGTTTTACAAAGGAGTTTATGCAAAGAAAATAAATTTTCCCAATCTTTAATTTTGTGCGAAATAGATTCCTAGACTCAGAAAAGATGAAATGGAAGAAAAATAAATTTTATGCAAGCATAAATTGGTATTAATTCAATATAATTTAGTCAACTTGTTCCATCATTCCTAATCCTAAACGCAAGTGGTTGAATAATTCATGCTTAAGGGGTTTTGTGAATATATCCGCAATGTTGTCTTCCGATGCAACCTTTTCTATAGATATATTTCCTTTTTGTACATTATCCCTAAGAAAATGGTGGCGTATTTCTATGTGTTTAGTCCTAGAGTGTTGCACCGGATTTTTACTTAAATCTATCGCACCTTTGTTATCGCACATAATGGGGACATTTTCTAACCTAATGCCATAGTCTACGAGAGCTTGTTTCATCCATAGTGCTTGTTGACATGCCTTTCCAGCGTTACATATTCGGCTTCGGTGGTAGAAATAGCAAGAGCGGTTTGCTTCTTCGAAAACCAAGATGTTAGACAACATCCCATAAACGTTCAAATACCGCTAGTGCTCTTTCTATCTATGTAGTCTCCCGCATGATCCGAATCCGCATAGACGATGGTTTCTATGCCAGATCCCTTAGGATACCATAATACTAAGTGTATAGTGCCTTTAACGTATCGGAAGATACGCTTAACCGCTTCTAGGTGAGAGGTTTTGGGATCCTCTTGAAAACGGGCACAAAGGCAGACACTAAACATGATATCGGGTCTACTTGCCGTCAAGTATAGTAAACAACCTATCATTCCTCTATACTTGGTGTTATCTACGGACTCACCTTCATCGTCCTTTGTGAGCTTTACTTCCGTAGGCATGGGAGTTTTCATGGGTTTTGAGTCTTCTAGGCCAAATTTCTTAAGCATTTCCTTAATGTACTTAGATTGGTTAAAAAATATTCCATCTTCTAATTGTTTTATTTGTAATCCTAGGAAGAAGTTAAGTTCACCCATCATACTCATCTCAAACTCATCATGCATGATTTTGGCAAATTCATCACACATGTCTTGACAATTCGATACAAATATAATCTCATCAACATATATTTGGACAATGATGAGATTTGGGTCTTTCCTTTTAGTGATAAGAGTGTTATCTACCATAACCATGGAATAATCATGTTTAATAAGGAAAGCTTTTAATCGATCATACCAAGCTTTGGGAGCTTGTTTGAGTCCATACAAAGCTTTCTTTAACTTATAAACATAATCAGGTTTTGCGAAGTTAATGAATCCTGGAGGTTGTGCCACATATACCTCCTCATTGATAAAACCGTTAAGGAATGCACTTTTCATGTCCATTTGGAATAACTTAAAATCTAGGGCGCAAGCATAGGCAAATAATATCCTAATCGATTCTGGTCTAGCTACGGGGGCATAAGTTTCGTCATAATCAATTCCTTCTTGTTGATTATAACCTTTGGAAACTAACCTAGCTTTATTCCTAGTAACTATCCCATTCTCATCTAACTTATTCCCATATACCCATTTGGTTCCTATGATATTCATATTCTTTGGATTTGGGACTAATTCCCAAACATCATTTGACTTAAATTGATTTAATTCTTCTTGCATAGCTATAACCCAACTTTCATCTTTTAAAGCATCGCTAATATTCTTAGGTTCTATTGCTGAGAGGAAACAAAAGAAATTGTTTTTATCTTGGGCTTGTGACCTAAGGGTTCTTTGATTAAGATGTCCTATTATATTATCTAATGGATGTGATCTAGATTCTTTAATATTAACAGTTTTGTTGTTTTCTAAGTGAATTTCTTCATTATCATTTCCTATGGGTTTTGTTTTACTAACCTCAATAGCTTCATCTTCGACTAAATCATCATCTTCTAAAGGTAGTGTTTTAGGAGGTGGTGGTGTTTCATCAAATGCTACATTTAGTGATTCCTCTACTTTCATGGAGTGGTTGTTAAGTATTATATATGCTTTGCTATTTTGTGAGTATCCTAAAAATATTCCATCAAATGATTTTGGATCAAACTTAGTGAGGTAATCCTTAGTGTTTAGAATATAACATTTACTTCCAAATACCCTAAAGTAGCTTAAGTTTGGTTTTCTACCTCTTAATAACTCAAGTTTTTCCTAGAATTCTCCTAATTGATACCCTATTCAAAATATAAGTCGATGTATCTACGGCGTGACACCAAAATTTTTGTGGGATGGATTGTTCATTTAACATAGTTCTACTCATTTCTTGTAGTGACCCTTTTTTTTTCTACTACGCCATTTGATTGAGGAGTACGAGGAGCGGAGAAATTGTGAGATATTCCATTTAACTCACAATATTTTCCGAATTGTACTTCGTTATCAAATTCCCTACCATGGTCCGTCCTAATGGCAACTATTGAGCATCCAAATTTATTTTGAATCATTTTACTAAATATTTCGAATTTTTCAAAGGCTTGGGATTTGTCACTTAAAACCCTAGTCCACGTGTATCGTGAGTAGTCATCTACTATTACTAAGGTATATTTGTTTCCTCCATAGCTCCACACAGCGGATGGACCAAAAAGATCCATATGTAATAATTCTAGGCACCTAGTAGTGGATACTATATTCTTAGCTTTGTGACTAGCATGAGCTTGTTTTCCAATTTTACATGCATCACAAAAATGCTTATCATATTTTAGATAAGGCAAATTTCTAACTAATTCCTTAGAGGCCAAAGATTGTATTTGTTGCATGTTAGCATGTCCTAATCTCCTATGCCACAATGTAGAGTTTTCATCTAGGGTCGTTAGGCATATCCTATCCTCAGGCTTGTTTCCTAGTTTCATAACATATATGCCACCTTTCCTAATTCCTCTACCTATAATTTTTCCATTCTTAACTATTTCGCTATCCTCTTCGGTAAATGTGACTCCACATTTATTATCACATATTTGTCCTACACTAAGCAAGTTATATGTTAAATTATCTACATGCTCTACATTTTCAATAGTAAGTGAGTCTTGAGAAATCGTACCTTTGCCAATGATTTTTCCACGTAAGTCACTACCAAAAATAACGTTACCTCCATTGTATGCCTTGTATGTAGAGAATAGCTTGCGGTTCCCCGTCATGTGCCTCGAACATCCGCTATCTTTGATCCATTCGTCAGGTTCCAAGTCAATTCCTAAACATATTTCATCGGTTTCTTTTGCCATAAAACACTTTTCGTCTCTTGGCTTTTCAACTTCTTCTTTGTCACTATCACTCCATGTTCCACTAACAGATTTTCATAATCCGGTGGCTTTAGACATTCGCCAATGAGATGATTTGGACTTCCACATCTAAAGCACTTTCTTTTCCCGTAGTTGTCACTTCTATTTCTTTGGAATGCCTTTCTTTCGTCTCGTGATGATCTAGTGAATCTTCCTCGTCTCTTGAAGAACTTATTGAATTCTCTTACGACATTGCATATTCTTCGTCTTCACTTTCGTCACTTGAATCATCATCATCACTAGGTTCCTTTTTTGCTTTTAGAGCAATGGATTTGGTTTGTTCTTTCTTGACTTTGACCGTTTCCGAATCTCTTCTTATGATTTCTTCATGAACCTTCAAGTTGCCAATTAGTTCATCTAGTGATAACGTCATCAAGTTCTTTGATTCTTCAATTGCCGTGACCTTAGCTCGCCATTTTGGATGCAATACCCTAAGAAATTTCCTAACACAATTTTTACTAGAAAATGTCTCATCAAGTGCTTTTAAACTTGTGATAATAGTGTTAAACTTAGCAAAAGCATTATCAATTGATTCCTCTTCCGAAATCGTAAATTGTTCATATTGTTGTACAAGAAGATCTATTTTATTATCTTTGACTTGGCTATTACCTTGGTGAGTAATTAGTAAAGAATCCCAAATTTCTTTGGCGGTTTTACACATAAAAATTCTTTCATATTCTTTGCGTGGTAACGCATTATAAATGACCATTTTAGCCTCATTATTTTTTGCTAATTTCTTTTTCAAATCATCATTTTGTTCTTCGAAAGATACAATTTCATTCATTTTAGTTTCAACATTATATTGAATAGGAGGAAAATCACCAAAGGTAATAATATGCCAAAGATCAAGATCTTTTGATTTCACATACGTTTCGAATCTATTTTTCCAATATAAAAATCCATCACTTTCAAATAGTGGTGGTCTTTGCATAGATTGCCATTCTAAATATTTTTTAGATTCCATAGATCGTTACAAGTTTTAGAATACAATATATTTTAAAAAATCTTTGCTAGACGTGGCTCTTGATACCAATTGTGGAAAACTAGAAGGGGGGTTGAATAGTTTTACGTCTTTTTAATTCGTTGTAAAAGATAGTTTTAGTGTTTTCTTAGCTTTTAAAAACATAGATTCGATAATATGTGATCTCAAGTCTTGCACAATATAAACAACTATCAATAAGTAATATATAACAATGATAAGTAATGAAATAAGTAAGAGATGGAAAGATCGAACCGCGAGACAAGAGATTTATAGTGGTTCGGCCACAAGGACACCTTCCTTGCCCTACTCCACTCCCCGAGCACCTAACTCGAGAGTTTTCTTCACTATATCAACAAGCTCCCTTATGGCGGAGAAAACCTTACACACCAATTTATACACCAATTTACACACCAATTTTCACACCACAACTTCTTCACTCCTAAGTCACAACTTCTTCAAATCAATCTACTTCACAACTAACTACTCCACACCTAGCTTCTTCACTACAATCTAATTCCTAACTTTTCTTCTTCACACCAAGCTACTAACTAATCACACAATCTATATATCTAGCACACCTATCTACAATCAAACATTCACAACAATCTTCACAAAGAATAATGTAAATAATCTTGATGATGCACCAACAACTTGGATGTGGAGATCACAACAAGTTGTAATACTTCTTGTCTTGTGGGATAGAAGTATTCTTCTCTTGCACTTGAGAGGATGAAGATTGAATCACTTTGAAACAAAGAATTATACACTTATGATCAAAGGATAAGAGAATAGAAATGTCGATCTAGATTAGAAAGTTTAGAAGTGCAAAAGGTGAGAAAATTCTGAGGAATGAACCAGTATTTATAGGGGAGAAAAATACTGTTCTGGAGCGTGGCCGGTCCCCTTAATTAATGGCCGGTGCCCTTAATGATTAAGGGGACCGCATAAGGAATTAAGGGGGCCGCCCCTTCAGAACGATGGTTTTTCTTGTCTTTTAGTGGGGAATATTTTTCTGGATAAAATTTGCCATTTTTGGTTGGAAATTTCAAATCATATATTTATAATGAATTAAACATATTCTTTTAATTCCAAAAGTAATTTTGTAAAAGATATAAGATGTTTGATACATTTTATAAAAATTCTAGTGATTAGAAAAATTTCCTTTGATCATGAAATGCAATAAACCCTTTGTTTATTCATACCTTAAGTGATATGGAAGCAAAGACAAATATTAAGCACTAAAAACTTGTTTACGTCATAAGTTTTAGATTAATGAGTTTATGCTTTGTAATTATCAAAACATATAGACATTTTTAATATGCTAACAATGTTTTAAGACATTATTTATGTCAACAAAACTCAAACCTTAAATCTCAAGCTCGGAAGTTTGAAATGATTGGAGAGTCTTTCAAACCACTTTTAACGCAAAAAGAAGCACTTGAAGTTGGTTATAGAGAAGCTATTCTTCGTGAAAAATGTTCCATTCAAAAATTGGGTGAACAAATGGTCCTTAATAGTAGAAAGGTTAAAGAACTTTTAAAAGAGAACAGTGATTAAAAAAGTGAAAATTCAAGGCTTCAGAAAACCACTTCAAATTTTGAGATTATAAACACAAAACTTGAGAATGAAAACCAAGAGTTTTTGAAACGAGCAAACGATCTTGAAAACAAACTTCGAAAATTGGGACAGACTTCTCAGACTTTCAACATGTTGCCTACAAAAGATGATGACATTTCTAAACAAACATCTGGAATTGGTTTTGAAAATAGTGCTCATTTGGAAAATGGAAAAGCGTGTTTTTTAAACAAAGTGAAAAGGGTAACACCTATTTTGTATAACGCTGAAGATATGGGAAAAGAATTGTCAGATGATCTTTTGTTTGAGTCCGAAGATATTTTAAAATTTGAAGATGAAAAATGTTTGATTAAAACAAAGAAAAACCCCATTCTCGTACCATGGCTTTTTGAATGGTTGTACACAATTGATAGTTATTCCAAAAGAACCTTTCAAAAGGAAAGACACAAATGTGAAAAGATCTTTCAAAGAAGCTCAACTTGCTACTTATGATGCTAAGTTATGGCAAAATAGAGCAAGGAAACAATTTTGTAATCTTAAACATCACATTGAGCAAACGTTGAAAGTCATTGGTGTTAAGCAACAATACAACATTGATGGTTTCTCTAATCTACTTTCATCGGACTTACGTATAAAAATTGAAGTCAAAAAGATTTTACAAGATGAGATTGAACCTCGTGTGAAAGATATCAACTTGAGTACATTGAAAAACATCTTTTCACTGAAATGAGAGAAGATCTAAAGTACGTTCATTCTCTAGAAGACGAATTTGATGAAAAATGCTTAATACTTGACATTCAAAAGGAATTTTTCACAAATCAAATTGAGTCATTCAAGCCAGAATCTGTCAGCCATGAGAATGTGAATGAGAATTTTGAACAAACATCTTCTTTGAAATCTGAAAATCTTTATCTCAAAAAGAAAATCGCCGAGCTTTCAAAAGAAGCAACTGATGTCAAAGCAGAATTTTCAAAAAGAACTGCTCAGTTTGAGAAAAGATCTTGAAAAACTACAAGAGAAGAATGAGAAAATGTTTTCAGCAAACTCTTTAACATCGGTTCTTAAAGAAAAAGAAAATATATTAGAAGAAACTTGTGATGATGCCAATATCAAGTTTGATTGTGAAGAACTTGATACAAAAAATCTTGAATTGGAACATGCTGTGGCATCATTACAAAAAGAAAATGAGCATTTGAAAGAGATTTACAAAAACTTGTTTCATTGAATCAAGCGGTCAAGAGTTCAGAATCAAACTTCAAACAAATCTGACTCTCAGATCACACCAAATCATCTTTTTGAAAAAGAAAATTATGTGCTTCAAAAGAAAATTGTTGAATTGGAAAAAACGATTGCACAACAAACCAAGGATTTTGGTGATGCCAAAAATGATTTTTCAATCGAAACAGGCAAATAGGAAAAATATTTTGCACATCTTGAAAATCAAAATGCTTCTTTGCAAGAAAAACTGGCATCATCAGATCATCTTTCTCTTCAAAAAGAATACAATGATTTGAGAACGTCATACAAGGCCTTAAAAGCAAAGTTTGAGGTTCTTAACCGGTTAAAAGGAAAATCTCAAGTTTCAAACGAGTCTAAACCACAAGTAAGGGTTTCAGAAAAGTTTTACACAGGTGAATCTTCAAAACCATTTTCAAAAAGGGTTTCTCAGTTTACTACCTATTCTTTGCAAAAAGGAAGGAAGTTTTCAAAGAGACCTAATTTTTCTGAAACATTTACTCCTCAAAAGGTTTCAACAACAAGTGCTCATGATGAAAAGAATCAAGGTTTTCAAACTCCATACTCTCGTTTTACTCCGGTAAATCCAGTGTGGAAACCAAAGCAAAGTCATTCAAAAAATTTGAAATACTCATACTCTGAAATGCTTCCGCTACAACAAATGAATGCCTATGCTTTGAAAAATCCTAATTCTGGAAGGTTTCCATTCATTTCAAAAACTAATTAGGATTTTTCAAAATGAATGGCTATGCTTCGAAAATTAGTTTTTGAATGGGTTTCTCAAACAAGCTTCAAAAGCAAAAAGTTTTAAATCACTGTTGATTCCAAGAGCTTTATTTCAAAATAAAACACGGGTTTTCAGTCCTCGTTGGAATTCAACTTCTTTGTCTCGGATTCACACAACTTACAAATGGATTTCAAAATATGGTAACCCCATTGGCGCCGTGCTTAAATGGGTTCCAAAACTTGTTGCATAATCCAAAAAAATAATCACTTCTTAGTACTTCTGCTAAGGACTCGTTCTTCAAAATAATGATGTTGGGAACATACTTTAGTATTTAGTCAAGTCTCGGTCATTACATTTTGTATTAGGTTGCTCTAGTAATATTAATGTTTATGTTTTAGTAAATGGGCAACATGTAAAAGCCCATAAGGCTTATAAGCCCACGAATTAGATGTATGAGGGAGGAAGGGAGTGTTGCCCTACTCCTCCCCTATATATACTAAGCTTATGTTATCATAACACTTGTTGGTTATTTTGATATATTAATGAAACTATTGTTCTTACACTTTTCATAATTCTTGTAATCAACCAATCCTTATATCTATCTCATTCTTTACTTGTGTGATGTCAATATGGGCACATAACAAGTGGTATCATTCGCCTAATAGAGATTGAAGTGTTGTTTCTTGTGTTAATGTGGGGTTTAGGTGTTGTTTCTTTATATTTTTTTCTTTTTCTTTGTTTCTTTCACTCAAATCTTGAAGCTTGGATAAGTTTCAAGGTTGATATAGTGATTAGAAGCTTAGATTTTGCATAAAGTTTAGACTTTTTAAGGTTTTATTACATTTTCTTATAGTTTATCACGGTTTTATAGCTTCTTTAATATTGGAAAATTAGTTTTTGGTAGCAAAATCTTTCATAGTTAGTGCTTTCTAAGTATTGGTGAAGTTATTTGATCATTAGAACCTTATTTTTAGGCGTTTTTCTTCATAAAGTTGTGATTTTTTGAAGAACAGACCATCTTACGTGTAAGTTTTTGAGCATAGTACAAGAATATAGCTGTCAACAGTACTTTTATGTACTTTTACGCATAAGATTGAGGTCAAAACCCCTTTTCTACGCATAAAGTTGGTCAAAACCCGCTTTTTACGCATCAGGTGATATTCTACGCTTAAGTCCTACGCTGAACCAGATTTCCTACGTCTAAGTTCTACGCAGAAGTGATTACCTACGCCAAAGTTCTACGCAGAAGTCAGATCTTATGCATAAGATTATCTTACGCGTAAGTTACAGAATTCTACGCATTAGTTTATTCAAAGGTCTTCTCTTCGTGCAACGGTGACTCAGTACTTCCCTAGCTTGGACAAGTTAGTGGAATACTTCGACTACGGATATCTTTCAAGCTTGGATAAGTTTGAAAGATTTGTTTGGTCTTTGAACCTTACGCATAAACTCTTACGCATAAGCTTAAACTTACGCGTAAAGGAAAATCTTATGCATAAACTCACTGTTTACGCATAGTATCAACCTTTACGCATAACTTTGAAGCCTACGCATAAGTTGGATGTTAAGCGTAAGATTCTCATCTTTGCCTAAGGATTCTTAATCTTTTCCAAAGGAACGTACATTTCAATCTTCTACAAGATCCAACATTACACAAGTGTTCTAAGATGTCTCAACCACCAAATTACTACTTCTCTCATCCTCAGCAACAGCAGCATCAGTAGTATCAGCCACAACAATACCATCAGCAACAATCGTATCACCAACCATCACAATCACACTTTCAGCAACAACCGTTTCAGCCAAAACAACAATATCTCATGATGCAACACATCAAATCATTCCTCAACAACAACCATATCCAATGTCACAACAACCCACTCAGTAATCGTCCAGACAACCTCACTGGTTTGATAGAATGTGTGAAGTTATTACGACTCAACAATCCAGACATGAGGCATGATTACTTGAGACACCTCCAATGCTAACACCTGGGAACTATGTTCAGTGGTCAAGTCGATTCTTACGATTCCTTTAACTTAAGAAACCCCATGAGAAATTCTTGAAACAAGTGATACTTGAAGGACCATTTGAGTGGCCAACTAGACTTGAAAGTGGAGATCCATCTGCTGATCCTCCTCGGGCTCCAGTAGAGAAACCACTTCCAGAATCACAACTAACTCAAGAGCAGAAACTACATCGTGAAGCTGATGAATATGCCATGGCCTACATACTTCAGGGAATACCTAATCCAATTTATCAAAGTGTTGATGCTTAGAAAACGGCTAAAGCAATGTGGGAACATGTTCATCTCCTAATGGAAGGCACTCAATTGAACAAAGATGATATGGAATCTAAACTCTACATGGAATACACTAACATCTCAATTGAACCAGGGGAGTCACTTGAATCCTACTATCATCGTTTCACTAATGTGGTAAATGATTTGGAAAGACACAAAATTATAGTACCGAGGATCACAGTGAACTCCAAATTTGTTGGTAGTCTTGGTCCGGATTGGCAAAAGTATGTGACATTCGTTCGTCAAACCAAAAATCTTCATGATGCACCGCATGGCTTGTTGTATGATTTTCTGAAACACCATGAACCTGAAGTGGAGAAAGATCGTGCTCTTCGAGGAGGTTACATACCACCACCAACACCAATTTCTTTGGCACTCGTAGATGAATCTCAGTACACTCCACCTCCAATGTCAAATCATGCTTATGTTCAAGAACAGAATTACATCAGCTACCCACACCCTACAACTCTAAATCAGATGATCCCATATGATTCTTCTCAACAATATAATCAACCTATTCCCTATGAAAACAGTGAGTCAATGTACTACTCTAACTCTAATGACGTTGAAGATGATGACTTCAATACGTTGAATCAAGGACTTGCTCTCATTGCTCGTGCCTTCAGCAAATTCTCTAACAAGACAAACGACCGTCTTCGCTCTTCATCGAACACTAGGAATCAAGCTGTCATTCAAGATGGGAGAGTTGATCAGGTGGTTATTCAGGAAATTCTAGAAATGAACAAAGGTTCAACAACAACGGAGGGTTCAAAAAGAACTCTGGTGTTACTTAGGAAAGGAATGAAAATGTTGCAACTGGGAACTCTAATTCTGGGAATGCAGTATGGTGCTACAACTGCAATGAGAAAGGTCATATTGCAACTGCATGTACAAAACCGAGAACTCGGGGCAGTATGTTTCACAAGCAGGCATTACTCATGGCTCTCAAAGATGAAAAGGAAGGACATTTCACTGAGCAGGAGAACAGCTTCATGGCAAATGCGTACAACGAAGATGACATGGAAGATCTGGAAGCAAATGCAGTTGTGATGCTTATGACCAACATGCAGGAACTTCATATGAATGATTCAGGCCCAGTGTATGACACTGATGGCTTGTCTCAGGTACATGACCTTAATACATGCCTAATACATGAAATAGCATCACCATCTGCTTCTGAATCAGTTAAGGCGCAAGTTTTTCCATCCGACTCATCTTTATTCTCTCAAGAAGAGAAACAAGTGAACACTGTTGTTACATTTGATGATGACACAGTTGTTTCATTTGATGCTCCAATTGAAAATGATAAACATGATTCTGTAGAACAACATGAACCATTGTTTGATCCAGACCCTGACCTTATATTTTTGTCTAAACAACTGAACGCTCAACAATTGCAAATTATGAAATGCAATAAGAAAAATAAAGTTTTAAAAGAAACAAATAAGTCACTTACTAGAGACATTGAGTGTTACAAAATACAACTTTCAAATCTGGAACACAAGGTTAAACATGAAAAAAGTTTTGAAAAAGCTTTTCAAGAACATTACAATAAAGAACAAGATCTTCAACACAAAATGCAAGATTTAATTGAGTCAAATGGAAAGTTGGCCTCAAAACTTGAAAGTGACAAGTGTGAACTTCAAAAACAGGTTGAACAACTTAAAAAGGAACTTTCAAAAACAGAAACAGAGTTGTCAATTTGCAAAAAGGATTTTTGTGAACATAAAATACGAAAAAGGAAATATATAGATAATTTAATCGGTGAGATTGTTGATCTTGAAAAAAAAACTCAAAGAGTTTCGTAACATTGTTTACAAAACCGGGGGCTCTGTCACAACAATTCAGAAATTTACTTTAAAACCGAGACCCGATAAAGGTTTTGCATTTGGTGATTACAAATCAATGTTTCTTCACAAAGCGTTCAAACAAAATCCAAAACTTTACAGTATGGAATGTATGCGTGATGACATGATTGTGCGGACTATTGTTTATGATACTGAGGAAGAAGAAGAACTTGAAGAAGAGAGTCGATCCAAAATGAGTCAAGTTGAATATTGGAAACCATATGATTATTCAAAAACTCCTCACATTTCTAAATCTTTTGTTCCTCAAAAGGAAATACCTGAAAAATCTTGGTTTGTCACTGAGTCATATGTTTCATCTTCTTATGCGGCTCTGGTCCAAACTGTGGCACAAGTAAACGGTCCTTTACCAGCTTCTGGTGAAGTTACACCTTTACCAAAAAGTTTTTGTGTTTTAAATTATTTCAAAACTTTTATGGAAGACATCGAAATTATGGAGGAAACAATTGAACGTAATTCAGAAATAAAAATTGAAACTTTTCAATCTGCTTACGAGCGAGAAAAGAGAGATATTTTTAAAAAACAATTGTTGCCAACTGTTCAACACCTCCGTCTCTGTGCTACAAGTTGGGAACAGCATCTGCAACAAGAAGTTAAATCAATGGTAAATATTTTCAAATCAAATGAAAATGCAATTTTGGTTCAAAAGCATAGAAACAGAGTTTTGAAAAATGATGCCGATCGACTCTTGGAAGAAGTTCTCAATGCTGATATTATGTCTTTTTATCATGAATGATCTCTATAAATCTGGTACTTCTATGCTTGTGGAAGATCACTGTGCTGATAATGATTTGCTGAATACCGAAATTGAGACATTAAAACAAGAAAATGATATACTGAGGAAAAACAATGATGATGTGACAAAACGCTTTTCAAAAGAAAATTTTCAACTCAAACAAAGACTTGAATGGTGTCAAGCTCAAAGTCTTGAAACGGAATTGCAACTTCAAAATCAAAATGTTTCAAAGTCTTGTCAAAGTTGCAAAAATACTGAGTCTTTTAAAAGTATGTGTCGCAAATATGAGAAGGAAATTGCGGAATTAAAAATTGAAAACGCTGAATGGCAATAAAACCGCGATGAAATTAATTATTGCAACGTGAAACTTGAGTCTGAAATTCAGGATAAAAATCACATCATCATTGATTTAAAAGAGAAAATTAAGCTACTTCAAAGAGGAAAGTTTGTTGACACCACTGTGATAGCACCAGGATTGTACAAAATAGACAAAACTTTTAAGGGAAATGATGTTCAAAACACTAATGTTGACCCTTCCACTTCCACAGGACTAGTCTCCACTAATAGCGTTAGCAGACCCAAGCGAAAAAGTAACAAGAAGAATAGGATCTCGCAACGTAAAAGAGGAACACTAGAAGCTCAAGAAGTAGAAGATCAACTTAGGAATTCGAATAAAACTCATGCTGCATCTGATTTAGATTCTAATCTTGCAAATTGTAATCAAACTCTCTTTGTAACGAATGATGAACCTTTGAATGTTTTGAATATTAATGCATCTTGTGTGTTTTGTCGTAAAAGTGTATCATCTGGTGATCATACAAAATGTGTAGCTAACTCTCTCTTAATTCGTCATAAGAAACGTAGGACAGGCATTCCTTTTAGGCCCACTATTGCCTCTAAGTCTATATTAGGAAAACCGCCATCTACGGCTTCTAATGATGTTGCAGTTACCCCCATAATTGAAAAGAACAAATCTAGGAACAAGCCCAAAACTAGTGAATTCACAAAAAAGAAAGTGAGAACTAGTTGGAATTGGCAACGTTGGTTACAATATGAACCTGAATTTAAATGGATTCCTAAATTATTGAATACATGTGCTTCTAACCAACAGGAACCCGCAATTTCTTTGGGTTCCACCCTTACTCTGTTCTATCCTCGTCATCTTCTTGTGATGCAGGTGGTGCAAATTGTTCTCTGGATTGTTGATAGCGGATGCACCCGAAGTATGACAGGCAACCTCAAACTGTTAGTCAACTTTGTTTCAAAGTTTATCGGAACTGTCAGATTCGGGAATGATCATTACCCTTTAATCATGGGATACGGTGACTATGTCAGTGTGAACATTGAAATCAGTCGTGTTTATTATGTGGAAGGCTTAGGTCACAACCTCTTTTCAGTCGGTCAATTTTGTGATAGGGATTTAGAAGTAGCATTTCGTGAGAAAACTTGTTTCGTTCGTGACTTACAAGGAAATGATCTAATGTCCGGCTCACGTGGTTCAAATCTTTATACAATATCGATGTCTGACATGATTGCAACATCTCCGATATGTCTTCTCTCCAAAGCAGAATCAACTAAATCCTGGTTATGGCATAAACGTCTTTCGCACTTGAATTTCAAAACTATAACTGAACTTGCTCGTCATAAACTTGTTGATGGTTTTCCTAGATTCCAATTTACCAAAGATCACTTATGTTCAGCCTGTGAACAAGGAAAAAGCACTTGAGCTCATTTTCCCTCTAAAACTGAGTACAGTACAAATCATGTTTTACAATTTCTTCATATGGATTTGTGTGGCCCGACGCGTGTTCAAAGTATCAACAGTAAACGCTACATACTT
Source organism: Artemisia argyi (assembly GCA_030686995.1). Taxonomy (NCBI): domain Eukaryota; kingdom Viridiplantae; phylum Streptophyta; class Magnoliopsida; order Asterales; family Asteraceae; genus Artemisia; species Artemisia argyi. The sequence continues at coordinate 299,374 of JARVZY010002553.1, forward strand.
ATAATTCTTGATGACTACTCCAGATGGACTTGTGTTTATTTTCTTTGAAGTAATGATCAAGCTCCTTCAATGATCATCACCTTTCTCACTAAAATTCAAGTTCAGTTACGTAACACGGTACGAATGGTAAGAACTGACAATGTAACAAAATTTAAGAATCAGACACTTAGGTTATATTTTGAGAAAGTGGGAATTGAACATTAAACATCCATTGCAAGAAGTCCATAACAGAATGGAGTTGTTGAAAGACGCAACAGGACGTTAGTGGAAGCTGCAATAACCATGTTGATTAATGCTCAATTACGGCGAAAGCTGTTTCAACTGCATGTTACACCCAAAACCGTTCTATGATCACAAAACGCCATCGCAAAACACCTTATCAACTTGTTCACACAAACATCGATTACTTCCATGTATTTGGAGCACTTTGTTATCCAAAAAATGATCGTGATAATTTAGGTAAAATTAAAGCAAAGGCCGACATCGGAGTGTTCGTAGGATATTGTGAAAATTCCAAAGGCTTTCGGATATGGAATCGTCGAACAAGAGAAATTCAAGAAACTATTCATGCTAATTTTGATGAACTCACTCAAATGGCTTCTGAGCAAAACAGCTTAAAACCCGAACCAACTGTCTTAACTTTTCGGACTCTTCGGCTGAAACATTACCTCTCAACCGCAAAGAATTGGAAACTCTGTTTGCTCCACTGTTTGATGATACAATTGAATACCGTTCTTTTGAGGTCTCCCCAATTTCCGCTGCACAACCTGATAATATTCAAGTACCTGACTCACCTCAACAAACTACTACAAATGTTGAGAAAGACGGTCCTCCAATTGCATCTCGCTTAACAGCAGAACAAACCGCTTCCAACTCACGGCAATCAGCTGAAGATCCCACACCACAATCAGTTCCACAACCCGAAGAGTATGATCCAAATGCGTTCTTTAACCCATTTGCACCGGCTCCAACATTTCCAGAAGTAGCTGAGTCATCTACACGAAATTTGGATCCTACTAACATGCGAGATACCTATCAACTACACCCTTCGACACACAAATGGACTTGAGATCATCCCTTAGTTCAAATTATTGGCCATCCAGATGCACCTATCATGACGAGACAACGACTTCACACAAATGGTGAAACTTGTATCTATGCACTCACAGTTTATCAAGAAGAACCTAAGAACATTAAAGAAGCAATGACTTATGACAACTGGATTGAATCTATGCAAGAGGAATTTCAGCAATTCAAAAGATTAGAAATCTGGGAATTAGTTGAAAGACCTGACGGAGTCTTTGTCATTGGGCTAAAACGGATTTGGAAAAACAAACTGGATGCAGAGGGCACTGTCATACGTAATAAATCACACTTGGTAGCTAAAGGATACTTCCAAGAAGAAGGAATTGATTTTGAGGAATCTTTTGCTCCAGTTGTTAGACTTGAAGCTGTTCGGATCTTTCTGGCATATGCTGCTCATAGGAATATGGTTGTTTATCAAATGGATGTGAAAACCGCATTTCTGAATGGTGAACTCCGTCAAGTGGTCTATGTCAGCCAACCAGAAGGCTTCGTTGATCCTGAGCATCTCAATCATGTTTATCGACTCAAAAAGGCACTTTACGGACTCAAGCAAGCCCCAAGGGCGTGGTATGAAAAACTATCTGCTTTCTTGATGACCAATAAATTTTCTAAAGGTTCAGTGGATCCAACATTATTTACAAAAACATACGGGGTGGACTTACTAATTGTTCAAATATATGTTGATGACATTATTTTTGCTTCAACAAACAAAAGTCACTCAAATTATTTTGCAAATTTAATGAAAGAAAACTTTGAAATGTCCATGATGGGTGAACTTTCGTTCTTTTTAGGACTACAAGTTCATCAATCACCCCGTGGAATTTTTCTAAATCAGTCCAAATAGGCTTTAGAAATTTTAAAGAAACATGGAATGATTAGTTGTGATACTTATAATACACCAATGGCGTTTGGCACAAAACTAGATGCTGATATACATGGGACTCCAGTTGACCCTATAAAATACCGAAGTATTATTGGGTCCCTCATGTATCTCACAGCTAGTAGACTTGATATAATTTTTGCTGTCTTTATGTGTTCTCGTTATCAGTCTAAACCGACTGAAAGGCACCTCAATGAGGCAAGAAGAATCCTTCGATACATAAAGGGAACCATTAACTTGGGAATCTGGTATCCGAAGGATTCTGGCTTTAAACTAATTGCTTTTTCAGACGCTGACCATGCAGGATGCTTAGACACACGCAAAAGTACATTTGGTGGATTACAGTTTCTCGGAGATAAACTTGTGACTTGATAATCTAAGAAGCAGGACTACACATCACTGCCATCAACAGAATCTGAATACGTAGCTATGTCTGCTTGTTGTGCTCAAGTCATCTGGATGAGATCACAACTTAAAGACTATGGCTACCTATTCAATAAGATTCCGATCTACTGTGACTCCAAAAGTGCCATTGCCATTTCCTGCAACACCGTTCATCATAGCAAATCCAAACACATTGATCTCCGCTATCATTTCATCAAGGAGCATGTCGAAAAGGGTACAATTGAATTATATTTTGTGGGAACTGAATACTAGTTGGCATACTTACTCACTAAAGCTTTAGCTCCAACAAGGTTTGCTGATTTAGTCCACCAAATTGGTATGCGATGTTTGACTCCAGAAGATCTGGAAAAGTTTTTAAAACACAAATGATCGTCAAACATCAAAACTATCTGTGTAAATATTTTTTCCAAAAACAAAATACAAAAATATCAAACCAACAAAAACACAATTTTTTCTATTCCCTTAAAAAAATGCAAGTACACACCTCTCTTTTCAACACTATTTTTTTTATAAATGTCTAAAAATTATTACAAAAACAAGTGTTGAGGGGGAGTTAAAGTAATTTTAAAATTGTCAAAAAGTTTACTTCGTACTTGCATTTTACCTAAAATATTTTTTTATTTGTTAAATTAAAAGTGATGCTTAAAAGGTTTTTCGGGTTACTCTCCTTGACTAATTGAAACCAATTTTTCAAATTTAAAGGACATCGGTCTAAGGTCAAGGGGGAGTAAATTTATCCAAAATTGTTTTTTTTATAATGCTTGGTGTAGTTAACTATTGTTACAATGTGAGTTAGTTTGGCATTAAGCTTGAAAAATACGTTAAGGTTAAGGGACCAATAATGACAAATATTAAAACATGACTTAACCCTTAGTCAAAACACTTTTGACCATAGCATTTACTCCCACTGCAAAAATTCTGATTTACATTTACTACTCATACCAAACTTAATCAACGGCTCACGATCACTATATTAATCCAAACGTTGTTCTTCAAATCTGTAAGTGCCAAAATGCTTTGATCATATTTCTTAACAAGGGTTTTTAATTTTATCTTAATCCAACGGCTTGTTTATCTTTAATCGTTAATATAAGCTTAAGGGTTTGCGTAGAATTAAACCCAGGAATTTGAGTTGTTTGTTATCGAATTAGTTGATGGGATTTGTTCCTAAGACTTTAATAAACATGTCTATTAACTCAATTAAGCCCTGAATCACTAATCGTTCAATACTCTAAATTAGGGTTCTTCGTATGATTTGGGTGATTTTGATCTGCGATGATTTGGTTCAAGTTAGTGCTTAGGATTTTGTTTATATATGTTTCTTGGTGGGTTAATTGTTTCAGTAACATGTTTTGAGAGTGATTTGTTGAGTTTAGGTCATTAGACACTAGCAGCTTTGATTTTGGGTTTGAATGGTTGAAAATTGTTATAAATTGGTCTATAGGTTCCTGAGCATGTATTAATCACTCGCCTAACTTCTTTTTCCACCTAGAATCTTGTTTTCATGAGTTGTGATTTTGAGTTCACGCATTCTTACGCAAAATCTTTAGAAAATGCATGCCTACGCATAAGTCTTGGTGCAATAGGTATTTTGGGATGTATTTGGATATAGTTTTGATCATTGGTGTTGTTCAAATCTTTCGGAAATCAAAGATACTTAAAAAGTGAAGGTGATTTTCAAACTGATGCAAGTCTACGCAAAAGATGATTCATCTTACGTGTAAGATGTAATCTTACGCGTAAGATTCGACCGTTTGAAAATCTTGTCTTGGATAAGACAATGTTTACGCAGAAATGTTTATCTTACGCATAAATCAAAACTTACGCATAAGTTATATTTTACGCTTAAGGCTCAATCCTTTGCATAAGCTCAATTCTTACGCAAAAGATATATTTCTACGCATAAGAATTAGCCTACGCAAAAGTTTGATGTTACGCGTAAGATCTAAGTTACGCGTAGATTCTGTACATACGCATAATATAACTCCTTACGCATAAGAAATGTTATGTGTAGGATTTTTCAATTCTTACGCGTAACTTTGTTTGATTCCTTAAAATTTGTCTAAGTGTTGTAAATTTTCAAATGTATAAACTCTTGTATGTGTTAACAAATATTGGGCATTGATTGTTATCAAATTCTATTAAGTTTTAACATCATATATACAAGTTTATCATATAACAACATTTTGAACACAAACACCCACTGATCAATCCATTCATGCATAAACAAGTAGATTAACAAATGAGCTAACAAGTTACATTATTGCAATGTCTATGTTTGTGTATGATCAATTCAGATGGCCCAACAAGCAAACATTCCACAAGTACCAGTACCTGAACCAAAGCTCACATGGGAAGAAACTTTCCCCGACGATTACTCCAGAAAGATTGGAAAGAACAACCTAAGGGTCAGCTTCAAAAAATTCACATGCAATGAATCCTCTTGCATTCTAGTTGTGGATGCTTTAGTCTATCAACCATACAAAATCCTGCTCACCAAATCAGCATCAGTAGTTTGCTTCTACATTCACCAGTTTTGGCATATAATTCAACTAGACCTTGGCGAAGAATTTTTCGTACATGCTTCATAAGAGACAAGTCATGGTGGACAAAGATACTCTTCATGGCGTTCTTGGTTTACCCAAACTTGGTCCAGATGAACGGTACGACCCAGTCCCTAAGGAAGAAGAGTTAATTGAATGCTAACGGGTTATTGGATACGATGAGTCAGACGAAGTGGTGACTAGACACTCTAAGGTCAACACAAGATATCTTCCACAACCATGGAGAACCATATACATCCTTATAACCAAGTCCTTATCTGGCAGAGATACAGGTCACGAACACCCCAAACTCCAACATCTCAAACTTTTCTGGGCTGTGGCAAATGTCAAGACGGTGGACTTTGCTAGCATTATCTGGGAAGATATTGTGTGGCACATACAGCATAAGTTTGCAAACATTCCATGTGTTCGCTTCGCCAAGCTTCTCATTGAAAGCTTCCTTCGTGAGTATGACGACATTCCTCAATGACTAGATGATGAAGATAAGAACACATTCAGAAATGAGTCTACTCTCAAGCAGATAAAGAGACTTGATACTAGTACACGTAGACAAGGTAAGATACTTCCCGAATGTCTCTTGAATGATAAAGTTAAGAAATGCAAGAACTACAAATATTACATTCAAGCTCTCAAGGAAGAGAAAGTAGGGTTCTTGGATGAAGTACCTCTACCTTCGTTCATGCAGAAAAAGGGAAAGAAAGGTAGCAAGTCTGGCAGCTCAGAAAGCTCCACCAAATCTGCTAATAAGCCTCACAAAAGAACTCTTAAGATCAGAATACCAGTCAAGAAACCTATTCCAGAACCAGTTCCTGAACCAACACCACCATCTTCTCAAAAACCATCCGACTCAGAAACCGAATCCGATAGTGGTCCAGTTTATATGGAAGCTTATAACAAACAGGATGATAATCTTGACGATCTGGACATGACTCTAGAAGATTGGGACAAAAACATAAATGAATTTGTTGATGAAATTGAAAGAGAAACAACATTCATTCAAAGATCTTTAACTGAAGACGATGCTAAGTTGGAAGAAGAACGTTTAAGGGGTGAAAAGATGAAGGAACCAATGACTGCAGAACAAGAACAACAAGAAGAGGCTCACACAAACCTTGGTCTATCTGTGGAAGAAGAAAATGAACGAGCACTCAAGTTAGGTCTCTGCCACAGCAGAATCGACTCCTTCCAAGCTGATCAACCTCCGCCACCTCTGTTTACTCAAACAACCGAGGCTGGAGGATCTGATAGTATTCCTGAAGCAGGTGGGTCTAGCAGTATCTCTGGGTCCACTGCAGTTGATCAAACTCAGGAAATGGGTACCACTGCTGATATGATAGCCTACGAATCTCCCACTGTTACACCTGAAAATGTAGAGATGCATAATGCTTTAGAGAGGGGAGACAATGATGTGGAAGACCATATGGATACACATATTCCACACCTAATGTCTTTGGAAGAGATGGAGGCAAGAGAAAAGGCTCAAGAGGAAGAGCTCAAAAGAAAACAAGAAGCTGAAAAGGCGTGGCTTGAGGAAATAGAACAAGCTAAACTAGAAGAAGCCATTAGAATGGAAGAAAGCAGGAAAGCTGAAGAGGCAGCTAAACTTGCCGATGAATTAAAGCTTCAAGAAGAAACAAAGAAAAGAAAAGAAGAAGAAGCTTGATTAGTAGAAGAATTAAGGCAAAAGGCAGAAGCTGACCTATTGGTAGAAGAGTAGAGATTAAGGGCTGAAGCAGCTAAAATTGCAGAAAAGAAAGAAGAGCCCGAAGATAAACCCGAATCACCTAAACGAGATGATAAAGATACAACCACCAACATTGAATCTTCACAATCATCACCTCCTGCATCACAACCTACATATGACGAATCAGTTAAGAAACCATCTAGAATTGAAGCCTCAACTGCATCTATGTTGATTAAGAGGCCAGTAAAGAGAGTTCGTGAAAAGAAGAAAAGCAAGTTAGAAAGTCAAGTTGAATCACTGGAAAGTCAAGTTGCTGAATTGACAAAGCAAATGACAACTGTTCAGGAAACGCATGAAAAAGTTGACACATTCTTAGCCAAGGATGTACAAGAAGATATGGAAGCTACATTGGCTGCTCAAGCAACTCAGTACATGGAACAACACTTAGTTGCAGAATTGAAAGAATTGCTGAAGCCGATGAAGGATGAACTTACAAAGATTGTTGAACAAGCTGTCATGAAGGTGATCAGAACTACTTCTTTCACTCTCAGAGCTGACAAGACACCTCTACCACAACAAGAAATGACAATGAATGAATTAGAGGCTCAGCTCTTCAGCATGTTGGCAAGTAAAACCACCATGACACCTGAAGATATTAAAGTGTGGGAAGCTCTACAAGCCAAAATGTCTAAGGAATCATGCAGCATTGAGGCCGATAAACTGAAACGTCCAAGAGATGATGAAGACAAAGATCCTAACTCCCAGGCTAAGAAGCAAAAGCAAGCCAAAGGACCCTCATCTCAACACAAACAACCTGTCATACATCCAACAAACACAACGTCTACTCAACAACCTAAGGCATCAGGATCAGGTCCTAAAGCCCAAGATCACTTTGAGTACACCGGCGAAGAAGATTTCCCTCAGCCAGATGAAATACCAGAACCTTCATCAACAAAGAAGAAAGAAAGGAAAGGAAAACATCATCAGCACAAACAGGATACCTCTTCGAAAAGCACCGAACCTAAGAAACCCAAAAACATTCTCAAATGGTTGGACGAAGACAAAATGGCTGAGTACTCTTGGTTTGATGAAATGGTTAAAGCTCAACCACCTCTTGCAGAAAATCAATCACCACAAGATGGCCGAATAATGGAATATGCACAACTTCTACAGAGGGACTATGGTTTAAAAGAAATGAGCAAGAAAGAGCTGAGAAGGGTAAAGAATGCTGCATTCAACCTGTTGAAAGACCGCTCGGCCAACTCTGTTGAACTCGAATATCACCTGGAAAGCATTGCCCGAGCAATGTCTAACGACATTAACTGGCTAAACCCCGAGTCCAACATTAATTACTACTCAAAGAACAAAGGGCCTTACTACACCGACTGGACCAAACCTCTAGCCTTAGTTGGATAGCCGAAGCAAGAGAGAATCCCCTACAAATTCTTCTTCAACAGTAACTTGGAATTCATCGACAAAGTTGTTGCCTATGATCGGAACGCACTCTATGGAATACACCATTGGCCAGAAAACCGGGCATAGTATTATCGAAGCATCAGACTCAATCAGACTATGGGAAATGTGACGAGTGAGTTAAAGATTGTCTCCATTCAGTTTATCTCTATAGTCACTCACTTTGGGTACTCCTTTCTCAACCAAATCGTGCTCAAAAGACTTGATGAACAAGAGTACGTGATTTCCGAGTCAGACTTTCCATGATTGCTCCTTAATGACATCGAAGATATGTATCTACTCAAAGTCAAAGGAAAGCTTTGCAATCTACCTAAGGATATGCAGCTTGCCTTCATCACAGCTCTACTCATTTTCATCCGACACATTGTCAATAAAGAGCGAGTAGAAGATCTTCAACTTGGAGTGGAAAGTTACCAGAAGAAGCTGAATCTCACAAAACCTAACCTTTACAACATCCCCAACCTTAAACATGAATCTCAATAAACCTTGATCAAGCATCCAGCATTTGGTTTCACCTATCGCAGTGTCAACCGACGCAACTGCTTCATGGCCTATGATGAGATCCACAAATTCTATGATGAAACACTTAAGTTCATCAAAAATGGAATCAAAAGCCGACTGGATGATGTTGCACTGTACAAATCTAAAAGGTGGAATACCGATGAAGCCCGACAAGCTCGTAGATTCATCACAAGGATTGAGAACCGGTTAAAGCATAGGGATCAGATAAGGAGATTGGAAAGCTATGTGGCAGGCAGACCAGGATTTCCAGTGTTGACGTTTCAGAGACCCGAATGGTAGAAGTTTGTAAGATCTTGATTTGATTTGTCAATACTTTTATTCATTATGGTTTGTGCACACATTACAGTGTACAACCCGAACTTGTAAAGAAAGGACCCTGAGGTACACATCAGTGCCTCAATCCTAATATAAGGAGCGAAGGCTTCTTACTTTTGAGTAGAATTAATCAAATATTTTATGATTTTCATAATTCTACTCAAAAGGACAAGTATTTCACCTTAATAAGACCTAATCACTTGTTGAGGGGGAGCACTTGTCAAACAAAACTACTTTGTTCTAAATCAAAAGTTCTTGGTGAATCTCCCCATAAGACTCAAAAAGGCATATTTTAATCTAAAAGATTATCAAAACATCATTTTATATGCTATTTTTGAGGGGGAGAAAATGGAAAAGTGATTAAAATATAAGTAGCCTAAAAGGGCTAAAAGTTGTATTGTGTGCGAGCTAGACTCAGAATTCACCCAGAGCTAGTTGTCGAAAAGACTTATCCTCGACGGGTAATAACATCAAGTTAGTTACTAGAGCTAGTTGTCACCTAAAAGCTGACAATGGAACTCTTTAACTAGCCACGTAAATGTGTCTCGAAAAGGATTTGTCTTAGTAGAAATGTACCATCTCGAGAAACTTTCTGTGGACTTGACCAGGCCGGGTAATAATTTCAAGCTAGTATAACTAGTGATGTAAGTGTGTCTCGAATCGGTCTTGTTCACTGAAAGTGCATCAATTCAAAAAGTGCTTGCTCCTCCCGCATGTGCAAATTTCTTAAATACTTATGAGCACATGTGAAGGGGGAGCCCTTCATAAGTAAACACAAAACTCTCAAAGTGTTAAACAAAATGTTTGATAATCACAAACACTTTGAGAGATTTTCAAAGGTTTCTTGGCTACTGTCGGTTAATCAAGGAGTTATAAGGTGATTAAGATAGGAAAAACCGTCCTATGATCCGCTAGAGCCGGAGGGATCTACCCAAGGACATCACCCATAGTTAGAATTAGAAGTCCTTAGGTATGATACAAAAAAAGGAGAAAAGAATGAAAGGGAAAGAAGGAGTTGAAGAATTAAAAAGAAAAGTAAAGAAAAAGGTGAAAAGAAATAGCCCTCCATATGTTCAACCTTAGGGCAGACATCGGGTTCAACTCGTATGCTACTGGTTGTTGCTAAGGCAACACCGGTATTGAAGATAAAGTCGTCATGGACCCAGTGACGCAATGCACTAAACCTTCTTAACCACTCAAGTTCTCTTTAAAGAGCTTGTTTCATTCTCACAGGGAACCAGTGTAACCTATCGACTTATCCTTTAGAGATGGTTGATATTGAAGCAGGAGACCCCTCCCTAGTCTTCGCATAGGAAACCTAAGTGTACACTTATAGAGTCTAGAGCCGTGAGATACATCAAAGATCTCTTAGGAACACTTAGTATTTCTACAACTGGGTGTTCTACATCAATGGACACCAGCTGTAAATTATCAAGTCCTTCGCAGATCTTAGCAATCTGCCGAGAACGTTTATGAGAGAATTACATAAGTATTTCTCAATGATTGAATGGAAATTCCTGCCAGGGTCAACATCAAACAGCCCTGACAGCAGGTCACTTCGGTAACCCCACAAGGGTTATGCTTAGTGTTCGCGATGGTTCCATAGCAGTCTACAGTCGTGGAGTGATCCCCAGCGACTCACCCAGTCATTGAGCTACTTAGTAGGTCTCGTAAGCTCCTTCGGGAGTATCTGACATGGGAACGACCTTGATAATGATTAGAAGGAGTCTTCACACTATGCTGTTGATGAGCTCTAATTCCTTATCTGTAAGTACCAGTTGATTATTGCTAACTATTTACCTGCAGGTTCAAATCACCTCCATGATGGTAGATTCCAGCATGCTCACGCATAAATCTTGAAGTCAATCAAAGCTCCCCCAAAGATCTAAGCACCACAAAGTTCAAAGACAGATTCTAAACCAATAAGAAGAATCTACAAAGTTTAAAGACTATGATCAATATGAATGATAAGGAACTTCGTGCACTTGAAAGACAAAGTCCAAAGATGTATGAGCATGTTGGAATGGCGGACAACCACCACAGACGCAGGAGTGACGAACGGCAGACTACTTCATAACACAATCACTACATCATCACCAAAGAACAATGACTTAGAGCAAAGTACATTCATTTTACAACATTTTTTGAAGACGTCAAAAGTTAAACAAGTCACAAGTCAAAGACAAAGATGAAGACATCCAACAACCGTGATGACCGACCCTTAGGGGGAGATTGTTGGGAACATACTTTAGTATTTAGTCAAGTCTCAGTCATTACATTTTGCATTAGGTTGCTCTAGTAATATTAATGTTTATGTTTTAGTAAATGGGCAACATATAAAAGCCCATAAGGCTTACAAGCCCACGAATTAGATGTATGAGGGAGGAAGGGAGTGTTGCCCTATTCCTCCCCTATATATACTAAGCTTATGTTATCATAACACTTGTTGGTTATTTTGATATATTAATGAAACTATTGTTCTTACACTTTTCATAATTCTTGTAATCAACCAATCCTTATATCTATCTCGTTCTTTACTTGTGTGATGTCAATATGGGCACCAAACAAATGACTTCTTAGTACTTCTGCTAAGGACTCGTTCTTCAAAATAATGACTTCTTCGTACTTCTACTAAGGACTCGTTCTTCAAAATAATGACTTCTTAGTACTTCTGCTAAGGGCTCGTTCTTCAAAATAATGACTTCTTAGTATTTCTGCTGAGGACCCGTTCTTCAAATAAAGGAAAGTGCTTAATCAAACAAAGGTTTAAAGATTTTCCGTGCACTTATCCTATAAACATAATGGCTTATGGACACATAACAGTGTATAACCCGCGATTTTCAAAGAAAGGACCCTGTTGTACATTTCTGTGCAACAATCCTAAGAGATTAGAAGACTACACACCAAAAAGCTTATCAAAGTCTTCTTAATCTTGAGCAAAATTTATTCAAAATGGTTCAAAAGGTTTTAAAAACTTTTCAAAAATTTTGCTCAAGATGTTACTCCCTCAAATCCTTAAAAGCTTAAATTTACTCAAAATGTTTTACTTTTGAGGGGGAGTAATACAAAGATGTTCCAAAAAGTCATGCTTAAAAGAAATTAATTCGGAATTATCAAACATCCATTTCGCCCCATAAGCTATCCAAAAACAAAGGTTTTAATCAATCGGTATAAAAAATACCATGGATATGCTATTTTTGATGGGGAGAAATGTGATTAAAATGTGATCGTCTTGAAACTCAAAAGAGCTCGTCTCAGAAAGTACCAATGAATTGACGAAGCTCAAAATGTCAGTAATCGAAAAGACTTGTCCTGGACGGGTAATAATTTCAAGCTAGTCCAACTAGTGATGTAAGCATGTCTCGAATAGGACTTGTCTGAGTAGAATGTGCCATCTCGAGAGACTTTCTTTGAACTTAATCAGGATGGGTAATAATTTCAAGCTAGTCTAATTAGTGATGTAAGCGTGTCTCAAATCGTTCATGTTCACTGAAAATCAATCAATTCAAAAGTGCAAATTTATCTTAAAAACATATAAGCACATGTGAAGGGGGAGTATTTCTAAAAAAGCAAAACTCTCGAACTGTTAACAAAATGTGTTTAGTATCATAAACACTTTGAGAGATTTTTCACATATGGTTTGATGGCAACAATAGGAGAGTAATGAAGTTATAAGGTGTCTAAGGTTAGGAAAAGCCGTCCTACGATCCGCCAGATCCGGAGGGATCTACCCAAGGACAATTCCAATAGATTAGAATTAGAAGTCCTTAGGTATGATTTGAAAAAAGGAGAAAAGAATGAAAGGAGAAAGAAGGGGTTAAAGAATTAAAAAGAAAAGTTATGAAAAGGGTGAAAATAAATAGCCCTCCAAATGTTTAACGTTAGGGTGGAAACCGGGTTCAATTCATATGCTACTCGTTGTTACCAAGGTGACACCTGTATAGAAGATAAAGATGTCATGGACCCAGTGATGCACTGCACTTAACCTTCTAGCCACTCAAGTTCTCTCAAAAGAGCTTGTTTCATTCTCACGGGGAACCGGTATAATCTATCAACTTATCTCTTAGAGATGGTTGATATTGAAGCAGGAGACCTCTCCCTATTCTCCACATAGGAAAACCAAATTATGCACTTATCGAGTCTAGAGCCATGAGACTAATTAAAAGATCTCTTAGGATACACTTCCTATGAATACACTTGTGTTCACAAAAAAGGACACAAGTTGTAAAAGTCTTTATGAGATCTACGGATCTTGCCTCATCTATCACGATGGTTACTATGTCTCAAAAGGTCTACAGTTGTGGGATGATCTCCAATAACTCACCTGAATCATTGATGTACTTTGGTGGATCTAGTAAGCCCTTTCAGGGGTATCTGATTCAGGAACGGCCTTGGTAAGGGTTAGAAGGAGTCTTCACACTATGTTGTTGACGATCTCTAATTCCGAACATGTAAGTACCGGATACTTTATTGCTAACTGTTTTATGCAGGTACTCATGAATGTTCCTTGGAGAAAGTCCGTTACCATTACTCAAAGATCCACATGCTCATACCCTGAAAAGCTCTCTTCAAAGATCAAAGCAATGCAAAGCTCAGAACGTTTCTAAGTCAATGTCAAAGAATCTACAAACTAAAGAAACAAAGATTAAAGTCAAAGAAAAGAGAACTTCTCAAAGATTCAAAGTCAAACAAAGTATAAGCATATTGGAAAAGACGTAAAGACAATTGAGTAAAGATGTTGATCAAAGGCAAGAAAGATCACAAAGCAAGATTGGAACAAAGGAACTAGCAAGACTATTACACAACAAGACTCAAAGTTCAAAGAGAACAAGCTCCAAAGATCAAAGATCAAGGTCACAAAAGAGAGATCTCAATGATCACCCTTAGGGGGAGAGTGTTAGCATTAGAAGTGTTGATCATTTATGTAATCAAAGAGAGATCACAATGATCGTCCCTTAGGGGGAGATTGTTAGGATTAAAAGTGATGATCATTAGTGAGTCAAATAGTTTGTTAAATATATTCATGTAATAGTTAGTAAAATGCTAGTTTATTAAGGTTATGTAAAAGCCTTAATGGCTTGGCCCAAAAGAAGGCCCAAGAGAAAGCCCATGATGGCAAATGTAAAAACTATAAATACCCTCCTAAGCTTGTTAGGAAGGGTGGGAGTTCATGGTAATCAAAAGTTTATTTTACACATAGTGCTCTCCACTTCCTCTCTCTACTTTCTCTCTCTAGTTCTTCTATCTCTCTCTAACATAATAATCAATGGTGATAAAGATAGATCTAAGGTCCTACATTTATCTTATGGAGGCATCAATTATGTGGAGGAATTACCTTCTGAGCTTGTCAGCCTTGGAGAGAGTGTTGATAGACTTGTTTCCGAAACATTCAATACGGCTATCACCAATCCTCTTTTTGAATTGGAATCTGAATTCACTTTAATTTCTGACAATCCAATCTTTGATAATCAAAACGAGGAAAGTAATGAGTCCGTAACGGAATAAGAGTTCACAGATTTACATCATGTGATTGATTCTATTCACGAGGAGTTCTCTGGTGTATGATGGCAAGAAAAATCATCATCGGGGGGGGGAGAGGTTCTCAATCATGAGAATTTGCATTTTGATGACAAATTTTCCCACCCTCTTGCCCGTGATGTTTTCAGAACCAAAGAGCTTAACTGATAAAATCTAAATTAGTGCAACTGCACTTGATCTTGAAGATGAAGATCTTGTCATGATGGTTATCATGACTTTCTTTCTTTTCTTCACGTATACCGTCACTTCCCCTCTTCTCAATTCATTCGGGAGTGAGGATACCATCTTTGACCCCAACATCACCGCTTATAGTTTATACTATTTCAAGTCGGGTATATCTCATCGGTGTGGAACTTTCACGTACTTCAATGTTTGTCCAAACATCTTGAATGAAAGTCCGATGGAGATTGTCTCTTCCACTTGCTTTCCGAAGGACCAACGAATTCGGGGTCGAGTCCGGCTAGTGACTCGGTGAACAAAAACATTAGCACAACATGGGTTTTCACCCATGTCTCTGACTTCTTTCTATTTTCTAACACTAAGTGTGGGGTAGTTTCCTCTGCTGTTTGTCATGTTGTATGTTGCTCATGTTTTCAGGTTTCCCTTGGATCGTATAGATTGTTGCACCTGTTTTCAATCCAGCCGCCCAACATTCGATCCTTTTGCTAACGTTTATCCAGGGATAACTTATAAAACCTTTTTGTGAAAAATAGATTTCCTTTTCATACTTGGCTATTAGTATTACCTTTTTATGTTCAAAGAGTCGGCATAATAGCTGGGACTTTAAATATTGAGGGTAATATTCAATTCTAAGTGTGAGGGGAATTCTGGCGAATTTGATCACATATGTACCTGTTAGTGCCCTAGTACCCCCGTTTCTGGAAAAAATTTAAAAATTTTCAATAAAAAGAAGTGCTTTGCACAAAAAAAAAATGAAATGATGAAAAATGTAAAAAATAGAATAAGTGTTTAGTCTTGATTAGGCGAGAACAAGGGGAATCCTGACTCTGCCAGAGTGTTGATCTGGCTGCTTCCTTAACTTTTACACTAAGTTTTTACAAAGTGTGCAAATTGTAGAAGATCGTTTAAGCCCTATCTAGGATATAGCAACAATGATTATATGCACAGCGGAATAATAAGAACATAAGAATCAAAGTTACTTCAAGGTTTTGTTTATTAAAACATAAACTATTATAACTACTACTACTACTACTAACGCTTTATGCGTTTTCTAGACTCTCATTGGAGAGACTAGCTATTGAATGATGTATTTGTAACCTAGACGCCTACCCTCTTCATATAACAGAGGGAGGTTACATATAACACCCGTAAAATCTCAAACATTTAATTCAATTATATCCTAGGTATTAAAACATTAATACTTGAACATTTCACGACCGAATAAATCTTTAAGACTTATGAAAATAAATAAATGAATAAATTACAAAATCTATGCATATGTGATACTTTCATACGTTAATATGACTAATGGGTCGAGTGTGTTTATTTTTGTCACACAAACCAAGACTCTCTCAACTAGACTAGATGTATGCTTAACTTAAATTTGGAATGGATCAATTAGAATCCCATAAATCTCGGTAATTCTTTTGATCTCTCCACCCTACACGGTTTGCTTTTAAAACCGTATATCTCATTCTCTTTTAAATTAACACACACAACACATTTTGATAACCCTAAAACTCTAAACAAAACACAACCTGCGGCTACCCTTTTATCATTCGAATCAAGTTCAAAGAAGGAAGTTTGATCGTGAGTTCGTGACATTGGTGGTGAGTTGGACGTGGTAAATTCTGTGTCGAAGAAAGGCTTGAGTCGTAGGTTTAAAAGTTGTTCGAAGGGTGGTGTTCGGTTGTGTTTTGCGGCTGATTTGAATACGGGTGTTCGAATCCTTGTTCCTTGCTGTCTCTTCTCGTTAACACGCTACAAGGGTAATAGTTTCACAGCCTTGTTCGATTCTTTCTCTTCTTGTATTCAATCTTAATATGTTGGTTGGTATCGTGTGTGTAATCGGCTGGCATATGTTATAGTATAAACACATAAAATCGTAAAGAACATCACAGAAATAACTCCTATGAATGACGATCTCTAAGACCTGATCTATTTCGATTCATTGTTATTTGCTTCGATCCATACATGGCTGTTTTGATCCATTTTCGATTCAATATAAATGTTCATCTATATCTAGCGAGCCAAAATAAATTAAGAGTTTATGCATGCTTTGTTGGATCATTCTCTTTTTCTACAAACTATGAGAAATCAGTAATATATAAGTATGTATGTACGTATAGTATAGTACATGAAATAAGAGATTTCCATGGGAAAACCTTTATGGAGTTGCTAAGATATACATATATGTATACGTATTATCATACCACAAAGACAACTGAAATGAATTGACTAGTAAACATGCACGTATACGTTTGAATATTTCACAAGGTGTT
Source organism: Artemisia argyi (assembly GCA_030686995.1). Lineage (NCBI taxonomy): Eukaryota > Viridiplantae > Streptophyta > Magnoliopsida > Asterales > Asteraceae > Artemisia > Artemisia argyi. The sequence continues at coordinate 316,303 of JARVZY010002553.1, forward strand.
GGGTCCGAATTATTTTCTCAAACAAAAACGGATGTTCGTTTTGGCTTATTTAAATAATAAAATCTCGTGCGATCACGGCATTAATATCGTGGGCACGTTACTAAATTATATAAAATTATAATGACGGGTCCAAAATTATTATCTTAATATTAATTTGTTAAAATAAACCTTAAAATAATTTTATTTGACTTTTAATATTTAATTTTGATAAGTTACATTTTAGACCCTAAACTTGTAATATTGACATTTAAACCCAAAACTATTATAAGTTGTCATAATTAAATCCTAATCTATTAGGTTGATCATTTTAAGCAATTGAACATATAGTAATCCTAAATGGTTAAACTAATTCGGAAATATGCTAATAATAGGAAGTTACTATATTTGGCAAGTTACTAAAAATAGAATATTCCTAAAAATGTAAAGAAACTAAAATGAGTAATTTGATTTTAAAATGAGCTTACGAGTAATACTTGAATATTAATTCGTGTAGATCCACCGAAGAAGGAGTAGTTTCCATATCCGTTTGCTTTCTTTTGGTAATTGGTTGCTTTGCATAAGGTACAGATATTCTATCCTTTCTCAGTAAGGATTCCGATCTCATGACTTTTCGATCCTTGACTTTGATTCGTTGCTATGATATGATTCATTTGATATAAATCTTTGCTATGATCCCTTTGATATGATTCCTTGATATGATTTGTTTGATATTATCATTTGATATGATTCTGTTTGCTATCCATTCTGTTATGATGATCTGATTACTATCTCTTTGATATGACATTCTGTTCTGTTATGCTCTGGGAGCTCTGTTATGATTATGGATAGCTTTGTTTGCTTGTTTGTTCTGATATGTTCTGTTCTGATGCCCGAGTTTTTAGTCTACTCATGGAGGTACCATGGGCGTGTCATTGAGGCACCAATGACATGACACTATCTGGGGCGGTGTGATTAGTCCCCGGCGTCCCCGTCTGTTTATGATATGATATGTGATCACTTGGCCACTTTGTATATGATTTGTTTGTGGGGGGCGTATGGATGCATCCTAGGATTTGTTTTGATATGATATGATACGATTTGGTTTGGTGACTGGCTGTACGTGCCTTGTACCCCTTTCACGTCTGGTACATTGGAGCTAGCTACTCTATGTACACCATATGAATTGACGGATATGTGATTATGTGATTTGAGATCTATTCGAGTGTCTCGGGTAGGTCGGCTCGTGGCTTTCCTTTATTTCTTTTGTCCATTCGAGTGTCTCTGGTGGACAAGCCTTTGTTGATACGTGCTCTTAATTCTCTTATGATTTTTTTTATGCTTGATATATCTATGATGCTTCATTTCGTTTAACTTATGATATTCGTTCAGTTGTTCGTTGATCTCTTATGCATTTGACAGATGACTTTCTCTTTCAACAGGAGTTATGCTTTCCGTTTCATATGCTTATTTACATTTCGATTACCCATTTGTTTTGCTATATATCTGTTCACTGGGCTTTTTAAGCTCAGCCGCATTTCTTTTCCTGCGGTAGGTTTTAGGTTGGAAGCTGGATTTGGGTGAAGAGTGCATAGGAGCGTTAGTGGACTACCCTGATGATTAGAAGCCCATTCTAGAATTGGATCTGGATTAGATTAGATTTCTGATGGATTTGTACTTCATCTTGTATAGAGTTAGCATTTCTTTTGTAACCTTAGAGTACATTTGTAACTTTATGCTTATAAGTCTTCCGCTTGCGTTGTATGTTCTGATTTGGCACCATAATGTGACATTGTGACCCTTGTTGGGTTGGGGTGTTACAATTATGGTATCAGAGCTAAGGCTACAACTTGTAGTACCTAAATTATGGCCTGTGGGTTTTGGACCCGTAGGTTTGCACCTTAGACACTTTAGGAATAACTTTGGAAGGTTTTGCCTTAAGTTTCTCCCTTTAAGAGCTTTATTATGACCGGTGAGGATTGGGTAGATATATGATCAGACTTTGGTTTTCTTGCTTCCGCTTTACTCTGATTTATGCCTTTGCTTTTCGTTAAGCTCTTACAAGATCATTCATTTCGGAGACTTAGAAGACTTATCAGGATTCGCGACTTGTGTTTAGGATGCCTTTAGACTTCATAGTGTGCCTTATAGGTTCTTTCTCTAGAGTTATCCTTTTGAACTTCGATTCTTGATTCGTTTGACATTCGTTTAGTTGCCTTCCACTCGTTCGGAGATTCGTGTATGTAAGAATTCCACGTGTTCGACACGTTCTATGACTTCTCCTTGCTTTTGATTCTTTCTTCATTTTTGAAATTTTTGACCTTACCTATTCCACCCCTATGAACGTTTTTTGATTTTTCATTGTGTATATTCGATTGTCCGATGCGTTCTGGAGATATTTGGAGATGATTATGTTGTGCTAATCCGTTTACATTGGAGATGTTCGATTCGATGTTATTCTGGATTTTGATTTGTTGCCTGAGTATTATGATGATGACGACTGTCATTTTATGTTTGTCACTTTTGACGTTTTGTGAAGTTCATATTCTACACCATGATTCTTAACCTGATAATCGTTTATGACTACCCTGTTCTGAAACTCGTGTGTTGATTTCCCCACTGCTGTGAGGATACTTCTCTGAAGAAACTCGCCTCGAGAGTTATTCGATTTGTTTGAAATGTTCGTTGTGTATCTTTGTGTGTTTTTGTTTTATTCGTGGAGGAGAATGATGATGGTATTTATTGTTGGAAACTGGATCGTGTCTTATTTTGTGAGAGGAACGGGATACTCTTAGTAATTCTTTTCGTACTTGTGTGTGTAATGCCAATTGTATTGGTTACCTTTCCGACTATTCCTATGAATTTGATAAATCGTGTTTTTCATGAATACTTGGACAATTTGTCATAGTATGACATTTTAGTATATTCAGAGATGAAAGAGAAACACGAGGATCACCTTCCTTTTGGTGTTGAATTTCTACGTCAGGAGAAGCTCTAGGTATTGTTTTCGATGAATAACTTTTGTGGGAGGAAGAACGAGAGGAGAAATTTGAAGAACTGGAAAGTGATTTGTTTCTACTTCAGAAGAAGATTAACTATGTTAGAAGACGGAAGGAAGCAGCTTGAAGTGAAGCACACAATTCATTGAATTCTATTCATTTTAGTTGTACTAATATGTATAGAGTCTTGAAGTAGGAGCTGGACGGGATGGTATGAAGACGGTGGTGGCTACATTGGCGATTTCCACACACAGGAGGAAGGACAACACGAGTGGAGTACATTGGAGCTTTAACTAGGATGGGTTGGTGTTTGAGGAAGCTTTAGTTCGCGACACATTAGACCTTGGAATCATTCTCATCTGTACGATTAATCTACCTATTCTGCCTTCTGATACGTTTTGGGATACTCTGGTATATGATTGTGATCGCCGGTACGAATTTGTTATCCATCTCCTTGTGAGACTCTTGATACGTTTGAAGATTTGATTTGTGCTCTTTCGACTTTGGCAAATTCCTTTGCTTGTTCATTATTCGGTAGGAGTTGGTGAAGATTTATCATTTAGTGCTATCTCCATTTTGTCTCGTAGGAATATGTGTTTCGTGTATCTCCTTGTAGGATTTTAACTATCATCTGTCATCTGCTACGCATTTGTTTCGCATTCATTGGATTCGATTTGTTACGATTTATGTTTTGTGGAGAGCCTAGGGCTATCCAAGTTGTCGGGATCGAGTCATGAGAACTAAGACCATTCCTTTCGTTAAAGTACTTTGGAAGAACCATCCCGTGAGTGAGGCTACTTGGGAAACGGAGGAGTCTATGCGCGCTAGTTATCCACATTTCTTTTCGTGATTCGGTATATCCTTTTCGGCTTTCCTTATCTCAATTTCGCGGACGAAATTTTCTTTTTAGAGGGGAAGAATTATAACACCCGTAAAATCTCAAACATTTAATTCGATTATATCCTAGGTATTAAAACGTTAATACTTGAACATTTCACGACCGAATAAATCTTTAAGACTTATGAAAATAAATAAATGAATAAATTACAAAATCTATGCATATGTGATACTTTCATACGTTAATATGACTAATGGGTCGAGTGTGTTTATTTTTGTCACACAAACCAAGACTCTCTCAACTAGACTAGATGTATGCTTAACTTAAATTTGGAATGGATCAATTAGAATCCCATAAATCTCGGTAATTCTTTTGATCTCTCCACCCTACACGGTTTGCTTTTAAAACCGTATATCTCATTCTCTTTTAAATTAACACACACAACACATTTTGATAACCCTAAAACTCTAAACAAAACACAACCTGCGGCTACCCTTTTATCATTCGAATCAAGTTCAAAGAAGGAAGTTTGATCCTGAGTTCGTGACATTGGTGGTGAGTTGGACGTGGTAAATTCTGTGTCGAAGGAAGGCTTGAGTCGTGGGTTTAAAAGTTGTTCGAAGGGTGGTGTTCGGTTGTGTTTTGCGGCTGATTTGAATACGGGTGTTCGAATCCTTGTTCCTTGCTGTCTCTTCTCGTTAACACGCTACAAGGGTAATAGTTTCACAGCCTTGTTCGATTCTTTCTCTTCTTGTATTCAATCTTAATATGTTGGTTGGTATCGTGTGTGTAATCGGCTGGCATATGTTATAGTATAAACACATAAAATCGTAAAGAACATCACAGAAATAACTCCTATGAATGACGATCTCTAAGACCTGATCTATTTCGATTCATTGTTATTTGCTTCGATCCATACATGGCTGTTTTGATCCATTTTCGATTCAATATAAATGTTCATCTATATCTAGCGAGCCAAAATAAATTAAGAGTTTATGCATGCTTTGTTGGATCATTCTCTTTTTCTACAAACTATGAGAAATCAGTAATATATAAGTATGTATGTACGTATAGTATAGTACATGAAATAAGAGATTTCCATGGGAAAACCTTTATGGAGTTGCTAAGATATACATATATGTATACGTATTATCATACCACAAAGACAACTGAAATGAATTGACTAGTAAACATGCACGTATACGTTTGAATATTTCACAAGGTGTTGGGTCCGAATTATTTTCTCAAACAAAAACGGATGTTCGTTTTGGCTTATTTAAATAATAAAATCTCGTGCGATCACGGCATTAATATCGTGGGCACGTTACTAAATTATATAAAATTATAATGACGGGTCCAAAATTATTATCTTAATATTAATTTCTTAAAATAAACCTTAAAATAATTTTATTTGACTTTTAATATTTAATTTTGATAAGTTACATTTTAGACCCTAAACTTGTAATATTGACATTTAAACCCAAAACTATTATAAGTTGTCATAATTAAATCCTAATCTATTAGGTTGATCATTTTAAGCAATTGAACATATAGTAATCCTAAATGGTTAAACTAATTCGGAAATATGCTAATAATAGGAAGTTACTATATTTGGCAAGTTACTAAAAATAGAATATTCCTAAAAATGTAAAGAAACTAAAATGAGTAATTTGATTTTAAAATGAGCTTACGAGTAATACTTGAATATTAATTCGTGTAGATCCACCGAAGAAGGAGTAGTTTCCATATCCGTTTGCTTTCTTTTGGTAATTGGTTGCTTTGCATAAGGTACAGATATTCTATCCTTTCTCAGTAAGGATTCCGATCTCATGACTTTTCGATCCTTGACTTTGATTCGTTGCTATGATATGATTCATTTGATATAAATCTTTGCTATGATCCCTTTGATATGATTCCTTGATATGATTTGTTTGATATTATCATTTGATATGATTCTGTTTGCTATCCATTCTGTTATGATGATCTGATTACTATCTCTTTGATATGACATTCTGTTCTGTTATGCTCTGGGAGCTCTGTTATGATTATGGATAGCTTTGTTTGCTTGTTTGTTCTGATATGTTCTGTTCTGATGCCCGAGTTTTTAGTCTACTCATGGAGGTACCATGGGCGTGTCATTGAGGCACCAATGACATGACACTATCTGGGGCGGTGTGATTAGTCCCCGGCGTCCCCGTCTGTTTATGATATGATATGTGATCACTTGGCACTTTGTATATGATTTGTTTGTGGGGGGCGTATGGATGCATCCTAGGATTTGTTTTGATATGATATGATATGATTTGGTTTGGTGACTGGCTGTACGTGCCTTGTACCCCTTTCACGTCTGGTACATTGGAGCTAGCTACTCTATGTACACCATATGAATTGACGGATATGTGATTATGTGATTTGAGATCTATTCGAGTGTCTCGGGTAGGTCGGCTCGTGGCTTTCCTTTATTTCTTTTGTCCATTCGAGTGTCTCTGGTGGACAAGCCTTTGTTGATACGTGCTCTTAATTCTCTTATGATTTTTTTTATGCTTGATATATCTATGATGCTTCATTTCGTTTGACTTATGATATTCGTTCAGTTGTTCGTTGATCTCTTATGCATTTGACAGATGACTTTCTCTTTCAACAGGAGTTATGCTTTCCGTTTCATATGCTTATTTACATTTCGATTACCCATTTGTTTTGCTATATATCTGTTCACTGGGCTTTTTAAGCTCAGCCGCATTTCTTTTCCTGCGGTAGGTTTTAGGTTGGAAGCTGGATTTGGGTGAAGAGTGCATAGGAGCGTTAGTGGACTACCCTGATGATTAGAAGCCCATTCTAGAATTGGATCTGGATTAGATTAGATTTCTGATGGATTTGTACTTCATCTTGTATAGAGTTAGCATTTCTTTTGTAACCTTAGAGTACATTTGTAACTTTATGCTTATAAGTCTTCCGCTTGCGTTGTATGTTCTGATTTGGCACCATAATGTGACATTGTGACCCTTGTTGGGTTGGGGTGTTACATTACAAACCCTAATAAGGTTAGCTTACTAATAAAGCTAACTAACTATTACAATTAGGTCCTCATTGTTTCTTCTTTCTTCATTCTTGCTTGTAGGTTTTGTAATTTTTAAATCTATAATTCCCAACAATCTTCCCATATTTGATATTACAAAACAATCTTCATGAAGAAACAATGATAAAACATGTCATCACAAATAATAAGCTGCACATCATAAATCTTCTTACCCTTTTTGTAATCATCCAATAGGGTCTTGTGCAACTCCGTAAATGCTTCCCCTCAAGTGATGCATGTAGATGGATAAGTAATTCAGAAACAAAATAATATTTTTTTTTACTAATAAGCAGTAACGAGCATCAGCAGTAACGAGCATCAGGAATGAACATCAGAAACGAGCAGCAGTATCGATCAGCAGAATCAAAATAATCACATCAGCAGAATCAAAGTGTAAGAGGATGATCAAGTATATTAACAATAAGCTTCCCCTTAAAATTATACTTGCCATCTCTTTAATCCAATAGGCTCCATGGAGTGATCACTGATGTAGAAAATCAAATATAACTGATTTGATGAAGAAGTTAAATCTCCCAAACTTGCATCTTATGTCTTGCACTATCCACGTGACGTCCTCTTGACAAAATCTCAACTAAATGAGACACTGAGCACAATAAGGTAACTCCTTAAAGTGATAGAAAATGTATGCATTAAGCACAATAAGATCGATCGTACCCCTTCGCTAGATTCATCAAGTCTTTGTCACCCTACAAACCAAGCAAGTTATCTTAAAAAGGTCCAATCCTTTTAAGATATGATAAGAACACAAAACCTGTTAGAATCAACTACAACATCAAAAAAGCGATAATCAAATGTCTCCAACAATCAAATGATGATAGTTCATAACTGTGTCCACCCTAACCATTAGTAATCTCACATGACTAGTAGGAACCAAAACCGACCAAAAGAAAAAGTATACAACAAGCTAGCATGAACCATATAGAAGTAAGCAAGAATCATATGTATCAGCAGGAACCCATCAGTAGGAACCAATCAGGAGGAACTGATCAGTGAGAACCATCAGTAGAAACCAGATAAATGTCAGTAGGAACGAGATAACAAATGTTACGCTAGCAGTAGTAACCATTCATTCAGCCAATCATAACCCTTGTACGCATCACCACTTGTGACAAATCAGCTCCCTCAAAAATAAATCATGAATTTAGTAATATTCAGCCCCACAATCTTAACTATTGCATCGACCATGAATTAATAATAGCCAACGACAATCTCCATGTGAACTCAGTACAAGGATTCCATTAAGCACCAAAGAATAAATTGACTAATTTATAATCACATCCTCCCATGTGCAAACAAATCACATCTTTTAGATCAACCCATGACCCCACCATCGAATCATAATTGACCCACATCAGATCCATAATCAAACCATACTTTCGACTAAGTATAGATCCACAAACCCATGTATCGAAAGTAACAAATAACAGCATCATCTCGATACTTTATCAATATCAGTACCAAATAAATAATCACTAGATATTGACTTTTAATACCTTGGTACTATATAAATAAATATCAGATTCACTTTCACATAGAGTCCATTAATGCACCATCCCATAATCATTAAAACCTTTAACCAATAATATGCGACATATAATAAATTCAGTACAAGGTTACTTCAATTCTCCACCTTGCACCAGACGACAAATATTTTTCATACAATTAATAGCATTGAGACCCTCCACATTAATTGGGATGAGGTATCCAATTAATTCACCAATTCTTTTATTGCATCGATTCTTAATACTTGAGAAGACGACAGACCAATTAAATAATAATACCAAACAAATGCGACAAATCATCAAAACCGCAACTAATTCATTCGAACAAACCAGTACAAGAATAAACTTGATTTAATTGTAGTACATGGTTTAACCATAATAATATAATCGATCCACTTGCTTCATCAATTGAATGTATTACAGCAGCGGCAACAACTATGAAATAGAAAAATAATGATTACCTCGGACGCCATACTAATCATCGAACCTTCATCAAACTGCTCTTTTCGTTAACCAAATCTTCTCTTCTTCGACTCCATTCAACTGCTTTTTATTGATAAACATAAACATGAAAACCTTGAAACCCTAGATATCACGAGCCCCCTGTGCTCTGATGCCAAATGTAGAAGATCGTTTAAGCCCTATCTAGGATATAGTAACAATGATTATATGCACAGCAGAATAATAAGAACATAACAATCAAAGTTACTTCAAGGTTTTTATTATTAAAACATAAACTATTATAAGTACTACTACTACTACTCACGCTTTATGCATTTTCTAGACTCTCATTGGAGAGACTAGCTATTGATTGATGTGTTTGTAACCTAGACTCCTAACCTCTTTATATAATAGAGGGAGGTTACAAACCCTAATTAGGTGAGCTTACTAATAAAGCTAACTAACTATTACTATTAGGTCCTAATTGTTTCTTCTTTCTTCATTCTTGCTTGTAGGTTTTGTAATCTTCAAATCTGTAATTCCCAACACAAATGAAAATGCTAAACGTGGAATTGTTGGTTTTCTTTAGAGCTCATAACGGTTATTTATAGTTCCTTGCTCCCACAAGATTGAAAAAACCAAAACTAAAATAAATTAGAATTACGCGGTTTTAACAGTTATTTAAAGTTGTAGTTCCTTGGATCCTTTATTCTGAAAGGCGTTTAGGTCTTGGAACTCCCTGTTTTGTTGTATGCCACATGAGGTTCATAAATAACACCATTAATAAATAATAATTGCCGAAAATATCTACGGTTCGACAAGCCGATCCTTGCATCCTTTATTCTGAAAGGCGTTTAGGTCTGGGAGTTTCACCGTGAAGCTCCGGATGCTTGAGGCAAAGTAAAATGAAATAAAGTCATAAGTACCAAAAATAACTGCGGTTCGACAAGCGGATCCTTGCATCCTTTGTTCTGAAAGGCGCTTAGGTCTGGGAGATTCACCGTGAAGCTCCGTATGTTTGAGGTACAAGTTATATATATATATATATATATATATATATATATATATATATATATATATAAAAAATAATAATATTGAAAAATGATGAAAAGGAAAAAATGAAAAAATATAATAAATGTGGTGTGAATGTGCGAGCCTTTTGAGTTTAAATTTAAACGATTTTTAAATCCGCCAAAATCTATCAGACTTTAAGCTTATCAGAACGAAAATAAGAAATCATTTCTTTAAAAAAGTCTAGATAAAATAAGACTTTGGAGCAGGAATTTACAATTAACATTCATGAGTACTGTTAGCATTTTACAAAAACATTTGCACATCGAGTTTAATCTTAGTTGGTAGTATAAAAAAGAGGATGACGATTTCAATTCCCTGGAGACACCCATTTGTGTGAATCCTGTTCCAGGATGCCATTTTTAGAAAATCAAGCATGTTGCTTATTTCTGTCTTGTCTAAATTTCTCGCATTTAATAAAAAGTCAAAACGGGATGATATTGGTATTTTGGTATCCATTCACTACTTCATATGATTGGATTGCTAGGGACTAGCAATAGTTTAGTGTAGGGGATTAATGAGTGTCTGAATACTCATCATTTTATACCCATTTAAACTGTAAAAACAGCTAAAAACACACAGATATGCCTTATAATACTGCAAATATCCTTGTATTGTGTTTTTACATGTTTCAGGTACAAAAGGATTGAAAACAGATGAAAAACGAGCAAAGTTTGCAGAACTGGTAGAATCAGTCCCTTAACTTTCAAAAATTGTCAGAATTAGTCCCTAGAAGATTTATTTTGAAAAAAAATCAACAACAGTGCCCCAGGAATCAAGGAATGACATTTCTAACCCTTGGAGTGCAAATTTCAAAGATTGGCAAAAATAGCCCCTCAAGTTTACAACTTGGCAGTTTTAGCCCCTAGATGTGTAAAATTGGGAAATTTAAATTTATGGTCCTTGGGTTATTGGAATATGGCAAGAATGGCCCCTTGGAATACTTTGGGAAGTTGGCATATCAGGTCCCTAAGTTTTCAACTATGTACACATTTGGTCCTTGTTGTTTTAACTACTAATACCAAAAGGACCACTTATGTATTTAACCCCAACCCGCCACTTAACTAAAGCCAAAACATGACCAAGCCCACCACCTATTATTTACCTGGCCCAATCACACCCAGGCCCAAACTACAAACCAACTCCACCCGGTTACTAATTAAAACCGGGTCAAACACCCCTTTTGCCCTTTCCTTTCCCTCCAACACTCCCACTTTCCTGTAACTTCTCACCCAACACTCCACCTTCACCAACTCTGTCATTTCCCACTCCATGTTCCCCCAGCTCACCAATACATCCAAGAATCATTAAATGCTCCTTAACTCCACAGAAGTTATCACTCCCAGTTGCAAAACAATTTTCCCACCAAAATTATTTAAGGGTCAAGATCAAATGGCACTCATCCAATGGACATAAATCAAAGTGTGAAAGTCTTAGAAACCTACTTGGGTCCTTATAAGTGAAAAGAAATAAAGAGCGAAGCAGTAGTTAGCTTAGTAATTTAGTAGAGTAGTCTTAATGTCGTTTTTAGTGTAATTCAATTTCCAGTTGTATTTCCTTGCTTTAAAAGGGTGTAATCAGTTCTATTACTGTAATAAAAACTTCCTGAACTCTTAATTACCAGTGTTCTTTGTTAAAACTCAAAAGTTGCATTTTTAGTGAAAATCTCAAATTATTTTAATATAGTTAAAAGTTGTTGTGTATTGGTCCTTTTAGCTCATTTAAGCTCACTGATAAGCTTCTTGAAGTTTAGAAAGTATTTAGTGGAACTTTAGTCAAGAAACCAAAAAAATACCAAAAATACCTATTAAAGAGTTCATACATTAAAAATCAGTTGAGAAATCAGAAGAAGCTGGAGCAGGGTACATTTTGGGCAGGGTACATTTTGGATGGCCCTTTGGTTTAGATCTTCATGGGAAGCCTTAGGTAGTGTTTTGATCTTTGGTACCTCATTTCTTAGCTTGGATCACTTGTAAACCCTTTCTCCAATTTTTTTGCAAAGTCACTGTAGAAGTCCTGATCTAATGTTTATTTATGTTTTTTAAGCTTAATTAGAGTAAATGAGATGGTTTGAGGCTTTATCTAACCTGCTTGTTTATTATTTTCCTTTAGTGCTCAAATTATCATTTAACTGCCATGATGATGCTTATATGGATTCTTGGGAATATGATGCTAATGTTAGTGTTATTAGGCTTAAATGAGCTTATTCTGTCACACTATAACCTTGGGAACTAGTTTTATGCTATTAACCAGTGATGTCTTTTGAAAATCTCAAATAAGTATTTCTTAAGGGGTGTTGGGATGAGGTACTCTAATTGTGTTCCAGAGAGTCTTAGTGTTTGAGAAGTGTTGAAACATGTCACATTTAGTTATTTGGTTGCATATTAGTCTTAAAATCAGTAGGTCATAGCTTTAAAAGTCAAAACTCTCTGTAATCCATCCATTTATGTTCACAGTTAGTTTTTCTTAGTTCCATAATCATGCATACTAGTTCATAAGTTGTTTTAGGTGCTTAATTTAGTTTCATTTTATCTTTAAACATCTTATTTAGTCACTTAGGATTGCTAGAATCTCACAAAAGTCAAAATATTAGAAAAATCTCAAAAGCCAAAAATTGCATAGTGTATCAGTTTTTCCAGTTATGGTAGGACTTTTCATGGCTTCATGCTTAATCCTTAGGATCTGAAATTTTTGGATATTGATATTTGGAAGCTCATCTTGGTAGTCATAATTTTTGCTTAATTTTAGGATTTTTTTTTTCTAAGTGCTTAATTGACCCTTTTTTTGGACCTGTTTTTCATAAATCTCCCATGCACCAGGCTTATAAGCCCTTTTTCTTAAGCTCATATCTTGTTTAATATTGCACCTTAGCTTGAGTTTTTTGTTGTTTTGGAAAGGTCACAGTACTATCTTTCATTCCCTCCCCCCCTTTTATTTTCATTTGCCCCCTTTATTTTCCCTAAAATCAGCTTATTTGGGTTCAAAAAAAATAAGCTTGAAGTAGGTCAATTAAGCCGTATAACTCAAATTTCACATGTACTCGATTTGGCTTGCGTCCAGGGCTTATCTAGGGTTTTTCACTTGAATTGAGTTTGTTTTAGTATATTACACTATACTTGAGCTTTTGGTGCATTATAGTGCTTATTTGCTTATTTGAAGTGCTTATTTAAACTGCTTATTTTCCCAATTCAGTTTATTATTAGGCTTATCTATCTTTTTATATTTTTCCTAGGCTTAGTATAATATTTTAGATTTTCCATAAAATTTCCAGATTTTTCCTAGCTCATTTAAGTACTTTTCTTATTTAATATTAGTTTTTAAGTATTTTTAAATTATTTTAAATTCATAAATATTAAATAAAAACCCAAAAAAAGTTAGTTTTCAGTTTTAAAAATAGTTTTAGGTTATTTTAGATTTTTCAAAAGTAAATTTGCATTTTTCTCACTTTATTTCATATTTCTTTTCATTTTTATTACTTTTTAAATCATTAAAAGTAGTTTTTAATCCATAAAATTAAATAAAAAGTCAAAAAAATATTTTTTTCCCTAAAATTTTCTTTTAAAATTAGGTTTATAAAAAAGTAATTTTCATCATCTTAGGATTAATATTTCTTAAAATTCACTTTTTATTAGGTACGTTTACATTTATTTAAATTTAAACGTACGTTTTTAAGTTTTTAAACATTTTTAGATAATTTTGTTTTACGTGTTTGTTGATATTGTTTATTTGAATCATTTTCTTTACATTTCCTTAGTGTAATCACTCATAACCTTTTCCCATTTAATTTCACCTGATCATAGATTCGTTTTTAAAATACAATTTCACACCTCGCTAGGACATAGCGACCCGGGGAAACACTGTACTCCTTGGTGAATTGGCACAAGATGTTTGACTTTATTTGACCAATATCTTTGATTGAGTTTAGTTGACCGTTTAGAGCCAATCAATGACCAACCAGTTCAGGACTTAGCACTTAATGATCCAAACGTCTTCCAAGCTGATGACTGTGATGCCTTCGACTCTGATGTTGATGATGAACCACTGCTCAAACCATATTCATAGCCAACTTATCTTCTGCAGTCTCTTAACCAAAACAATCTAGTCCTTCCAACTTATCTGTCATATCTGAGGTACTTAAATTGTATGATGTGTGTACAAGGATTGATGAACCGAAGATTCCAAATGAAGTACAACAGATAAATGATGTTGAGTCAGATAATGTTGAATTGGAAAACGACAATGTTATCCCAATTGAACATCATGTGAATCGCAACATAGAAACTGTTGTACCAATTGGTGCATCTTCAGTTGTTGATAATGATTATGTGATGCCTAAACAAAAGATTCCCAACAAAGTCCAACAAACGAACATTGTAGAATTAGATACTGCTAATACGGGAAATAGCAATGTTATCCCATATGAACAGTATGTGAAATACAACGATACGTCTGTTGTACAAAGTAGGGCATCTTCTATTGAAGATGATGTATGTGACTTGAATGAATTCACCTCTGTTATTACCGATGACTCCTTGACCACTAGACTTAATATACTGAAAGATCAAGTGACCATATATGAACAAAGGGGAAAATTTGAACTAACCGAACGTGAGCAGAAAATGGATTGGCAAATACATTTATAACAGAACGCAATTTGAAGGAAGAAACATTAAAAAAGGAGTTATATTCCTTACAAAAACAACTTGATCAGTCTGTTAAACAAAAACAGGAGATTCAAGAACGTGTAATCGCATTGAAACATGATTTCAAAGAAAAAGAAACTAAACTCTTAAATGATTTTTCCAGACTTAAGACGTTAAAAAATAATCTTGAAAATAAGTTGTACACACAAGGCCAAACCATCCAAACTGCTCAAATGATACAAAAGCATAAAAGGCTGTGTGATGAATATAGTGAAAAGGTTGTAGGTGAACCTAAATCTAACTCCCTTAGGTGCGTTAGAAATGCCCAACCTACCTTGTATGATGCAAATGTTATGCTTAAACCAGGACAAGCCCCTCCAAATGTGTCATCTTTTGAAGAAAGTGATGAGATCGAAAACATAAATAGGGAGAAATTAACTGAGAAAATGAAGGGTCCCAAGTGCATTAAAAAACGTGTCAACATTAAGCCCCATATTTATTCTAAGGAAAACCGAATATCTATATTTGTGCCTCAAACTAAGTTGAGGCCAGAACATATATTTTGGCGTTTAGATTAAAAAAAAATGAAAGCTGAAGAACTTAAGGCTCAAACTCCTAGGAAGACAGCTTCACCAATGGTGTACCCTCCCAATACACCCATGCACTTAGTTCAGCTTGCACTTCCCACAAAATGTAAAACTCTTATCAGTATCTATGTTCTTTGTCAATTGTTTGTTGATTTTGATAAAACATGTAAGAAGAGAATTACACCAACAGGAATTACTAAAGCGGAAAGGGGGTTTGAACAAACAAAAGAGGGTTACTTATTGATATAAATAATGCTTAAAAACGTTATTAATATTTCTCAATAACTCTAAGTTTTGATAATCACAAAATGTAAACTAAATTAAGTCAAGATTATGACGTAAACAAGTATTTAGTAACAAATATTTACTTCTACAACTAATATCACTTAAGGTATGAATAAACTAAGCATCTTATGCATTACATGATCAAAGGAAGCCTTTTCTTAACACATAACATTTTATAAAATGACATTAACATTTTATAAATATTAATAAATCATTTTTGGTATTGTTTTATTAAACTACAAAGATATGATTTCAAATTTCCAACCAAAAAGGGCAAATTTTATCCAAAAAAACCTTCCCCACAAAAGGACACAAGATTCCAACGTTCTGGAGGGGCGGCCCCCTTAATCATTAAGGGGACCGGCCCCTAATTAAAGGGACCGGCCATGCTCCAGAACAGTAAATCTCTCCCCTATAAATATTGGTTCATTCCACAAATTTTTCTCACCTTTTTGCACTCAAAACTCTCTGATCTCATCTCCATTTCTATCCCAAAATCCTTTGATCATATAATTCATAAGTCTTTGTTTCCAAGTGATCCAAAGCTTCATCCAAACAAGTGCAAAAAGAAGAACACTCCTCAACATCCATGTAATTGTAGTAGTGTTGTGATTAGTTAGTATCATCTTGTAGTAGTGCTTGAGATTTGTAAATTGTTGTGTGAATTAGTTGATTGTAGATAGTTAGTGTGTTGTAAAGTAGTATAGAAGTTGCGAATTAGTTGTGCATAGAAGAAGATGTGAAGTTAACAAGAAGAAGAGGTTGTGGAGCTATCTTGAAGAAGTTGTGAAGGTTTGAAGAAGGTGTGAAGTCATGAAGAAGTTGTGAGATTGGTTCTAGCTACGATTAGAACTCTACATTTAGCTTAGTGTCGTAAATAGGTGTAAGCCAAGGTGTGTAAGGTTTCTCCGCCATAAGGAGTTTGTTGACATTGTGAAGAAAACTCCCGAGTGTGGTACTCGGGGAGTGGAGTAGGGCAAGGAAGGTGTCCTTGTAGCCGAACCACTATAAATTCGCGTGTTGTGGTTTGATCTTTCTAACTCTATCTTTACTTCATTTAATTTCAATACTTATATTATTAGATTAAACTTGTTAATATTTGTTGACACTTGAAATCACGTAAGATCGAATCAAATTTTTTATAAGCTTCAAAAGATTTTTCAAATAAATTTAAAAAGACGTAAAACTATTCAACCCCCCTTCTAGTTTTCTACAATTGGTATCAGGAGCCACGTCTAGCAAGATCTTTAAAATATATTGTATTTTAAAACTTGTAACGATCTATGGAATCTGAAAAATATTTAGAAGGGCAATCCATACAAAGACCACCACTATTTGAAAGTGATGGATTTTTAAATTGGAAAAATCGATTCGAAACTTATGTGAAATCAAAAGATCTAGATCTTTGGCATGTTGTTACTAATGGTGATTTTTTACCTATTCAAAATAACCCTGAAACAAAGAAAGATGAAATCGTACCTTTTGAAAAACAAAATGATGATTTAAAAAGAAAACTTGCTAAAAATGATGAGGCAAAATTGGTTACTTACAATGCGCTACCACGTAAAGAGTACGAAATGATCTTTATGTGTCAAACCGCAAAAGAAATTTGGAACTCTTTACTAATAACTCACCAAGGTAATAGTCAAGTCAAAGATAATAAAATAGATCTACTCATTCAACAATATGAGCAATTCACGATTCCGGAAGAGGAATCAATTGATAATGCCTTTGCTAGATTTAACACTATCATCACAAGTTTAAAAGCACTTGATGAGAATTTTTTTAGTAAGAATTTTGTTAGGAAGTTTCTTAGGGCTCTTCAACCAAAATGGTGAGCTAAAGTGACGGCTGTTGAAGAATCAAAGAATTTATCAACGTTACAACTTGATGAATTAATTGGAAACTTGAAAGTCTACGAAGTTATTATAAAGAAGGACTCCGAAATGGTGAAAGGAAAACGAGAGCAAAGCAAGTCAATCGCCTTGAAGGCTATAAAGGAGTCTGGTAACGAAGATAGGTCATCTTCCGAAAATGATGACGAAGAATACGCCATGGCCGTAAGAGATTTCAAGAAATTCTTCAAAAGGCGAGGAAGATTCGTTAGACAACCACATGATGAAAGGAGAACATCTCAAAAGAATAAAGATGACAAGAATAGAAAAAATGAAATAAAGTGTTTCAAATGTGGTGATCCAAATCATCTCATTGGAAAATGTCCAATGATGTCAAGAGATCAAAATCAAAGAGCATTTGTTGGAGGAGCTTGGAGTGATAGTGATGAGGAGGAGAAAGAAATGCCAAAAGAAGAAAAGTGTCTTATGGTCAAAACATCAAGCGAGGTACATTCCGAAACCGAATATTTTACTGATGAGAATTTATCATTAGACGAAAATGATTTAGATAATGAGTATAATAGACTATGCAAATTAGGACAACAAGTAATAACTAAAAACAAATCACTAAAACATATAAACAACCAATTAGAAAATGAAATACTAGAACTTAAAATTAAAATACATAAATTAGAGAAAGTCAGAGAAATTATTGAAGAATGTAAATTATGCCAAGAGCTTAAATATGAAAATGAAATACTTAGAGAAGAAATTTGTAAATTTGACAAATTTGAAAATAGTAGTAACTCACTTATGAAAATAATAAGTATTCAAAGAATATCCGGAGACAAAACCGGCTTAGGATTTAACCCAATTGAAGCTTCATCTAGTGAAACAAAAAATGTTAAGTTTGAAAGCGAATCTAGTAAACCAACATCCTTAGAAAAACATCCAAAATACATACTCATAAATGATAAGAAAATACCTCTTGCTAGTGATGTTGAAATAAAAACGTTTTATAAACCTTCTTTAAAGACCGATGTAGGATCCTCTAAACCTAAAACAAGATCTAAAACTCCACCACCTAGGAAACCAAATAATTCTTATCCTAGATCTAAAACACCTCAACCAAAAAGAAACCAAAATAAACAAAATTACAACAACCCTAGTAATCAAATGTGGAACTATCAACCAAGTTACAACCCTTGGGGAATACTACCACCTTTCATGCATCCTAGCTAAATGTTGAACATGTTTGGACCAAACAACTTTGGACCAAAGAGGCAATGGGGACCAAATAGCTAGATCAACATTCCTTTCTAGTATCTTGGAGTTCTATCATCATAGAATTTTGCAACGTCTATTTTTCATCTTGAAGATTTAGGAGTTTTTTTCTTGAAGACCGCCGGGTACGCCATTCTTTCTCTACTCATTGCCATGCGTAGATAATATACCTTTTTTTGTTTGCTTTGCTTGCGTAGATATAATTTACTTCCTTATTTGAAAGTGATGGATTTTTATATTGGAAAAATCGATTCGAAACTTATGTGAAATCAAAAGATTTAGATCTTTAGCATGTTATTACTAATGGTGATTTTTTACCTATTCAAAATAACCCCGAAACAAAGAAAGATGAATACGTACCTTTTGAAAAACAAAATGATGATTTAAAAAGAAAACTTGCTAAAAATGATGAGGCAAAAATGGTTATTTACAATGCGCTACCACGTAAAGAGTACGAAAGGATCTTTATGTGTCAAACCGCAAAAGAAATTTGGAACTCTTTACTAATAACTCACCATGGTAATAGTCAAGTCAAAGATAATAAAATAGATCTACTCGTTCAACAATATGAGCAATTCACGATTCCGGAAGAGGAATCAATTGATAATGCCTTTACTAGATTTAACACTATCATCACAAGTTTAAAAACACTTGATGAGAATTTTTCTAGTAAGAATTTTGTTAGGAAGTTTCTTAGGGCTCTTCACCCAAAATGGCGAGCTAAAGTGAAGGCTATTGAGGAATCAAAGAATTTATCAACATTACAATTTGATGAATTAATTGGAAACTTGAAAGTCTACGAAGTTATTATAAAGAAGGACTCCGAAATGGTGAAAGGAAAACGAGAGCAAAGCAAGTCAATCGCCTTGAAGGCTATAAAGGAGTCTGGTAACGAAGATAGGTCATCTTCCGAAAATGATGACGAAGAATACGCCATGGCCGTAAGAGATTTCAAGAAATTCTTCAAAAGGCGAGGAAGATTCGTTAGACAACCACATGATGAAAGGAGAACATCTCAAAAGAATAAAGATGACAAGAATAGAAAAAATGAAATAAAGTGTTTCAAATGTGGTGATCCAAATCATCTCATTGGAAAATGTCCAATGATGTCAAGAGATCAAAATCAAAGAGCATTTGTTGGAGGAGCTTGGAGTGATAGTGATGAGGAGGAGAAAGAAATGCCAAAAGAAGAAAAGTGTCTTATGGTCAAAACATCAAGCGAGGTACATTCCGAAACCGAATATTTTACTGATGAGAATTTATCATTAGACGAAAATGATTTAGATAATGAGTATAATAGACTATGCAAATTAGGACAACAAGTAATAACTAAAAACAAATCACTAAAACATATAAACAACCAATTAGAAAATGAAATACTAGAACTTAAAATTAAAATACATAAATTAGAGAAAGTCAGAGAAATTATTGAAGAATGTAAATTATGCCAAGAGCTTAAATATGAAAATGAAATACTTAGAGAAGAAATTTGTAAATTTGACAAATTTGAAAATAGTAGTAACTCACTTATGAAAATAATAAGTATTCAAAGAATATCCGGAGACAAAACCGGCTTAGGATTTAACCCAATTGAAGCTTCATCTAGTGAAACAAAAAATGTTAAGTTTGAAAGCGAATCTAGTAAACCAACATCCTTAGAAAAACATCCAAAATACATACTCATAAATGATAAGAAAATACCTCTTGCTAGTGATGTTGAAATAAAAACGTTTTATAAACCTTCTTTAAAGACCGATGTAGGATCCTCTAAACCTAAAACAAGATCTAAAACTCCACCACCTAGGAAACCAAATAATTCTTATCCTAGATCTAAAACACCTCAACCAAAAAGAAACCAAAATAAACAAAATTACAACAACCCTAGTAATCAAATGTGGAACTATCAACCAAGTTACAACCCTTGGGGAATACTACCACCTTTCATGCATCCTAGCTAAATGTTGAACATGTTTGGACCAAACAACTTTGGACCAAAGAGGCAATGGGGACCAAATAGCTAGATCAACATTCCTTTCTAGTATCTTGGAGTTCTATCATCATAGAATTTTGCAACGTCTATTTTTCATCTTGAAGATTTAGGAGTTTTTTTCTTGAAGACCGCCGGGTACGCCATTCTTTCTCTACTCATTGCCATGCGTAGATAATATACCTTTTTTTGTTTGCTTTGCTTGCGTAGATATAATTTACTTCCTTATTTGAAAGTGATGGATTTTTATATTGGAAAAATCGATTCGAAACTTATGTGAAATCAAAAGATTTAGATCTTTAGCATGTTATTACTAATGGTGATTTTTTACCTATTCAAAATAACCCCGAAACAAAGAAAGATGAATACGTACCTTTTGAAAAACAAAATGATGATTTAAAAAGAAAACTTGCTAAAAATGATGAGGCAAAAATGGTTATTTACAATGCGCTACCACGTAAAGAGTACGAAAGGATCTTTATGTGTCAAACCGCAAAAGAAATTTGGAACTCTTTACTAATAACTCACCATGGTAATAGTCAAGTCAAAGATAATAAAATAGATCTACTCGTTCAACAATATGAGCAATTCACGATTCCGGAAGAGGAATCAATTGATAATGCCTTTACTAGATTTAACACTATCATCACAAGTTTAAAAACACTTGATGAGAATTTTTCTAGTAAGAATTTTGTTAGGAAGTTTCTTAGGGCTCTTCACCCAAAATGGCGAGCTAAAGTGAAGGCTATTGAGGAATCAAAGAATTTATCAACATTACAATTTGATGAATTAATTGGAAACTTGAAAGTCTACGAAGTTATTATAAAGAAGGACTCCGAAATGGTGAAAGGAAAACGAGAGCAAAGCAAGTCAATCGCCTTGAAGGCTATAAAGGAGTCTGGTAACGAAGATAGGTCATCTTCCGAAAATGATGACGAAGAATACGCCATGGCCGTAAGAGATTTCAAGAAATTCTTCAAAAGGCGAGGAAGATTCGTTAGACAACCACATGATGAAAGGAGAACATCTCAAAAGAATAAAGATGACAAGAATAGAAAAAATGAAATAAAGTGTTTCAAATGTGGTGATCCAAATCATCTCATTGGAAAATGTCCAATGATGTCAAGAGATCAAAATCAAAGAGCATTTGTTGGAGGAGCTTGGAGTGATAGTGATGAGGAGGAGAAAGAAATGCCAAAAGAAGAAAAGTGTCTTATGGTCAAAACATCAAGCGAGGTACATTCCGAAACCGAATATTTTACTGATGAGAATTTATCATTAGACGAAAATGATTTAGATAATGAGTATAATAGACTATGCAAATTAGGACAACAAGTAATAACTAAAAACAAATCACTAAAACATATAAACAACCAATTAGAAAATGAAATACTAGAACTTAAAATTAAAATACATAAATTAGAGAAAGTCAGAGAAATTATTGAAGAATGTAAATTATGCCAAGAGCTTAAATATGAAAATGAAATACTTAGAGAAGAAATTTGTAAATTTGACAAATTTGAAAATAGTAGTAACTCACTTATGAAAATAATAAGTATTCAAAGAATATCCGGAGACAAAACCGGCTTAGGATTTAACCCAATTGAAGCTTCATCTAGTGAAACAAAAAATGTTAAGTTTGAAAGCGAATCTAGTAAACCAACATCCTTAGAAAAACATCCAAAATACATACTCATAAATGATAAGAAAATACCTCTTGCTAGTGATGTTGAAATAAAAACGTTTTATAAACCTTCTTTAAAGACCGATGTAGGATCCTCTAAACCTAAAACAAGATCTAAAACTCCACCACCTAGGAAACCAAATAATTCTTATCCTAGATCTAAAACACCTCAACCAAAAAGAAACCAAAATAAACAAAATTACAACAACCCTAGTAATCAAATGTGGAACTATCAACCAAGTTACAACCCTTGGGGAATACTACCACCTTTCATGCATCCTAGCTAAATGTTGAACATGTTTGGACCAAACAACTTTGGACCAAAGAGGCAATGGGGACCAAATAGCTAGATCAACATTCCTTTCTAGTATCTTGGAGTTCTATCATCATAGAATTTTGCAAAGTCTATTTTTCATCTTGAAGATTTAGGAGCTTTTTCTTGAAGACCGCCGGGTACGCCATTCTTTCTCTACTCATTGCCATGCGTAGATAATATACCTTTTTTTGCTTGCTTTGCTTGCGTAGATATAATTTACTTCCTTATTTGAAAGTGATGGATTTTTATATTGGAAAAATCGATTCGAAACTTATGTGAAATCAAAAGATTTAGATCTTTAGCATGTTATTACTAATGGTGATTTTTTACCTATTCAAAATAACCCCGAAACAAAGAAAGATGAATACGTACCTTTTGAAAAACAAAATGATGATTTAAAAAGAAAACTTGCTAAAAATGATGAGGCAAAAATGGTTATTTACAATGCGCTACCACGTAAAGAGTACGAAAGGATCTTTATGTGTCAAACCGCAAAAGAAATTTGGAACTCTTTACTAATAACTCACCATGGTAATAGTCAAGTCAAAGATAATAAAATAGATCTACTCGTTCAACAATATGAGCAATTCACGATTCCGGAAGAGGAATCAATTGATAATGCCTTTACTAGATTTAACACTATCATCACAAGTTTAAAAGCACTTGATGAGAATTTTTTTAGTAAGAATTTTGTTAGGAAGTTTCTTAGGGCTCTTCACCCAAAATGGCGAGCTAAAGTGACGGCTGTTGAAGAATCAAAGAATTTATCAACGTTACAACTTGATGAATTAATTGGAAACTTGAAAGTCTACGAAGTTATTATAAAGAAGGACTCCGAAATGGTGAAAGGAAAACGAGAGCAAAGCAAGTCAATCGCCTTGAAGGCTATAAAGGAGTCTGGTAACGAAGATAGGTCATCTTCCGAAAATGATGACGAAGAATACGCCATGGCCGTAAGAGATTTCAAGAAATTCTTCAAAAGGCGAGGAAGATTCGTTAGACAACCACATGATGAAAGGAGAACATCTCAAAAGAATAAAGATGACAAGAATAGAAAAAATGAAATAAAGTGTTTCAAATGTGGTGATCCAAATCATCTCATTGGAAAATGTCCAATGATGTCAAGAGATCAAAATCAAAGAGCATTTGTTGGAGGAGCTTGGAGTGATAGTGATGAGGAGGAGAAAGAAATGCCAAAAGAAGAAAAGTGTCTTATGGTCAAAACATCAAGCGAGGTACATTCCGAAACCGAATATTTTACTGATGAGAATTTATCATTAGACGAAAATGATTTAGATAATGAGTATAATAGACTATGCAAATTAGGACAACAAGTAATAACTAAAAACAAATCACTAAAACATATAAACAACCAATTAGAAAATGAAATACTAGAACTTAAAATTAAAATACATAAATTAGAGAAAGTCAGAGAAATTATTGAAGAATGTAAATTATGCCAAGAGCTTAAATATGAAAATGAAATACTTAGAGAAGAAATTTGTAAATTTGACAAATTTGAAAATAGTAGTAACTCACTTATGAAAATAATAAGTATTCAAAGAATATCCGGAGACAAAACCGGCTTAGGATTTAACCCAATTGAAGCTTCATCTAGTGAAACAAAAAATGTTAAGTTTGAAAGCGAATCTAGTAAACCAACATCCTTAGAAAAACATCCAAAATACATACTCATAAATGATAAGAAAATACCTCTTGCTAGTGATGTTGAAATAAAAACGTTTTATAAACCTTCTTTAAAGACCAATGTAGGATCCTCTAAACCTAAAACAAGATCTAAAACTCCACCACCTAGGAAACCAAATAATTCTTATCCTAGATCTAAAACACCTCAACCAAAAAGAAACCAAAATAAACAAAATTACAACAACCCTAGTAATCAAATGTGGAACTATCAACCAAGTTACAACCCTTGGGGAATACTACCACCTTTCATGCATCCTAGCTAAATGTTGAACATGTTTGGACCAAACAACTTTGGACCAAAGAGGCAATGGGGACCAAATAGCTAGATCAACATTCCTTTCTAGTATCTTGGAGTTCTATCATCATAGAATTTTGCAAAGTCTATTTTTCATCTTGAAGATTTAGGAGCTTTTTCTTGAAGACCGCCGGGTACGCCATTCTTTCTCTACTCATTGCCATGCGTAGATAATATACCTTTTTTTGCTTGCTTTGCTTGCGTAGATATAATTTACTTCCTTATTTGAAAGTGATGGATTTTTATATTGGAAAAATCGATTCGAAACTTATGTGAAATCAAAAGATTTAGATCTTTAGCATGTTATTACTAATGGTGATTTTTTACCTATTCAAAATAACCCCGAAACAAAGAAAGATGAATACGTACCTTTTGAAAAACAAAATGATGATTTAAAAAGAAAACTTGCTAAAAATGATGAGGCAAAAATGGTTATTTACAATGCGCTACCACGTAAAGAGTACGAAAGGATCTTTATGTGTCAAACCGCAAAAGAAATTTGGAACTCTTTACTAATAACTCACCATGGTAATAGTCAAGTCAAAGATAATAAAATAGATCTACTCGTTCAACAATATGAGCAATTCACGATTCCGGAAGAGGAATCAATTGATAATGCCTTTACTAGATTTAACACTATCATCACAAGTTTAAAAGCACTTGATGAGAATTTTTTTAGTAAGAATTTTGTTAGGAAGTTTCTTAGGGCTCTTCACCCAAAATGGCGAGCTAAAGTGACGGCTGTTGAAGAATCAAAGAATTTATCAACGTTACAACTTGATGAATTAATTGGAAACTTGAAAGTCTACGAAGTTATTATAAAGAAGGACTCCGAAATGGTGAAAGGAAAACGAGAGCAAAGCAAGTCAATCGCCTTGAAGGCTATAAAGGAGTCTGGTAACGAAGATAGGTCATCTTCCGAAAATGATGATGAAGAATACGCCATGGCCGTAAGAGATTTCAAGAAATTCTTCAAAAGGCGAGGAAGATTCGTTAGACAACCACATGATGAAAGGAGAACATCTCAAAAGAATAAAGATGACAAGAATAGAAAAAATGAAATAAAGTTTTTCAAATGTGGTGATCCAAATCATCTCATTGGAAAATGTCCAATGATGTCAAGAGATCAAAATCAAAGAGCATTTGTTGGAGGAGCTTGGAGTGATAGTGATGAGGAGGAGAAAGAAATGCCAAAAGAAGAAAAGTGTCTTATGGTCAAAACATCAAGCGAGGTACATTCCGAAACCGAATATTTTACTGATGAGAATTTATCATTAGACGAAAATGATTTAGATAATGAGTATAATAGACTATGCAAATTAGGACAACAAGTAATAACTAAAAACAAATCACTAAAACATATAAACAACCAATTAGAAAATGAAATACTAGAACTTAAAATTAAAATACATAAATTAGAGAAAGTCAGAGAAATTATTGAAGAATGTAAATTATGCCAAGAGCTTAAATATGAAAATGAAATACTTAGAGAAGAAATTTGTAAATTTGACAAATTTGAAAATAGTAGTAACTCACTTATGAAAATAATAAGTATTCAAAGAATATCCGGAGACAAAACCGGCTTAGGATTTAACCCAATTGAAGCTTCATCTAGTGAAACAAAAAATGTTAAGTTTGAAAGCGAATCTAGTAAACCAACATCCTTAGAAAAACATCCAAAATACATACTCATAAATGATAAGAAAATACCTCTTGCTAGTGATGTTGAAATAAAAACGTTTTATAAACCTTCTTTAAAGACCGATGTAGGATCCTCTAAACCTAAAACAAGATCTAAAACTCCACCACCTAGGAAACCAAATAATTCTTATCCTAGATCTAAAACACCTCAACCAAAAAGAAACCAAAATAAACAAAATTACAACAACCCTAGTAATCAAATGTGGAACTATCAACCAAGTTACAACCCTTGGGGAATACTACCACCTTTCATGCATCCTAGCTAAATGTTGAACATGTTTGGACCAAACAACTTTGGACCAAAGAGGCAATGGGGACCAAATAGCTAGATCAACATTCCTTTCTAGTATCTTGGAGTTCTATCATCATAGAATTTTGCAAAGTCTATTTTTCATCTTGAAGATTTAGGAGCTTTTTCTTGAAGACCGCCGGGTACGCCATTCTTTCTCTACTCATTGCCATGCGTAGATAATATACCTTTTTTTGCTTGCTTTGCTTGCGTAGATATGATTTACTTCCTTATTTGAAAGTGATGGATTTTTATATTGGAAAAATCGATTCGAAACTTATGTGAAATCAAAAGATTTAGATCTTTAGCATGTTATTACTAATGGTGATTTTTTACCTATTCAAAATAACCCCGAAACAAAGAAAGATGAATACGTACCTTTTGAAAAACAAAATGATGATTTAAAAAGAAAACTTGCTAAAAATGATGAGGCAAAAATGGTTATTTACAATGCGCTACCACGTAAAGAGTACGAAAGGATCTTTATGTGTCAAACCGCAAAAGAAATTTGGAACTCTTTACTAATAACTCACCATGGTAATAGTCAAGTCAAAGATAATAAAATAGATCTACTCGTTCAACAATATGAGCAATTCACGATTCCGGAAGAGGAATCAATTGATAATGCCTTTACTAGATTTAACACTATCATCACAAGTTTAAAAGCACTTGATGAGAATTTTTTTAGTAAGAATTTTGTTAGGAAGTTTCTTAGGGCTCTTCACCCAAAATGGCGAGCTAAAGTGACGGCTGTTGAAGAATCAAAGAATTTATCAACGTTACAACTTGATGAATTAATTGGAAACTTGAAAGTCTACGAAGTTATTATAAAGAAGGACTCCGAAATGGTGAAAGGAAAACGAGAGCAAAGCAAGTCAATCGCCTTGAAGGCTATAAAGGAGTCTGGTAACGAAGATAGGTCATCTTCCGAAAATGATGACGAAGAATACGCCATGGCCGTAAGAGATTTCAAGAAATTCTTCAAAAGGCGAGGAAGATTCGTTAGACAACCACATGATGAAAGGAGAACATCTCAAAAGAATAAAGATGACAAGAATAGAAAAAATGAAATAAAGTGTTTCAAATGTGGTGATCCAAATCATCTCATTGGAAAATGTCCAATGATGTCAAGAGATCAAAATCAAAGAGCATTTGTTGGAGGAGCTTGGAGTGATAGTGATGAGGAGGAGAAAGAAATGCCAAAAGAAGAAAAGTGTCTTATGGTCAAAACATCAAGCGAGGTACATTCCGAAACCAAATATTTTACTGATGAGAATTTATCATTAGACGAAAATGATTTAGATAATGAGTATAATAGACTATGCAAATTAGGACAACAAGTAATAACTAAAAACAAATCACTAAAACATATAAACAACCAATTAGAAAATGAAATACTAGAACTTAAAATTAAAATACATAAATTAGAGAAAGTCAGAGAAATTATTGAAGAATGTAAATTATGCCAAGAGCTTAAATATGAAAATGAAATACTTAGAGAAGAAATTTGTAAATTTGACAAATTTGAAAATAGTAGTAACTCACTTATGAAAATAATAAGTATTCAAAGAATATCCGGAGACAAAACCGGCTTAGGATTTAACCCAATTGAAGCTTCATCAAGTGAAACAAAAAATGTTAAGTTTGAAAGCGAATCTAGTAAACCAACATCCTTAGAAAAACATCCAAAATACATACTCATAAATGATAAGAAAATACCTCTTGCTAGTGATGTTGAAATAAAAACGTTTTATAAACCTTCTTTAAAGACCGATGTAGGATCCTCTAAACCTAAAACAAGATCTAAAACTCCACCACCTAGGAAACCAAATAATTCTTATCCTAGATCTAAAACACCTCAACCAAAAAGAAACCAAAATAAACAAAATTACAACAACCCTAGTAATCAAATGTGGAACTATCAACCAAGTTACAACCCTTGGGGAATACTACCACCTTTCATGCATCCTAGCTAAATGTTGAACATGTTTGGACCAAACAACTTTGGACCAAAGAGGCAATGGGGACCAAATAGCTAGATCAACATTCCTTTCTAGTATCTTGGAGTTCTATCATCATAGAATTTTGCAAAGTCTATTTTTCATCTTGAAGATTTAGGAGCTTTTTCTTGAAGACCGCCGGGTACGCCATTCTTTCTCTACTCATTGCCATGCGTAGATAATATACCTTTTTTTGCTTGCTTTGCTTGCGTAGATATGATTTACTTCCTTATTTGAAAGTGATGGATTTTTATATTGGAAAAATCGATTCGAAACTTATGTGAAATCAAAAGATTTAGATCTTTAGCATGTTATTACTAATGGTGATTTTTTACCTATTCAAAATAACCCCGAAACAAAGAAAGATGAATACGTACCTTTTGAAAAACAAAATGATGATTTAAAAAGAAAACTTGCTAAAAATGATGAGGCAAAAATGGTTATTTACAATGCGCTACCACGTAAAGAGTACGAAAGGATCTTTATGTGTCAAACCGCAAAAGAAATTTGGAACTCTTTACTAATAACTCACCATGGTAATAGTCAAGTCAAAGATAATAAAATAGATCTACTCGTTCAACAATATGAGCAATTCACGATTCCGGAAGAGGAATCAATTGATAATGCCTTTACTAGATTTAACACTATCATCACAAGTTTAAAAGCACTTGATGAGAATTTTTCTAGTAAGAATTTTGTTAGGAAGTTTCTTAGGGCTCTTCACCCAAAATGGCGAGCTAAAGTGAAGGCTATTGAAGAATCAAAGAATTTATCAACATTACAATTTGATGAATTAATTGGAAACTTGAAAGTCTACGAAGTTATTATAAAGAAGGACTCCGAAATGGTGAAAGGAAAACGAGAGCAAAGCAAGTCAATCGCCTTGAAGGCTATAAAGGAGTCTGGTAACGAAGATAGGTCATCTTCCGAAAATGATGACGAAGAATACGCCATGGCCGTAAGAGATTTCAAGAAATTCCTCAAAAGGCGAGGAAGATTCGTTAGACAACCACATGATGAAAGGAGAACATCTCAAAAGAATAAAGATGACAAGAATGGAAAAAATGAAAGAAAGTATTTCAAATGTGGTGATCCAAATCATCTCATTGGAAAATGTCCAATGATGACAAGAGATCAAAATCAAAGAGCATTTGTTGGAGGAGCTTGGAGTGATAGTGATGAGGAGGAGAAAGAAATGCCAAAAGAAGAAAAGTGTCTTATGGCAAAAACATCAAGCGAGGTAAGTTCCGAAACTGAATATTTTAGTGATGAGAATTTATCATTAGACGAAAATGATTTAGATAATGAGTATAATAGACTATGCAAATTAGGACAACAAGTAATAACTAAAAACAAATCACTAAAACATATAAACAACCAATTAGAAAATGAAATACTAGAACTTGAAATTAAAATACATAAATTAGAGAAAGGCAAAGAAATTATTGAAGAATGTAAATTATGCCAAGCGCTTAAATGTGAAAATGAAATACTTAGAGAAGAAATTTTTGAATTTGACAAATTTGAAAATAGTAGTAACTCACTTAAAAAAATAATAAGTATTCAGAGAATATCCAGAGACAAAACCAGCTTAGGATTTAACCCAATTGAAGCTTCATCTAGTGAAACAAAAAATGTTAAGTTTGAAAGCGAATCTAGTAAACCAACATCCTTAGAAAAACATCCAAAATACATACTCATAAATGATAAGAAAATACCTCTTGCTAGTGATGATGAAATAAAAAAGTTTTATAAACGTTCTTTAAAGACCGATGTAGGATCCTCTAAACCTTAAACAAGATCTAAAACTCCACCACCTAGGAAACCAAATAATTCTTATCCAAGATCTAGAACACCTCAACCAAGAAGAAACCAAAATAAACAAAATTACAAAAACCCTAGTAATTAAATGTGGAACTATCAACCAAGTTACAACCCTTGGGGAATACTACCACCTCTCATGCATCCTAGCCAAATGTTGAACATGTTTGGACCAAACAACTTTGGACCAAAGAGGCAATGGGGACCAAATAGCTAGATCAACATTCCTTTCTACTATCTTGGAGTTCTATCATCATAGAATTTTGTAAAGTCTATTTTTCATCTTGAAGATTTAGGAGTTTTTTCTTTAAGACCGCCGGGTACGCCATTCTTTCTCTACTAATTGCCATGCATAGATAATATATTGTCTTTTTGTTTGCTTTGCTTGCGTAGATTTAATTTACTTCCTTATTTTTTTTCTTGAACGTATATATATATATATATATATATATATATATATATATATATATATATATATATATATATATATATATATATATATATATATATATATTCCTATCCCTATACTTACAATACTATATATAAATATATACATATGAATGCACATAACCTAGATACGTCATTAGTTGACTTTCTAGAAATCCAGGTAATTGTTCGCTTTCGAACTTTTTCCTTCCCCTCATTGGCCCTTTAGAACTTTGACACTCAACCCAAAGATCTTTTATATCCACTATTTGAAGACTCATGATGTTGAAGGGATGTGAGTTAAGTGGATCAACATAAAGGAAGAACGCCTTCGCACAAGAATGCTATGGATGAAACAAACTCCTTTCTCCAACAAAAACTCATCTATGTCATCATTTCTCAACTCCACCAAATAACCCACCATTTATTCACACCTACACATAATTTATATATATATATATATATATATATATATATATATATATATATATATATATATATATATATATATATATATATATATGCACACACACATATCCACGTATTCTCGAACATCTCTCAAATCCTCCATTAACTTGACACTTTGATAATTTTATCCGAAATTGTCAATGGTACACTTTAATTAGCGAAACGTTAATTAAAAAAAATTGTCAAGTACTTCATTATCGTACCAATAAACTCTTACGTATTTTTGGTATATTATAAATCTAATTATATACGTATAAATATGTTTGTTCCAGAAACTAAAATCGCGAAAATTCACAATTTAAAGGGCGGCCCCCTTAATGATTAAGGGGACCAGCTTGTTATCGAGGGCGGTCCCCTTAATGTTTAAGGGGGCCGGCCTACTGTAACTCTCAAAATCGTTTTCCACCTTAAATCTTTTGCTAAACACTCCATTTGTTCATAATTTCTCCACCCACTTCTGTTGTGAACGAACCAAAACCACTAAAATCCTTCACCAAATCACCAACCTGGGGTTGTTTCGCAAGGGGTAAATGCTAACCAAACGTATAACAACATCTTTTGTAAGTTTTCCAACATACATTTTATCACATTTCATTCAATTTAGTGTCTAATCAATAATTAGGTATTTTGTTAAAATTTATTTTAATCCGAATTTTAGTAAAATTGTAGTTAGGTATTGAATAACCAAATGCTTCCCATAGGATTAAAATGTAGAATTGTAACTCAAACTAAGTCTAACACATCATATTGTCAAAATTTTTAATCGCCCATAAACTCTTGTTAATATCACTTTCCAAAAAGCACACTGTTGATATAACAATTAAAAACTAGTTAAAACTTATACATTGTAGTAGTTTAATATTTTAAACAATCAAAACATACTTTTCAATTCATTATAAAAAGTTTCATGAAGTCAACATGGGCGTTTGGTTCATGAACGAATCATACTTATATGAATTTACTTAAAACTTAAAACTAGTTTGTTAAACTTATTAACATAAGTTGAGTCTATAGAAGTCATCAAGATATATAATCAATATATATATATGGATGTTTTAGGCGATATTAATCTAGTTAAGGGAGCGTTTGGTTTATCTTGAAAAAGACATTTTGAAAACCAAAATTCATATTTTCACTCTTCAAACAAGTTTTATGTTAGTCAAACACGTAAGAAAAAGCAAGATATATAATCTAATATATATCTAGCCTAATTTTGAAATGAATTATGATATCTAAAGTAATGTTTGGACACTATTGATATTATATCAAACCTATTCCACAACTCCACTTTGACATCATAAAATACATTTTAAACGAGTTTAAAATTAAAAACAAGGAACATTGTGAAACTACTTTCTAGGATATTTTTTGGTCGGAGTAGGCTTACGTTCCACATGTATTGCATAAAATCATATATATATATATATATATATATATATATATGAATGTTAATTGTTTTTGTCTTAACTTTATTTTTGTTGTTATATTGTTTAGGTAAAAATGCCTAAGACCACGGTTGGTGATGTTTCAAAAACCAAACAATACATTCCTCAAGTTTCCTCAACTCCCGGCATGTCACCCGCCGTTGCATGTTACTATCGTCCCATTGAAAATAGAAACATTCACGAGGATAGAATTGTCTATCCATCCTACTATGAATCTGATCAAATCGAATGAATGTTCACCAATATCCGTCTTGATTGTCTTTTCAAAATCAACGAACCAATCATTCCTCGCTTTGTCCTCGACTTCTATAGCCAAGTGACGGTGCAAACCGATCCCTATGGCCATCTCCTTATCTCTTTCATGATCCAACATCAATTCATCACTCTTACTCTTGCTCAATTTGGACAAATCCTCAGAATCCCATACGACGGCCAAGCCGTATACTCCAATGAATGAGATCTTTCCTCACTTGAACGAAATCGTCCTCAGGATGGTCCATACTATTATGAGATTCCTAGTCCTGAAGACATTCGTCGACTGCTTGAACTAGAACGTGGTACGACTAGTCGCAAAATCAAGTCAAAAAATGTCGATATTCATGAAAATCAAATTCTTCTCAAAGAGCTAAGCCCCGACATGAAAAATTAGGAAGAACTCATTCGCGAGAATACGTTTGGTACCGGCAGTCACCGTGATCATCTCATGGTTAGCATCGCCCACATGTTGTATTGTGTAGTTGCTAAAGAAAACTACAATATGGCTTATCTCTTTGTCCATCGAATCATGACTGCTAAAAACACTCCAAATGCCAATCTTCCTTGTGGTATGTTCCTCACTCGACTTTAGCGTCATGCCATTGAACACTACCAAGATCTTTGAAATGATTTATATGTGAAAATTCATCCCACTTTGAACCAACTCACTCTCGTTCGTACTCGTCGGTCTCGAAGTGACAAAGGAAAATCTCATGGTCCTTTGGTTTCTATGCCTCGTAGGTCAACATCTCATCGAGGTAATGATGATGATGAGTAGGAAAATACCTCGCATGTTAGTACCCCATCTCCCACTACCATTCTTGATGATCTCCCTGATCTTGATTATACCGATTATCAAATTCCTCTTCCTTATGAGCGTACCGATGAACTCCTCTTAACCCGTCAAACGTCCATAATTAACCAACAACAACAAATGCATGAAGAAGTTAGAGGAGGATTCATGTCCGTTGGAAAGATGTTCAGGAAGATGATGGGCAAGAAGAAGAAGTAGAGTTGTTGATGTATTGCTACTTAATAATAGTATTACTCTATTAGACATTTGTGTGGTTTGTTATTTGTCCGATTTGTTCGGAAATACTTGTGTTCTTTCATGTTTATTTCTTTAATAATGCTTAGGTTTTAACTATTATCATGCTAGGATCTTGATCATATTCTAATGCTAATATTATGCTTCTTTTAGACTTGACTTATAATATGTTTGTTTGCATGCATGATTTGTTTATATATATACTTATATTTCATCATTCCTAGAGTATATGCTTCAAATAGAGCTTGCTGGAAACACACATTTGAAAAACCACCCATTTCTTCAAATTTTTGGTTTCTGGTCGCCTGGGAAAACACCAGATGGGCGGCCCCCTTAAATTTCCTAGGCGGTCCCCTTAATCATTAAGGGGGCCGGCCTACAATTAAGGGGACCGGCCATCTGGCACTGGGTTTACTGTTTTCTTTTGCATCTTGTGACCTCATTCTCTAGTATCAGCTATCATTTCTCCTTTTAACTCAACTGATTTTAGAATCTCCTTAAACCATTTCAAAAACATACCTAAATCAACCATTTCCATACTATAAATTCCCTCCAAATCATCAATCTTCATCTCATTATTCTTCATCTCTTTCCATCTAAACCATCATGTCTCCACCAAGCACCTCAAACTCCAAGGCTTCTAAGAAACAAAAGATTGTTATCATCCCTCCAAAACAACTCTTCATTGACTTAACTAATGAAGACAATACAACTCCATCACCTCCTTCTAAATGCTCATCTCCTAGTGCACCTAATGCACCATCCAAAACACCTTCCACTCATGGAACTTCCTCATCCTCCATACCTTCAACTTCATTAATCAATGACTACATAGACTCACACTTGTCATCACCACATCCTATACAAGAACCTCTTTCCACCCATCTTACCATCTCACTTTCACCAATAACACCACTTGATGCTCATATTTCATCTCCACCAATTACACCACCATTCTTTGTCAATCCCGTACCTTGGAGCTTACTTGAAGCTTATGGTGATACTTGCCTTTGTTGCATCCACAACCGAACTATAATCTTTGGTCTTAGAGATGAAATTCAATATATGTTTTCATATATTGAACACTTGTTTACCAACCCACCACCACCACCTCCTCCACCATCCTCACCCATTATTCCACCACCACAATCTTCACCCATTTCTCCACCATCACCATCATCCTCTCCAAATTAAGCATATGCTATGCTTAATAAATAAAAGTTTTACCACCCTTTTGTTTGCAAGCTCTATGAAGCCCATGTACTCTTTGCATGATGGAGTACTATTCTAGTTGTTATTCTAGTTGTAATCTCTTTGATGCTACATGTATTGTTGTGTTTTTACACAACTTTAGATTTAATATGTATGCTTCTTTTTAATCATGCTTGTTTATATTGTTGTCACCTTATATATATTTGCATGTATATATTTGTGCTTCTAATATTTTTGTCTTGCAAGCATTCCATAGCTCATCTCTTTGGTGCCCCCGAACGAGGGGGGGTACACATAAAGAGGGAGTTTTCATCCCGTCAATATTTCATGATTGAAACTTGTCGGCAAAACCTTTTTGATTCTACAAAAAGGGGGAGAAGTAAAAATAAACTCACAAAAATACTTGTTTAAAAACTGATTTTTGAATTAATGAGTTTAAGTTTTGTAATCATCAAAAAGGGGGAGATTGTTGATATAAATAAAGCTTAAAAACGTTATTAATATTTCTCAATAACTCTAAGTTTTGATAATTACAAAATGTAAACTAAATTAAGTCAAGATTATGACGTAAACAAGTATTTAGTAACAAATATTTACTTCTACAACTAATATAACTTAAGGTATGCATAAACTAAGCATCTTATGCATTACATGATCAAAGGAAGCCTTTTCTTAACACATAACATTTTATAAATATTAGTAAATCATTTTTGGTATTGTTTTATTAAACTACAAAGATATGATTTCAAATTTCCAACCAAAAAGGGTAAATTTTATACAGAAAAACCTTCCCCACAAAAGGACAAAAGATTCCAACATTCTGGAGGGGCGGCCTCCTTAATTCATAAGGCGGCCCCGTTAATCATTAAGGGGACCGGCCCCTAATTAAGGGGACCGGCCATGCTCCATAACCGTAAATCTGTCCCCTATAAATACTGGTTCATTCCATAGATTTTTCTCACCTGTTTGCACTCCAAACTTTCTGATCTCATCTCCATTTCTATCCCAAAATCATTTAATCATATAATTCATAAGTCTTTGTTTCCAAGTGATCCAAAGCTTCATCCACACAAGTGCAAAAAGAAGAACACTCCTCAACATCCATATAATTGTAGTTGTGTTGTGATTAGTTAGTATCATCTTGTAGTAGTGCTAGAGATTTGTAAATTGTTGTGTGAATTAGTTGATTGTAGATAGTTAGTGTGTTGTAAAATTTTATAGAAGTTGTGAATTAGTTGTGCGTAGAAGAAGGTGTGAAGTTGACGAGAAGAAGAGGTTGTGGAGCTATCTTGAAGAAGTTGTGAAGGTGTGAAGAAGGTGTGAAGTCGTGAAGAAGTTGTGAGATTGTTTCTAGCTACGATTAGAACTCAACATTTATCTTAGTGTCGTAAATAGGTGTAAGCCAAGGTGTGTAAGGTTTCTCCGCCATAAGGATTTTGTTGACATAGTGAAGAAAACTCACGAGTTTGGTACTCGAGGAGTGGAGTAGGGCCAGGAAGCTGTCCTTGTAGCCGAACCACTATAAATTCGCGTGTTGTGGTTTGATCTTTCTAACTCTATCTTTACTTCATTTAATTTTAATACTTAGATTATTAGATTAAACTTGTTTATATTTATTGACACTTGAAATCATGTAAGATCGAATCAACGTTTTTATAAGCTTCAAAATATTTTGCAAATAAATTTAAAAAGACGTAAAACTATTCAACCCCCCTTCTAGTTTTCCACATTACTTAACTGAGGTTATACCATTCTTTAAACTACTTAAAGAACACTTTGAGGGCATGCAAAAAAACCCTTGAAACTGAATTAAAAGAAATGAAAGAAGTGTTTAAAAATGTAGAAAATGAGGGTAAACAAATTACAATTGATCTTAAATGTAGTGAAATTTAAAGAAAGAAAATTCTCATCACTAATGAGAATTTGATTGCTAAATGTATTACTCAGGATGTGTTCTTTACTGCTAATGATTCTACGTTAAATGATTGTCAATTTCATGAGATGTGTATTGCAATAAATGTTTCCCAGAATCGTGTTGTTGAGGTTGAGGGGTAGAATTTAAAATTGCATGAGAAGATTCAAAACGATGAAAATGATAACATGGTTAGGCATTTTTCAAAGCAAGAGGTTGATTGATGAGGCGAAAAATGTACCACTTTTAGGGGGTCATTTAAGCCCGGAATTGAATTTATTTGATCAAATAATGCCCTAAATTGTTCCTTTTGTGATTTTAGGTACTTTGGGAGTGAATTCTGGAAAAGGAATCATTTTGGACGTTTTTGGAGCATAAAAGTGAAGGAAACGACATAGCCTTAACTTTCCATGCTGAGAACAGTATCTGACGGCGTCAAGAGGAAAAATGTGACGGCGTCAGGAGTAAAATCCATGACGACCAAGTGAACACCTGAAGGCGTCAAGAGAAGGGCGTCAAGAGTATTTTTGGTGACGGCCTGCATAAGGAGTATAGATGACGGCATCAAACCCAGATCTCGGCAGTCCGAGAAATTATTTGGCGGCGAGATGACGGAATCAGAAATTTGTTCTTGACGCCTCTCACCCCTCATAATCTATATATACTTTTCTATTTTTCATTCATTAAGGGAGGAACTTGTGTGGAGAATACTAGGGCCGAACCCTAATAACCCTAGGTCGTTTTTTACTGTATTTTCAAGGGTTTTCACCCCTTGAAACCTTTCATGTTCAATTGAGATAAGTCCTCTTTCAATTCATTCAATATGTCTATGTGTTGTTTGAATATATCTTATGCTTGTCTTGATTTCAACATGCTAGGCTAGATCTTTCATGTGTTTGCTTTGATGTAACGAAACCTAGATGTTAATTATATGTTGATTACTTGTTTATAGTTGTAAGGGATGAATGATTTCAATGTTAGGCTTAAGAAAACTGGCAGATCTCCATTGTGTAACATGCTTGAACATCTTAAGAAACATGAACCGATGTGTACTAGGTTTTATTGGTTGTATTTAATGCATGAGCAAATTCTAATGATCCCATGTTAGGAGCTTCTTAGCCGGCTCGACATAGGAGTGAAGTAGGCGCTTATAGGATTGGGGAAGTAAGTACGCCACCCCATGAATGGTATTAAGGAATACAATCCGTCATCCACACAAGTGTAACAAGTAATTAACCTGTAAAAGATATCTAGGGAATAGTGAAACCTAAGTAAACACAATTCTCCCATATATTGCTCACACCACTAGTATAATTTAGTTTATTTTCATTTTTAGTATTTTATTTTGATTGCATCTTTAGTTATTGGGTTAGTTGACTAGCAACTAATTCCGCCCAACTCCTTCAAAACCGAGATTTTTATTTGCTTTTATAAAAACTAAAAAAATACAAAAAGAATCATCCCTCATCTCTAGACCTAGTCTTCAGGTTTTCTAATCCTAGCGACACTATTCCTAGCTGAACGATCAATCCCCCGGTACTTGTCATTATACTATACTACATCGATCAGGTACACTGCCTGGTGGGGGTTGTAAGCTTCTCGAGATCCCTCGAGAGGTAAAGCCTGGTGCATTCCCTACGCATCATGTTTTTGGCGCCGCAGCCCGAGGAATAGTTATTGTTTAGGTTGAATTTGATTTTTATTAGGTCTACTCATTAGATTCCTATCAAGTGAGATTTTTTTCTTTTTATTTTGTAGCTTTCTCGTAGTCTAACTTTTCTTTGTGATTTTGTTTGTAATTTGCTTCAAATGGACTTTACACTTAGACTTCTAAGATTACAAGATAAGGTTGAGCGGCTAACACACCAAAGAGTTCCAAATACCTCATTTAGAGACACCTATGAATCATATGAGCCTTCGCCTAGGATAGATTCTTATGAACAACCTCCATGTTTAAGATCTAGTTTTAGTGAGGCCAATAGGAAATGCGACGTAGTTTGCCAAGGAATTATGGAGAGAGCCGTTGCAACAAATCATAAGTTGGATGAAGCACTAGGTTTGCTTTTATCACTACCTAAGGAAACAATTGAGTAGGATTTAGCCGAACATGATCACATTGATCAAAAAGATCTAGGTTTTATGAACGATGATGATGAATCTCAGGAAACAGATGATGAATCTTTTGGGCAATTTGTATATAGCAGTCAGAATATTGAGGATGATCCTTATGATTCGGATATAGAAGTTCAGATGCCTAGAGAAACACTTGAGATACTTGGGAAAATGTTAGGGTTAGATTATAATAAAACACATGTTGAGGATATAGGTGATATTAACACATGGAATGATGAGGTCAATAACATAAGCCACAAAATACTCAACCATCATTTGAGGCACACACACCGCCCGTGACTTACCCGGAAGAAGTAGAAGAAACTTTAGGAATTCCGATGGAGGTAGAACCCTTGGACCAGGTACCACATGAGGATATAGGTTTGAATATTTGTAGTGATAACCTTACTCCTAGTTCTAGGGAATTTCCTAGTGTTGATGAACCGGAACCTCAATCTTTACACACCTTTCCATCCTTAGATATATTTCTAGGAGACAAAAGAGGAACTGACCCACCCATCAACCAATATTATCCGGGTAATTTTAGGATGAAGGAAGTCATTCACTCACCCCCTTCACCTCACGTGGCATATTTCCACTCTGAGGGTGTGTATCACTACTTTCACCCGCACTTAATCCTAAGTGTAGGGAAAACCTCCCCTATTTTCGTTAAATAAGGGTAGAGTCAGGCTCGTGACTCGAACAAAAACAAGCGCTTATTGGGAGGCAACCCAAGCTTTATTTATTTATTTGTTTGTTTGTTTGTTTATTTGATTTTATTTGTTTCCGTATGCATGTTTTATTTTTGTTGTTTGTGGCTCATGTTTCAAAGTAAATTGTGAAAATGCTTTATTTTGTTTTTAACTTCGTCTTAATTGCATATAAAGGTATTTTGCAAAAGATAAGTGTAAGGGAGATCCAAATCTGTTTATAAGAACGAAATTGAGCATGAACCACAACAATATTAAATGAACATGTGTATTAGTAATTGTTTGAGTCAAATGCTTGTATCGAGTCATAATGATTTGTATTGAGTCATAATGATGTTTTGTAGGATTTTCCAGGAAGTAGGACATAAGTTTTTCCAGAAATTTTCCGGAAACTTAACGTAAAGATTTCTGCAGGTCACTTCTGACGGCGTCAGGAATTAATTCTTGACGGCGTCATGTATAAAATTCTGGAAATTTTGCTAATTTTGTTTATACCGGAGTCTTAAAGTTTTTGTTACTTCTTTAGTTTTATAAACTCCAGGGAATCTGCAAACATTCATTCCACAAGCATTATATCTTTAATTGTTTTGTTTTTATTCCTAAGTCTGAAATTACATCTAGTTATGAGTTTTCTTTGTTCGGATTGATGCTTTGGGCTTTTGTGATTGTTTTCTCAGCTTTAACAGGTTATATATGACAAGAAGATGATTTATATTCTGGAAGGGAAGCTTTGATTGTTCATTTTCTTGGAGGAAGATCTAACCTGGCCACCTTATTGTCCATACCCAGCGAATCAGGGGAGTATTTGATTTCATTCGTTTTACTTATTTCACTTTTAAATTATTTACTTGAACATTGGGGACAATGTTCATCCTAAGTGTAAGGGGAGGGTAAAATGATGATACCTTACAGATACAATTTCGCTTGAGTTTGCTTGTTTGATGGTAGATGTGTAATAAAACTATGAGAAATACTTGTTAGTGCAATTTTAGCGCCAAATTTAATTTTTTTTACAACATTTAGGAGTGAAACTTTAGCCATTGCAAGCGTCTCATGGATAGGAGTAGTATGACTAGCACAAAATCGTAGCATTCAAAAAAATTTCCACCCAAATATGTGAGGTTCGCCTTTAGATTTGATAGGAAAAGCATTTACTATTAGTGCTTATGAGTGTACCGGTAGCATTTAGATTCTAGAACTTGCGTTAGTGATGCATCCCGAGACCGCTAGTGAGACTACATTCGTGTAGTAGGATTTACTACATGTTAAGAGGCATTAGGGTCACCCTTGTGTTAAACCCGTATCATAATTACTTGACCATTTAAGTCATATTACTTGGCTAGTTAAGTCAACTAATTTTTCCCACACCTTAGCATTATACTCATTTTTAGTACACGAAACCCCTAGTACACCCCTCTGAGCCTATCTTTTCGTTTTTAACTTTAAGCATATTACTTAAAGGAAGAATTTGTTACACCCCACTTAAATGTACAACCAAATCGCCTTAGCCTTCCGTGTATGCACTCATCTTTAGTGTATTATTGTTATTTGTTAAACCCTAAGTTAATTATCTAGTTGATTACATGGTTGCCAAGTCGAGTCATATCCTTGTACATATTGTTTTGGGACGATTGGGACTCATGGGTAAAGTACTTATTTTATGGAGTAATGGGGAAGAACATCATATTATTACCCCCATATGTACGTTAATTTTAAAAGTACTCCAAGTGTTTTGATTTTCTTAATTCGAGTCATTAGATTAGTTTATTGTAAAGTATGTAAAAATTCAAGTGTAAGGGGAATGTACATTCCCTATGATGTATTATTTCGGATGGTAGGGTAAGAGTGTATGCAAAAAAAAATAAAAAAATAAAAAAATATAAAAAAAGAAAAAAAAATTGAAAAAATCAAGAAAAAAAATAGAAAAAAAAAAGAAAAAGAAAAAAAAACATACGGACTACCATCCCTTTTTATTCTATGTTCATTTCATATTTTTGTTATTTTTGATTTATTAGCTTAAGTCGAGTCTAGTCTTGGCTTAGCAACGCCATATTGTACATGTAATTAACCAAGATTGTTAACTCGCCACCAGTAAAGACTGCCTATATCCAACAAAACCGTGTATTCCATATCCCTACACCTAACGTTACAACCCTTTAAAAGACCTCTTTGATAGTTTATCCTAGGTGCTTACGCCATGTGGTGGAGGTTTGATCCTTTCCCAAGCATATGGTAATCTATTTTGCTATGACAGGTAGTGAGAGATGTTTTCCATTTCCATAATGTGATATTACTTTATTACACCCGAGAGATGTGAGTATCTAAAAACTATTTGTGAGGTGCTAGTATATGACCTCCGTGCTTGTCTTTGGTCTTTAGTGGACTGATTATTTGTTGTAATTACTTTTATATTAGTGTTAAATGACCCCTAACTTGTATTTTGACTAGAATAAAAGCGCATTTGCTTGAGGACAAGCAAATCTCAAGTGTAACGGTATATGATGAGGCAAAAAATGAACCAGTTTTTGGGGGTCATTTAAGCCCGAAATTGAATTTATTTGATCAAATATTTCCCTAAATCGTTCCTTTTGTGATTTTAGGTACTTTGGGAGTGAATTCTGGAAAAGGAAGCATTTTGGACGTTTTGGAGCATAAAAGTGAAGAAAACGGCAAAGCCTTAATTTTCTATGCTGAGAACAGTACCTGACGCCGTCAAGAGGAAAAATGTGACGGCGTCAGGAGTAAAATCCGTGACGACCCAGTGAAAACCTGAAGGCGTCAAGAGAAGGGCGTCAAGAGTATTTTTGGTAACGGCCTGCATAAGGAGTATACATGACGGGGTCAAACCCAGATCTAGGCAGTCCGAGAAATTATTTGGCGGCGAGATGATGGCGTCAGAAATTTGTTCTTGACGCCGTCACCCCTCAGAATCTATATATACTTTTCTATTTTTCATTCATTAAGGGAGGAACTTGTCTGGAGAATACTAGGGCCGAACCCTAATAACTCTAGGTCGTTTTTTACGGTATTTTCAAGGGTTTTCACCCCTTGAAACCTTTCATGTTCAATTGAGATAAGTCCTCTTTCAATTCATTCAATATGTCTATGTGTTGTTTGAATATATCTTATGCTTGTCTTGATTTCAACATGCTAGGCTAGATCTTTCATGTGTTTGCTTAGATGTAATGAAACCTAGATGTTAATTATATGTTGATTACTTGTTTATAGTTGTAAGGGATGAATGATTTCAATCTTAGGCTTAAGAAAACTGGCAGATCTCCATTTTGTAATGTGCTTGAACGTCTTAAGAAACATGAACCGATGTGTACTAGGTTTTATTGGTTGTATTTAATGCATGAGCAAATTCTAATGATCCCATGTTAGGAGCTTCTTAGCCGGCTCGACATAGGAGTGAAGTAGGCGCTTATAGGATTGGGGAAGTAAGTACGCCACCCCATGAATGGTATTAAGGAATACAATCCGTCATCCACGCAAGTGTAACAAGTAATTAACCTGTAAAAGATATCTAGGGAGTAGTGAAACCTAAGTAAACACAATTCTCCCATATATTGCTCACACCACTAGGATAATTTAGTTTATTTTCATTTTTATTATTTTATTTTGATTACATCTTTAGTTATTGGGTTAGTTGACTAGCAACTAATTCCGCCCAACTCCTTCAAAACCGAGATTTTTATTTGCTTTTATAAAAACTAAAAAAATACAAAAAGAATCATCCCTCATCTCTAGACCTAGTCTTCAGGTTTTCTAATCCTAGCGACACTATTCCTAGCTGAATGATCAATCCCCCGGTACTTGTCATTATACTATACTACATCGATCAGGTACACTGCCTGGTGGGGGTTGTAAGCTTCTCGAGATCCCTCGAGAGGTAAGGCCTGGTGCAATCCCTACGCATCATTGATAATCTTAATTTGCAATTAAAGTATCAACATTTAGAGGAAAGGATTAAAATTTCAAGTGCCAAGACATCTTCAGATGCTCCTGAATTTGGTGCATATTTTGAATTAGCCAAACGTGATGAAAACAATTCAAGCTCACACTAACATGATTTGAAAATTGAGGGAAAAAATTGCTCAGTTGAAATCAAGCAAGAGTGATGTGATTGGCACCCATAAATAACAGTTGATAGATTCTCAGAATTTTCAATTTCAAGATACCATCAATAAATTGCAACATGAAAATGATTGGGTTTGAGCTAAAAACTCGAAAGTTAAACAACATTACAAAGAGTTATATGATTCAATTAAGTTCACACGTGATAAAAAACAATGAAAATATAACTTCTTTGCTTAACGAGATTGAGAATCTAAAGGCCAAGGTGAAAGGGAAAAGGCCAGTTACCGATTGTGATAACGTTGTA
This sequence comes from Artemisia argyi, assembly GCA_030686995.1. Lineage (NCBI taxonomy): Eukaryota > Viridiplantae > Streptophyta > Magnoliopsida > Asterales > Asteraceae > Artemisia > Artemisia argyi. Next base: position 360,633 of record JARVZY010002553.1, read on the forward strand.
TCAAAGGTTTATGCTCATAAAAAGTTTTCATGTGATGCTGTGAATGTGTCGCTTCCCCTTAGGAACAATGAGCTAGTCCATAGTGATTATCTTATATATCTTAACGATTGCCTTGACATACTCCATGTGACCATTGAAGTAGATAGGATAGTGAGACCATATGATAATACTATCGTAGATTCCTGCTTCCTCACTAATCGATCTCAGGAACTCCTAGAATATGCCATTGGTACATGACTTAAGATTAAGAACAAACATGTTACCTTTGATGTTCCATTGATGACATCTGGACCTAGCACATCAATACCAGAAAACCAAATAGAAAGAAAACAAACTAATGCTCCCATCATTGCCTCTACAGGAGTAAACAATGACACCAAAGCTAGCGGGTCAAAGCCTAGTCGTAATACAAAGAAATATAGGACTTCACCGGCTAAAATGAGATGAATCATGTTGATTCTAGTATTAGCTATAAACATACTATAATTAATTCAAATTCTGATGCTACTTGCAAAACTTGTAATGACTGTTTATTTTTTGGTAATCATGATGAATGTGTTGTGTCATTTTTGAAGTCTTATAAATGATCCCTAGTTAAAACTGTTAGGAAATCTTAACTGAAAAACCATGTTTGGAAAGCAACTGGAAAGATATTTACCAATGTTGGTTATAAATGGAGACCTACTGGAAAAATTATTTTCTAATGTTGGTCATCAATGGAGACCCACTGGAAGAAAGTTCACATTAGGAAACCAGTGCCCCTTAACTAGAATGATCGATCCTAAGCTTGTGAGTGTTAAGGAATGGAAGCCAACTGTTGAGGAATGGAAGCCAATTAAAGTATAGGAATTGGTGCCTCCTCTAGACTATGCAATGATAATTGCTCTCAAGTGGATTTTCAAAGTGAAACTTTATGAGCATGGTGATGTTTTGAAAAACAAGGCTCGGTTAGTTGCTAAGGGATATAGTCAAGAAGAGGGAATTGATTTTTAAGAATCTTTTGCACCAGTTGCTCGTATTGAGGCCATTAGAATCTTTCTATCTAATGCTGCTAATCAAAACATGATAGTCTACCAAATGGATGTTAAGACAACTTTCTTGAACGGTGACTTGAAGGAGGTAGTCTACGTTACTCAACCAAAAGGTTTCATGGAACCTGAGCGTCCTATCCATGTCTATCGATTGAAGAAGGAACTCTATGGCCTAAAGCAAGCACCTAGGGCGTGGTACGACACGTTGTCTATGTTTCTTCTCGCAAACAAATTCTCCAAAGGTGTTGTTTATCCTACCTTGTTAACTAGGAGAACGGCCAAACATCTACTTCATGTTAAAATCTACATAGATGACATAATATTTTCCTCCTCTGATCCTATGGAATGTGACCGTTTTTCCAAAGAGGTAGGTTAAAAGTTCCAAATGTCAATGATGGGACATATTCCGTTTTTCTTATGGTTACAAATCTCTCAAAGTCCAAGTGGCATTTTCATAAATCTAGCCAAATACGCTAATGAAATCTTGAAGAAATTTGGATTTGAAGCAAATGATGTTTTTGGTACTCCCATGGTTGAAAGATCAAAGCTAGACAATGACCGTTCTGGTATCCCTGTTGATCAAACTAAGTACAGAAGTATGATTGGATCCCTAATGTATCTTACTGCCAGCAGGTCAGACCTTCTATTTGTTGTATGCATGTGTGCTTGGTACCAATCAAAGCCTACCAAAAAGCACTTGGAAGCTGTCAAGAGGGTCTTTAGGTATCTCCAAGAAACTATACACATGGGTCTTTGGTATCCTAAGGACACTGCTGTGGCACTCACGGCCTATTCAGATGCAGACCATGCGGGGTGTCAAGATATTCGATGAAGTACTTCAGGAGGTGCTCAATTTGTGGGAGAAAAAATTGTTAGCTGGTCATCAAAGAGGCAAATGAGAACATCAATATCCTCCACAGAGGCTGAATACATTGCCACGTCTTCATGTTGTGCTCAAATCTTGTGGATGAGATCTCAACTATCAGACTATGGTTTTGCTTTCAACAAGGTTTTGATGTACTGTGATAACAAAAGTGTCATTGCTCTTTGCTATAACAATGTTCATCAGGGAAAAAGTTGAGAAAGGGGTAGTGGAACTTTACTTCGTGAGGACAGAGTTTCAGCTGGCTAATATTTTTACTAAGGCACTCTCAAGAGAATGGTTTCAATTTATTCTCCGCGTCTTGGAATGAAGAGTCTTATGCCAGAGTCACTCAAAAGTGTTCAGGAATGGAATGAAGAGTGATGGATTTGCTTCATGTATCCTTTGTACATAGTATAAATCAAAATGAAAATACAAAAATATAAAACATATCAAAAAACCATAAAAAATCTAAAAAACCATAAAATTTCAAAAATATTCTTTTAGTGACTTGTTTCTCGTGTAATCAATATTATGTACGTCTCTAGAAATGTCATTCAATAATGACATGGAGACATATATATGCTTGAGCGAGAGTTTTTACATATGTTTTAATAATAAGTTTTTTTCTAAAACTTGTCACTTCTTAAAATTTCATTCAAAACGGCTTGTTATTACTTCAGATAGCAACCCATTCTTCAAAATGAGGAAAGCACGTCACAAAAAAGATGGCTGCTCCTGTAAACGGGTGATGAAGTTCACCCGGGCATGGATTACTTCATATCCATGTTTCCTCGATTTGATGTATGTTTCAGTGCATTATTTCCTATACAAGAAGAGAAGTCTTATTTACATCGCAAATACTTTCCTATCTATGATTCTTCAGGAAAGCATTTGTGCTAAAATTGGTGGTCCCATGATTTTGGAAAATCAATCAGACTTGAAATTTTATATAAAATTTACCCCTCAATCGATGCCAAATGATTAAACCTTTCAGTAAAATGATAAATTGAAAATGGGTCATCGATTGAGGGGGAGAATGATTTCAAAACTCTATATCATAAAAACAAGTCATGTTGTTAATAAAACGAAGTGAATAAAATGTGACTGTTATGTGTCAGAATATGAATTTATCATGAGTTTCTAGCTAAACTACTAATCATTTATAAACTCAAGATTTCTGACACATAACATGCTCCCTCAATGATTGAGGGGGAGTATTGTATCGTCTCGTAATCAGTATATCTTAAATCAGACCACATTTTTCTCCCAAATTCTTTGAACTTATTTAAATCACTTGGAATCACAAATCTCAAATGGTTTGAAATTTTTGATAGGGGGAGGAAATGTGATTTAAATATAAAATCTTATTAAAATGTGATTGTTTAGATTTAAACGTAAGCTCTCCCATATGTGCTAAACTCTTTTGTATATTAATGCACATATTGAGGGGGAGTAAATGGTTTCTAGTGGCTATATGATGTGGCATCTCATGTGATCGCGACTCAGACTTCAACAATGAATTGACGAAACAAAAACTGTCATTTATCAAACGGACTTATCCTAGCCGGGTAATAACTTCAAGCTGGTCTAACCAATGATGTAAGCGTGTCTCGAAGAGGACTTGTCTGAGTAGAGTGTACCATTTCGAGAAACTTTAAGTGATCTTGACCAGGCGGGGTAATAATTTCAAGCTAGTTTAACTAGTGATGTAAGCGTGTCTCGAATCGGTCATGTTCACTGAAGGTGGATCAATTCAAAAAGTGCGAACTCTACCCAACATGTGCAAATTTATACTTAAAACATCTAAGCACATGTTAAGGGGGAGTATTTTAAAAATACAAATCTCTCAATTGTGTTAGCAAAATGTGTTTCAAATCATAAACACGTTGAGAGGATTTTCAAAGATTTGGTTTATGGAAACATAGGATAGTCATGATGTTATAAGGTGGCTAAGGCTAGGAAAACCGTCCTATGATCCGCCAGAGTCAGAGGGATCTACCCAAGGACAGTACTGAATAGTTAGTTTTAGAAAGTCCTTAGGTATGATTATGAAAAAGGAGTAATATGAGAAAGGAGAAAGAAGGGGTTGAAGAATTAAAAAGAAACATAATGACAAAGGGTGAAAAGAAATAGTCCTCCATTTATTCAACCTTAGGGCAGAAAACCGGGTTCAATTCATATGCTACTGGTTGCTGCTAAGGTGACACCGGTATTGAAGATAAAGACGTCATGTACCCAGTGACGCACTACACCTAACCTTCTAAGCCACTCAAGTTCTCTCAAAAGAGCTTGTTTCATTCTCATGAGAACCCTGCATAATCTATTGACCACTCATTACGAGCCATGTTGATATTGAAACAGGAGACACCGCTTCAGTCTCCAACTACCAAATATTGCACTTATCGAGTCTATAGCCGTGAGATGAATCGAAAGATCACATAGGAACACATGCTACTTCTACACTGGTTTTTTAAACTTTTAGGACACCAGTTGTATACTTATGAGTCCTACGCAGATCTTAGCAATCTTCCAGAACATTTATGAGGGTATTTACTATGGTAATTCTCAGTGATTGAATGGAAATTCCTACCAGGGTCAACATCAAACAGCCCTGAAAGCAGGTCACTTTGGTAATTCCTTGTGGACTACGCTTAGTGATTGAGGCAGTTCCAAACGATCTACAGTCGTGAGGTGAACTCCAGTGACTCACCTGAAATGTTGAATACTTCAGTAAATCTCGTAAGCCTTTTCGAGGGTATCTGATTCAGGAACGGCCTTGGCAAGGATTAGCGAAAGTTCTCACACTATGCTGATTATGATCTCAAAGTCCAAACCTATAAGTGCCGGATGATTTGTTGTTAACTATTTACTTGTAGGAATAACTGGCGGTTGCTGTTGATTAATGAACAAATGCCGATCCATCACCCCATGCTCACACATAACTATCCTGATAATGGAATCAAGACAACTTAATGGCCTCCTACACTGCTTCTGCAACTCTGATGCCTAAGATCACGAATCAAGAATAGTGTGGGCATGCTGGTTCAAAGATCACAACGTACATGGAGACAATGATGCACTAGATGACTTGAAGATGAATATTGGATGATAATCTCAATGAATCTTTAAAGATCATCCAACACCAATGACCAGTCATAAAAAGTTCGCTGCTTGAGGAACAAAAATCAATGACTTGGGAGAATAAGAATCTATGAGCTAGGATACTATTCATGTAACAGAATGCTTATATTCAATGCATATTTTCTGGGTGACCACCCTTAGGGGGAGATTATTTGGAATATGAATAATCAAGAAAAAGACTTGATCACCCAGTGTATTGATTAGCATCAAGTAGCTCATAGTTATATTAATATTTAGTTAGTTAGTAGTTAGTTTACATAGTAATTGTGGAGTTGGGTCGGGTCTTTACCCACTGTCAGCTCACTCCACAGCCCGTTTAAGGGGCGTATTGGTTGTAACTATAAATAGCCCTCTCCCACAAAAGGGAGAGGGTTGGACCTTTCATTTGATTCTAACAAATCACAAAGTTTTCTCTTAAAGGCTCCCATCTCTTAGTTTCTCTCTCTGGAATTCTTACACATATTCGAACCATATTCACAAGTATCATTCATGTTTATGTTATGAGTATATTACAAATAATGCCAATCGAGTTTGTTGTTCGTCCTAACATAATCACGTATCCTGGGTTCCTTATACTTCATATTGTTTTGTTGTAGAATGCTTTCAATGGGAATAGACATTTGTATTTAACCAGTAGTGAAAGACAAAAGGAAAAAAGTAACAATAGTTTCCCCAGTGGGAGGTCCTATTAAGATTAAGGGCAACAAATGGTGGATTTTGTGAATGAAAGCATGTATACGAATGTTCATTTGATACATTTTATTGAAGAAGGAGATGATTCATTTTACATTGCTGGTTACAATGCTTAAGGTGTAGAAATTGGTGGTTATGTAGGTGTTATTGGTCGACATTCAAGGCATATGAGCTACAGGTTGCCATACCCATTTAAGCCTCAGGTATTGTTTGGTATACGTAATTTAAAACGTAATAATTATGTATATATATTTGAATATTATTGAGTGTTTTAATATACATGATGAGTTGTATATGTTTTTAATGTTTGTTTCAGACTTTGGATCGCAGTTTTTTTGGCTGGTTTAGGATTGGAAGTCACTATTTCAATTGTTGTTCAAGGGAATTGGTGGGATGTTGATGTTGAACATGTGCATGTAGGTGGTCATGCAAATGTTGGTGAATATGTAATGGATGAACAAATTTTTCATGCCGCTGTCAACGAATTTGGTATTGATGTTGGGGGTATAATGATTTTCATAAAAGTTAATACAGGTTGAACATAATGGCTTTCGATTTTTATGGAATGCCCAAGACCGATGTCCAGTTTATCGGTGTGACGCAACTCCTATTGAACCAACCCATTCTAGATCATCATGATAAAGGTTTTGTTTGTTGTTGTTAACATATATTTTAATTTTTGTGAATGAATATAAAAGTCACATTTGTTAGATCAACCTTTCTGTATACTATTTGTTATTTTTTAATAATTTATAATAATTATGTTTGGTTTTTGTTTGGAGCTGGGGATGAGAGGATGCAACACATTTGTTAATGGCAAGATCATGTTGATCCTTTTGGCGAAAGGACCGATGTGGTTTACAAAAGGGTTTATGAAATTCTTGCATTTTCGAGGCTTGTAAGTATGATGTTTGTTGTTGTTTATTTTTGTATAGAATATTATGCATTTGTATAATGTTTTATAACTTGTTGTATTTGTTTAATGGCAGGCAATACCAGCTGATTTAGTGGACGATTATCCGATGCACATGTACAAAAAGGCTTTGTTTAAGCATGATGGTTATTGATTGTATGATGAATATAAGGACGAATTTTCACTGGGAAAACCTAGAGACGGTAAATCATATCAACGCAGTTGGCCAGTGGGATAAATTCTTTGATCAATGTGGATTTCAATATGAGCAGATGATAAGGTTTAAGTTTATGTTTATTTTGACTGATTTGGAGGGTACTCAGCCACAGGATTATCCAGTGTTTCATATATGTTAGAAGACACTCACCAATTCATGGATGTCATCTTTTGGCTGTGTTTCGGGTATGTTTACTATGCTTCGTTTGATGTTTAAACTTTTATTTTTTTGTTGTTGATTAGGTTTTATTAGTATTATGAATGTATGTATGTGTATGTATTATGGATGTTATGTAAATTTTTTATAATCAGATGTGTGTTTATGTTGGTTTCTGAATATTAAGATAAAATAACGTTTGGATGGGTTATGTTAAATGCCTCATGTTTTAAAATGATAGGTTATACTGATTATTTTTCCAATAGATAATTTTAATAGCATACCTAAGTCATTCCAATTCCTTCGTTCGATTTGTAAAACATCAGCGGCTAGTACTTCCTACGTTTTCTCGTAAAGAACCTCATGCCTTGACATGCTATCTATCATAATTAGCATCACAAAAAAAGATCGTAAATAATTTCCCATACCCCACAAGCTGCCTTCCAACAAACCATCTATATATTCCTTGTCGTCTTCTAGGAGACTGTGGGCCTGGCATGCTTCTTTATATGTTACGTAGATAACATTATCAAATTTCTTGAAATCAAGCCAGTCTTTAGGCCCCCTGACCTTGTTGATCAAGACTCTTAAATACAACATTTCTCCGAAAGCAGAAGATACATGGTGCACGCATCAAAGGCATGTACCTTTTTGTCTTTTGACCCATTTCCTTTCTTCTTGTCTCCACACGTAATGTTGTAGAAGCTCATGATAAAGAAGTTTTTGGGCGTTTGTATCCATTTGGTTGAGTTCCATCCATGCCACAATTTTTTTTTAATTCATAGATGCCTTATCCAACATAACGTTGATACTTTGACTTGCTTCAAATATAACCGATTATTCACCTTCTAAGTGGAATGGAAATCTCTCAACAGGCGGGAACCTGTAATGTATGTCAAATCCATATATTCTCCACGATGCTTCATATGCCGACAGATACTTGCAATCATAGTATTCTTTTATTTCATCCACATCCTCCTCTTCTAAAGAAACAGTTGCTCTGGCTAGTCCCTTGTTAATGTTCTTGAATAAGTATTTTGTAGACCTAACCTGGTTGCACCACTCAACGTTAATATGTGATTGAAAGCGTTGGAGCAACCCATGGTGGTATGGAACAACATATCCATTTTGCAATTCAACTCCACTTTTGTTTATAGTTGATCCATCATTCCTTCTTATGTAAATTGCATACGTACTTTCGTCAATGAAAGTTCGATCGTTGAACTGTTTTGGGAATTTTTTTGTGCATTTGTTCTTGACCATGCAAGGACAGCTTGGCCTTTCAGGACCACAAGGTCCATGCATCAAGTGGTCGGTAACAATTTTATACAGTTCTGGATCTTCATTCTTTTATGGAATCGCTGATGAAATAAACCGGTCAATGTGCACCAGTGTTTTTATTTTATCTAAATCTTTGAGAAAGAGCAAAATGTCTACATGTGCGAGTCCTCTCTTTTGGAATTCAACTGTGTAAACTGGTGCACCAATAAGATAATGCAAGTAATAGTATATGTTGCAGTATTAAGTTACATATAATTTACTTAAAATTCAGAATTTATTAGATAAATATCTGCTTTAAGGCAGCCAATGTAATTCTTATCCTTGAATTCTTTCATGATCGTGTCCATGTTTAAATACCCGTGTGATTACGTCCGACCTGTCTTCAGATTTTAAGCTCTTTTCCGCCATAAAACGTTCAATCTCGGGCTAATTTGGGTTGCACGTAAATGTAATGAACAAATCTGGGTATCCATAAACCTTGAAAATTTTCATTGCATCTAAATAGTTTTGCATCATATACCTTGGGCTGCCGGTGAATGATGATGGCAGTATTACCTTTTTACCCTGTAGCTTCACTCCTGAATCTTCTTCTTTTGTCAATTTTGCTAATTTGTTGTAAGTTTCGCTTCGTAGATCTGGTTGTTGTTTTTTGGAAAATGACATCCGTTCAAATTCAATCATAGTGTACGCGTCAACAATAAATTGTTGACATAACCGCCTTGCATTAAGTATCATTGAGGAAGTATCTTACCTTTCTTGCCATGTATATGCAAAATACTCCTTCATTTTTACCCTTGTTTTTTTGTTAGTTTGCATATGACCAGTTACACCAACATGGTATATATCTATTAGATAACCGTCTTCACCATCAGGAACAACAACGGATATTGAAGAGCACGATATGAGGGAGGTAGTTCACTAATATGCCTGAGTCCACCTTCTTGCATTTGGACTTCAATTTACCTTTTATTAGTTGGCGAGTCAAAATCTCCTACAATTAGACCAGCAACTTCATCGGCTGTAGGTAGATTGTAATCGATTCGATCGTGTTCTCTTGTACCAATGAGGCGTATGGTGTGTGCTTATTCACACACCTTTTCCTGGATAAATTAAGAGCAAAACAAACATAAACTAACCAGAAATGTCAAAGATAATGTGTTTTTTTGTTTGTGATCGTTAGGAACGGATATTTCAGAAACATACATAAATCAGGCCATAAAGGACAAAAATGAGCACGAGATTGGAAAACGTGTCAAAAGCCAAAGCCGGGGAAGAAAATCACTATTTTTGAGCTCAGATTGTCAAAATATACCTTGGGGAATCACAGAATGCCAGAAATAGTCCTTGGAGCAAAAGTTTGATGAATTGACAGAAATGGTCCCTTAAGTTTGAAAATTGGTCCCTGAGCAATCATTTTTGAAGAAAATTCAACCAAGGTACTTGGGAAATCAAAATTTTTCAATATTAGTCCTTAGATGAAAATGTTTCAAGACTTGGCAGTTTTAGTCCCTCAACTTTCAAAATTGAAAAAAACTGGTACCTGGGAATTTAATTTTGGAAAATAATTATTAAGAGTACTTGGATAATTGAAACGTGGCAAGAAAAGCCCTTGTAGTAACTTTAGAAAAGTTTTCAAAACCAATCCTCAAAAATTAGAAAGTTACATGTTTGGTCCTTGGGCTTTGCTTACTTTACAACCAAACGGATACCCTTATTATTATTTTAACCCGACAACAAATCCAACCCACTCCACCTTATTACTCCAATCGAAAACACAACCCAGTCCACTCACCCTTGGCCCAATCCCACTCCCAAGCCCAAAACAAAAAACAAACCCACCCTGGTGTAATACCAGGGTCAAACCAAGTCAAACCCACCATCTCCTTCCCTCCAATACCACCTCCCCCCTCCACTTGACCTACAAACCATTACCTCCCACCTACACCAACTTGCCAACCATCACCCCCTCTAATCACTCCAAGACAACTACATTTAATGCCCTCCACTCCCTCACACGCTAATAGAGCAATTTTTTGATAACTTTTTCCCGCCAAAACCAATTTCAATGGCTAGGACAAAAGCAGAGCATCCAATGGTCAAGAAAGTTGATGGGAATGATTCATAGAACCAAGAGGATCCCTAATCTCTCACTATAAAAGTAAGAAGGAGCACAAAGAAAGGAGTAGTAGTTTATTAGCTAATTTTTATGTCATTTTCATGTATCTTCCATTATTAGTTGTAAAACTTAGCTGTAAAAGTGTTTTCTCAGTGTACTAAACATAATTTCAAAGTTGTTGAATCTTAATTCCAAGTTTCTTGCAAAATTCAGATTTTGCTTATTTTTATTGAATTTCTCATGTTAGTTAAATAGATGATATAATGTTGTTTTTCTGTTCCATTAAGCTAACTAAAACTTATTCATAAGCTTTCATGAGCTCAGCAGACACTTACAGAAACCTTATTTCAAAAACTCAAAAATTCCAAAAAAAAATAGAACATAAATCAGTAAAAAATAAAAAAAACAAAAAAGAAGATGAAAGAAGCAAGGAGTAGGGTGCATTTTGGATGCCCTTGGTTTAGAGCTTCTCAGGAAGCTATAGGGTGTAATTTTGGTTCTTGGATACCTTGGTTCTGCATTGGAAGCTTTTGTAAGCATTTTTTTCAATTTTTACTATTTACTGTAGATGTGCTTAATAACTGCTTATCCATGGTGTTTTATGCTTATTTAGTGTATGTGAGTTGGTTTAATGTCATTGTTTATTCACTGGTTCACTAGAACCCTTTGATGCTCATTATTGAATGTTAAATGTCAAAATAGCTTGTTAGTGATTTATGAGTATTTTTGTTAACTTTGAAGTTTTTGTGCTTAAATGATCCTATGCTATCATATTATAACCTTGGGAATCAGTATTAAGGTCTAAATCAGTCATTTGCTTTGAAAATCACAAAATAGTCAAAATAAAGGTTTGTTTAGATTTGCTGAATCATTAGTCTCACATGTTGTTTTTGTTATTGTTTATGGTTGAAACATGTTGCATAAGGGTTTATTAGGACACTTGAAACATAAAAACTATATCTCATTTGATTAAAAGTCAATATCTCAGTTAATCTCTCATTTAGGACTCAGTGTTAGTGATTTAGAACCCATAATCATTCATATCAGTTCATTAGTTGTTAAAATAGCTTATTTTAGTCTTACCTTAGCTTATTACATCATACTCAGTCATTAAATAAGGATAAAAGTACATAAAGGTCAAACTACAAGTTCAATTTCAAAAAGTCAAAAAGCATATCAGTGTCAAAATCCAATTTTGGTGTGATTTTTCATGACCTATTTTTAAACCAAATGATCTGACATTTTGGGATATTAAAGTTTAGCAGTTCAAGTTTTGAAGCCATACTTATGATTATTTTATAGAATTTTTCTAACTGCTTATTTTAGCACTTCTTTTGGCCTCATTTGCAAAAACCTCCCCTGCACCAGGGTGTTTGCTCATAAGCCTGTTTTCACAAGCTTGTATCTTGTTCATGATTGTACCTTAGCCTGAGCTTTTTGTGGATTTTGAAAGATCATAGTTCAAACTCTTAGTGCTTGTGCTTATTTCTTTTGTATCTGCTTATTTACCTGCTTATTTCATGCCATAAATAAGCCACCATTTGGCCAGTTACACTGACCAATCAGTGTGAACAAGCCAATTTTCATAAGCTCTTTTGAGCTTATCTGTGGGACCCAGCTTTTGCTTATTGGCTTTTTGGCAAGCTCTATAAGCTGGCTTGTAGGATCCAAGCTTGTTTTGTACTTATCAGCTTATTTAGTAGGCCCAAATCAGGCCTGCAAGTAGCACTTGGGCCTGTTTGGTTGTGACTGTTGGGTTTGCTTATGACTTCTTATTTGTGCTTTTTATTGTGCTTTTCTGTTTGTTTTAGCTTATTCTAAATATATTTCTTCTGTTTCTAGCTTATTTGGTTCTTTGGTTCAGATTGTTAACCTTATTGATAGCTTTGTAAATCAAAAATCTCATTTTAAGCAAAAAAGGCCAACTGTCTGAACAATAAGCTCACACAGTGCTTATTTGGTATTTTTATAAAAGTTGTTTTCATTAAAGTTGCTTATTATTAGTTGTTCAGTGTTTGTGTAAAAAGAAAAACCAAAAAGATAAATAAAAATAGAAAACTGCCAAGTGTGGGATTCGAACCCCTGACCCTGTTGGATCCCAAGCACCAAACCAAAGCCAGACACCAACTGCCCTAAGGAGTACTTAGTGTTTTAGTTTCCCACTTTTTTATTTAAAGTGATAGCTTCTATTTAAGCTATTTAAGCTTCTTAGCTTATTTTACTGCTTATTTATTAAGTTTTTTAGTGTTTTTGTATTTTTCCTAGCTCTTTGCTATAATATAGTATTTTTAAAAAAAAAATCATAATTTTATTTTTTCATTTACTAGTTTTTTATAATTAAAATTAGTTTAATTAGTTTTAAATTATTAATTCCTAAATAAAAGTTTTACTGCTTATTTATAAGCACTTAGTACTTTTTATATTTTTCCTAGCCTTCTGTAATTGTAATGTATTTTTAGAAAAGTTTCATAATTTTTACTGTTCATTTAGTATTTTTAACAATTAAATTTAGAATTAATTAGTTTTTAATTAATAGTAAGTAATAAATTCTCAAATAGCTTATTTATCAGTTGTAGAAACTTTTTATAATTTTTTTGGATTCCTTTGATGGTTAAGAAGTTTTAGAAAAATTTTCATAATTTTCCAACTTTATTTAGTATTTTTAATAATTTAAATTAGTGTAAATTAGTTATTAAATAGTTTTTAATTAATAATAAATAATTAAAAAATTAAAAAAGTAATTTTCTTTTTTTATAAAATTTTCTTTTATTATTAGATTTATAAAAAAGTAATTTTCACCCCCGTAGGATTAATTCTGCTTTATTTTCACTTTTTATTTTACGCGTTTACGTTAATTTTAATTTAAACGTATGTTTTTTTATTCAAATACGTTTTAGGTTAATTTGGTTTTCAGTAATTGTTAATATTGCTTATTTATCATTTATATTTGCTTAGTATAAATTCCCAAAATCATATTCCTGTTACTTTGTCCAAATCACTCAATCCCAGAACGTTTCCTAAATACAATTTCAATCCTCGCTGGGACATAACGACCCGAGAAAACATTGTGCTTACACCGGAACACAATTGCACACACCCTCATGGTCTGACCTCATTGACCAACATCCTTGGTTGATTTGTGACTGACTACTTGGCTGCAATCAAATTTTGGCGCCGCTGACGGGGAGCTTGTTGCGTATTTTAAAAACGTAAAAGATTAGTAATTTTTCAAAACTCCTCCTTGTAAAAATTTCCACCCTTTGTAAATTTTTATAAAAATAAAAATCATCAAAAGAGTTAATAACACTTTTCCTAAAGTGTTAACAACAAAAAAAAAAAATAAAAAACAACAAAACAAATCGTGAAGTTAAATTACTTCGATATCTTTAAGATTACAACCTATACAGGTGGTTTTAGGCAAGTTCTGACATTAAATTGCGAACTGAAAAGAGATCCATTCTTCTCTTTCGCAACCCTGTGAGTAGTTTTAAAGGAAACGATTTCGGTTACGAATCGATTCCAAAAGTTTTTTCACATACATCAATAAAAACCCAAAAACATTTTATGTTTTCTTGTTAAATAACAAGAAGATACATTATCGAGAAACATTCGATAGAATACCGACCAACTGGGGGTATGACCATTAATAAGTTTCCAAACTAAAGATTAAAACTTGCCTTCATATTCCTTATGAAATTGGTAAACTTTTGATTGATACTCAAAGTAACCATTCATATTGTGATTATTGGTTTAAGTTCTCTGTTGTTTTGCCTCGGTCTTGTTTTAATTGGTTTTGTTTTTAGTGCATGCACACTCGTTCACAAACAAGGCGTAATCGTCAAAGAAACATAACTGAGTTATATACTGTTGTTGAAGAACCCATTCCAAAAATGGACGACGAGCTCCCGATCTCCGAACGATGGAGGAATTGTGTCAACCAGCCATGCGCGGGAGGGTTGGACCTATTGCACCACTCACAATTGGAGCCACAAATTTTTGACTCAAACATCACATGATCCAGCAAGTCCAAATTCGTGCCAGTTCCACGGATTACCCGGTGATGATGCAAACATAATGGAGTCCTACAATACGGGAGGTAACTCTTACCAACCGAAAGGGGATCGTAATCTCTTAAGCTATCGTTCCAACAACTATCTTGGACCACCCGGTTTTAATCAATCTCAAAACCCGAATGCTCAAAACCGTAACAATTTCAATCAAAACTAAAATCGAATGAACCAAGGTTTCCAAAACCAAGGGAATTTCAATTCTGGTCAAAACCAGGGTTTTCAAAACCAAGGGAATTTCAATTCTGGTCAAAACCAGGGTTTTCAAAACCATGGAAATTTTCAAAGAAATCAAGGTCAGGGAAATTACAATCAGGGTAACAATTTCCATCAGGGTAATTTCAATCATGGAAACAATTCTCAAGGCAATAACAACCAAAATCAGGGAAATTTTCAAAACAACCGTATTCAAAACTTTCCTAATCAAAATCAAAACGTTGTTCAGATCCAATCTTCCTCTGATGAGTTGTTAAAACACTTCATCAAATCACAAGAGGAAACAAATCGGTTATTGGTCAGCCAGATCTCTGAACTAAAGAAATCTTTAAATGATTGACCCTCGGGCTCAGGTACTCTTCCTAGCAACAAAATCGCTAACCCGAGGGGCGATGTCAAGGCGATCACCACTCGAAGTGGAGTTTCATATAATGGACCCACAATTCCATCTACTTCTTCTTTTCTTCCTCCCAAGGTAGTGGAATGTGAACCTGAGGCTACTACGGACACGATACTTCCTACTAATAACGGAGGTACCTGTGACGTCCATCCTCAAGTTGTTCCAGTCACAACCACCAAACCAAAAGTCGTATTTGAAACCCCAAAGACTCCCGTTGAAATTCCAAAACCCAACCCTAAGCCTTCAATTCCTTATCCTTCACGTTTAACCGATCGAAAGCTCCGTGAAAAGGCTAATCATCAGATAGAAAAATTCTTCCAACTTTTTCAAGATCTTCATTTTGATATAAGCTTTTCGGATGTTATTCTTCTAATGCCCAAGCTTGCATCAACAATCAACAACTTGTTAAGCAACAAGGAAAAACTCTTTGAGACGGCAAAAACTCCATTGAATGAAAACTGCTCTGCAGTTCTATTGAAAAAGCTTCCTAAAAAGCTTGGAGATCCCAAGAAATTTCTCATTCCTTGCATTTTCCCAGGAATGGTTGAATGTTTTGCCTTGGCCGATCTTGGTGCAAGCATCAATCTAATGCCTCACTCAGTCTAGAAGAAACTCTCTCTTTCTGAACTCACTCCTACCTGCATGACTCTCGAGCTTGCAGATCGTCGTATATCTCGTCTCCTAGGCATTTCCGAGGATGTGTTTGTGAAAGTAGGAAAGTTTCATTTCCCTGCGGATTTTGTGATTGTTGATTTCGATGCAGATCTGAGGGTTCCTCTCATTTTAGGGAGGGGATTCCTAAGAACGGGCCATGCTTTAATAGTTGTATTTGATGAAGAAATCACTCTACATGTTGGTAATTGATCGTACAATAAATTGCACGACCAGACCTTCGATGGTGATCAAAGGATATAGGGGATATTGTAGTTGCGTCAAACTTGTGTTTAACCTGAAATAAGAAATACGAAGACACCACGGCGTGTGAATAATTACTTGGTATGAAAATTTTAGTGAAAATGTAGTAAAGTAGGATAGTGTAGATTGCATACCAGACTTGTGACTCGTCCACCACTATTTATAGGGGAGGAAAATAGCTTGGAGAGTGCTTGCACCTTTTTAGAAGATCATGGGGGTGTCGCATGATTTGTGGCAACCGCTAGGGTTTAGTGTCCCACTCCTCCTAGTTTAGCGGGGGAGCTAAGGAGGAAGATGAGACGTCAGTAAGACTTGGTCTTATCAATGTTTAGACTTGGCATTGTTCCATCGTAATGAACTATCGAAGGATACCCCGAAAGGCTTAATCCTTCAACTGGCGAATTCCCACTTGGTAACTAAATCACAGGTGATTAGTTTTATGCCAATGAAAGTTTTAGGAGGCTAGCCAGAGCCTTCGATTATGTAGGTTGCGAGCAGGACCGAAAGGAGGTCCTTCGACCTGATCGGAGGGTACATTATCAAGCCCCAGTCGAAAGTGATGTACATGTACAAAGGTACATTGCTTACAACTCAACCTTATCTGTACACTATCCCTATAGTCTTTCAAAATTGGTACTAGAGGGAATATGTTTTAAATTTAAATACGCATTAAATGCGCGTGATCAAGCACCTATCACATAGCGTCAAAGCCATAACGACACGTTTATCGGAAACCTCAAACATCCATTCAAAATTTAAATATCCGTTGAAAGTCTGGACACATTGTATCTATCACAACGTGAGTCTGACCAAAAATAAAGGTATTAGGCCTTATATAAAGACTTATAATCTCACAAACCCTAATTACCTCTATTGATACCTCCAAAATTTACACACAGTTGTCCTACTGCTTCAAGAAAAAGGTAACATCCTCTTTAGATCTTTACTTAATACTTCATATATAGCTGTATACCATGGATGCTAAGCGTATTTTTATACAACAAAAATGTACTCTCTCCCGAGAAGCATTAGCCACTTTTCTAAAAGATTATCCCATACCCAAACAGTACAAGGTGATGCTCCCTTCCAAAGAACAAAACATTTATGATGCTCTGAAAGGTTATGTGGGTCTACACATACATGCTTTTACCCGATCCAATCTACGAATACCCGTGCATCCTCCGTTCTTAGAGTTATTTTATGCGTGGGAATTGCACCAGGCTTTACCTCTCGAGGGATCTCGAGAAGCTTACAAGCCCCACCAGGCAGTGTACCTGATCGTTGTAGTATAGTATAGTGACAAGTACCGGGGGATTGATCGTTCAACTCAGGAATAGTGTCGCTAGGATTAGAAAGCCTAAAAACTAGGTCTATAGGTGAGGGATGATTCTTTTTGTATTTTTATATTTTTATAAAAGCAAGTAAAATCTCGGGTTTTGGAAGAATGGGCGGAATTAGTTGCTAGTCAACTAACCCAATAACTAAAGATGCAATCAAAATAAAATAATAAAAATGAAAAGAAACTAAATTAAACTAGTGGTGTGAGCAATATTTGGGAAAACGATGTTTACTTAGATTTCACTACTCCCTAGATATCTTTTACAGGTTAATTACTTGTTACAGTTGCGTGGATGACGGATTGTATACCTTAATACCATTCATGGGGTGGCGTACTTACTTCCCCAATTCTATAATCTCCTACTTCACTCCTATGTCGAGCTGGCTAAGAAGCTCCTAACATGGGATCACTAGAATTCACTCATGCATTAAATACAATCATAAAAACCTAGTACACATCGGTTCATGTTTCTTAAGACATTCAAGCAAGTTGAACAATGGAGATCTGCCAGTTTTCTTAAGCCTAACATTGAAATCATTCATCCATTACAACTATAAAGAAGCAATCAACATATAATCAACATCTAGGTTTCATTACATCTAAGCAAACACACAAAAGATCTAACCTAGCATGTTATAATCAAGACAAGCATAAGATATATTCAAACAACACATAGACATATTGAATGAATTGAAAGAGGACTTATCTTAATTGAACATGAAGGGTTTCAAAGGGTGAAAACCCTTGAAAATACTGTTACAAACGGCCTAGGGTTTATTAGGTTCGGCCCTAGTATTCTCCACACAAGTTCCTCCTTTAATGAATGAAAAATAGAAAAGCACATATAGATTTTGTGAGGTGACGGCGTCAAGAGTAAATTTCTAACGCCCTCATCTCGCCTCCAATAAAGTTCTCGGACTGCCTAGATCTGGAGCTGATGTCGTCATGTGTAATCCTTCTTCAGGCCATCACCAAAATAACTCTTGACGCCCTACTTATGACGTCGTCACGTTTTCTCTGGGTCGTCATGCATTTTACTCCTGTCCCGTCACATTTTCCTTCTTGACGCCGTCAGGTATTGTTCCCAGCATCGAAAATTAAGTCTTTGCCGTTTTCTTCACTTTTATGCTCCAAAAACGTCCAAAATGCTTCCTTTTCCAGAATTCACTACCAAAGTACCTAAAATCACAAAAGGAACGATTCAGAGCAATATTTGATCAAATAAATTCTAATTCCGGCTTAAATGACCCCCTAAAAACGGTTCATTTTTCGCCTCATCATATACCCTTACACTTGAGATTTGCTTGTCCTCAAGCAAATATGCTTTTATTCTAATCAAAATACAAGTTATGGGTCATTTAACACTAATATAAAAGTAATTACAACAAATAATCGTTCCAATAAAGACCAAAGACAAGCACGGAGGTCATACACTATGACCTCACAAATAGTGTTTAGATACTCACATCTCTCGGATGTAATAAAGTAATATCACAATATGGAAATGGAAAACATCTCTCACTACCTCTCATAGAAAAATAGATTACCATAGGCTTGGGAAAGTATCAAACCTCCACCACATGGCGTAAGCACCTAGGATAAACTATCAAAGAGGTCTTTTAAAGGGTTGTAATGTTAGGTGTAGGGATATGGAATACACGGTTTTGTTGGATATAGGCAGTCTTTACTGGTGGCGAGTTAATAATCTTGGTTCATTACATGTACAATATGGCGTTGCTAAGCCAAGACTAGACTCGACTTAGGCTAGTAAATGAAAAATAACAAAAACATAAAATAAACATAGAATGAAACGGGATGGTAGTTCGTATATTTTTTTTTCATAATTTACAATAATACATCATAGGGAATGAACATTCCCCTTACACATGAATTTTTACATACTTTACAATAAACTAATCTAATGAGTCGAATTAAGAAAATCAAAATGCTTGGATTACTTTTAAGATTAACGCACATATGGGGGTAATAATATGATGTTCTTCCCCATTACTCCAAAACACAAGTACTTTACCCATGAGTCCCAATCGTCCCAAAACAATATGTACAAGGATATGACTCGACTTAGCTAGCATGTAATCAATTAGATAATTAACTAAGGGTTTAAACAAATAACAATAATGCACTAAAGATGAGTGCATACACGGAAGGCTAAGGCGATTTGGTTGTACATTTAAGTGGGGTGTAACAAATTCTTCCTTTAAGTAAGATGCTTAAAGTTAGAAACGAAAAGATAGGCTCGGAGGGGTGTACTAGGGGTTTCATGTACTAAAAATGAGTACAACGCTAAGGTGTGGGAAAAATTAGTTGACTTAACTAGCCAAGTAATATGACTTAAATGGTCAAGTAATTATGATACGGGTTTAACACAAGGGTGATCCTAATGCCTCTTATCATGTAGTAAATCCTACTACACGAATGTAGTCTCACTAGCGGTCTCGGGATGTATCACTAACGCAAGTTCTAGAATCTAAATGCTACTGTACTCTCATAAGCACTAATAGTAAATGCTTTTCCTATCAAATCTAAAGGCGAACCTCACATATTTGGGTGGAAAATTTTTTTGAATGGTACGGTTTTGTGCTAGTCATACAATCTCCTATCCATGAGACGCTTGCTATGGCTAAAGTTTCACTCCTAAATGTTGTAAAAAATTTTAAATTTGGTGCTAAAATTACACTAACAAGTATTTCTCATAGTTTTATTACACATCTACCATCAAACAAACAAACTCAAGCAAAAGTGTGTCTATAAGGTATCATCATTTTACCCTCCCCTTACACTTAGGATGAACATTGTCCCCAATGTTCAAATAAAGAATGTAAAAGTGAAATAAGTAAAAAGAATGAAATCAAATACTCCCCTGATTCGCTCGGTATGGATAATATGGTAACCAGGTTAGATCTTCCTCCAAGAAAATGAACAATCAAAGCTTCCCTTCCAGAATATAAATCATCTTCTTGTCATACATAACCTGTAAAACCTGAGAAAATAGACAAGGCAACCTCGTGTAAAATCGGCGGCAATCTATATATGCTAACAAATCCTAGAAAAAAAAATAAGATATAATGCTTGTGGTATGATGTTTGCAGATTTCCTGGAGATTATAAAACTAAAGATTCAACAAAAACTTTAAGATTCCGTTAGAAAAACAAAACTGGTAAAATTTCCAGAATTTTACACGTGACACCGTCAGGAATTTTTTCCTGACGCCGTCAGAAGTGACCTGCAGAAATTCTTATGTTAAGTTTCCGAAAAATTTCTGGAAAAACTTTGTCCTACTTCTTGGAAAATCCTGCAAAACATCATTATGACTCGATACAAGCATTTCACACTAACAAATACGAATATACATGTTCATTTAATATTGTGGAGAATCATGATCAATTTTGTTTCTTTAAAAACATATTTGGGGTTTCCCCTTACACTTATCTTTTGTGAAATACCTTTGGATGAAGTTAAGACTATGCCAAACAACAAAGTAAACTATTTTCACCATTTTAGTTTTGAAACATGATCTACCAACAATAAAAATAAAGCATGCATACGGAAGCAAATAACAATCAAACAAAAATAAAAATCACACAAAACATGGGTTGCCTCCCAAGAAGCGCTTTTCTTTATTTACGAGTCTTGTAGCTAGACTCGAGGTCATGGGTTACCGTGTGACCTCGTTCTTGGTCTCATCCACCGATTGTAAATGTTCCTTATAGAGACCAAACACCTTATTCTTAATTGCTTCTATGATCATATTGGTAAACTCCCTATCAACTCTATATTTTGGTCCTAGAGTCAAGCAATCCTTATAGAAAAGGCTCTTCTTCTCCTATACATAGTCCATGCTCTTCATTGATGTCCTCGAAAGCACCAATGTTATCCATGTCAAATCGAGGCACAAAACGAAATTCTTTCATTCTATTAGGCATCTTATAAGTGATCCTATCGGTGTTACTAGCAAATCGGATTGTCCCTTCTATCTCATCATATTCTAACTTGGACTCCTCAACAAATGGTTTACCAAACACAACATGGGATAAGCGACAATCAATAACATTAGCAAGATCTTCAACAACCATAAAGTCAGTGATATAAGTAAAATTCCCAACAAAGACATGTAAACCTTTAATTCTCCCTACGAAGTTACAAACTCCACCGGGGTATTTGGGATCTCTTCTAGGTCCAAGCCTTGTCTTCACTATATCATTATAGACACTTGAGGACATAATGTTGATTGGGGATTTAAAATCGATGTAAGCATGGTCAATATGTTTATACCTAATCATACATGGTATCTTAGAATTCTTAGGATCACCTCTCTTGATCTTAGGTTCAATTCTAGTGAAAGGAGGTTGAGGATTATTAATAAGATAATTATAGTACGCAATCTCCTCCGTAGTGGGGTATAGATTAAAATAGTCATCTAGCTTTGGATCAATCTCCCATTCCTCAAGTTCCTCAACAACATCCTCACAATCTTTAGTTCCTAGGTCCTTATTTGAATGCAAGGCAGTCGCTAGGTCACTAAATGCATCGTCGAGCTGAACATTAATCAACCTATTAAGCTCCCTAAGTTCCCTAATCTCACTCTCAATTCGTTCACGTAATAAAACCACTTCTCTAGGGGAAAGGGGTGGATTCGCGTTTTCCTTAATGGTCAACGGAATAGTCAATGAATTTATTTTACTAACAAAGGCACGAAGAAATAGATAGACTAAAAAAAACCTAAAAATAAAAATAAAAATCTTACTAGAAAGGAATCTAGCAAGTAGACCTAATAAAAAGAAATCCTAACCAAGACAATAACTATTCCCCGGCAGCGGCGCAAAAAATTTGATGCGTGGGAATTGCACCTGGCTTTACCTCTCGAGGGATCTCGAGAAGCTTACAACCTCTACCAGGCAGTGTACCTGATCGTTGTAGTATAGTATAGTGACAAGTACCGGGGGATTGATCGTTCAACTCAGGAATAGTGTCGCTAGGATTAGAAAGCCTAAAAACTAGGTCTAGAGGTGAGGGATGATTCTTTTTGTATTTTTATATTTTTATAAAAGCAAGTAAAATCTCGGGTTTTGGAAGAATGAGCAGAATTAGTTGCTAGTCAACTAACCCAATAACTAAAGATGCAATCAAAACAAAATAATAAAAATGAAAATAAACTAAATTAAACTAGTGGTGTGAGCAATATGTGGGAAAATGGTGTTTACTTAGATTTCACTACTCCCTAGATATCTTTTACTGGTTAATTACTTGTTACAATTGCGTGCATGATGAATTGTATTCCTTAATACCATTCATGGGGTGGCGTACTTACTTCCCCAATTCTATAAGCTCCTACTTCACTCCTATGTCGAGCCGGCTAAGAAGCTCCTACCATGGGATCACTAGAATTCGGTCATGAATTAAATACAATCATAAAAACCTAGTACACATCGGTTCATATTTCTTATGACGTTCAAGCAAGTTACACAATGGAGATCTGCCAGTTTTCTTAAGCCTAACATTGGAATCATTCATCCATTACAACTATAAACAAGCAATCAACATATAATCAACATCTAGGTTTCTTTACATCTAAGCAAACAAACAAAAGATCTAGCCTAGCATGTTATAATCAAGACAAGCATAAGATATATTCAAACAACACATAGACATATTGAATGAATTGAAAGAGGAATTATCTTAATTGAACATGAAGGGTTTCAAGGGGTGAAAAACCTTGAAAATACTGTTAAAAATGACCTAGGGTTTATTAGGTTCGGCCCTAGTATTCTCCACACAAGTTCCTCCTTTAATGAATGAAAAATAGAAAAGTATATATAGATTTTGTGTGAAGGCGTCAAGAGTAAATTTCTGACGCCCTCATCTCGCCTCCAATAAAGTTCTCGGACTGCCTAGATCTGGAGCTGATGTCGTCATGTGTAATCCTTCTTCAGGCCATCACCAAAATAACTCTTGACGCCCTACTTCTGAATCCGTCACGTTTTCTCTGGGTCGTCATGCATTTTACTCCTGACGCCGTCACATTTTCCTTCTTGACGCCGTCGGGTACTGTTCCCAGCATGGAAAATTAAGTCTCTGCCGTTTTCTTCACTTTTATCCTCCAAAAACGTCCAAAATGCTTCCTTTTCCAGAATTCACTCCCAAAGTACCTAAAATCACAAAAGGAACGATTTAGGGCAATATTTGATCAAATAAATTCTAATTCCGGCTTAAATGACCCCCTAAAAATGGTTCATTTTTTGCCTCATCATTATTGCAATATTATGAGGTACACATATTGAGTGTATGCCAAATTCACCACTTATATAGTGATGTGTAGGGCGTATGGTTATGAGCCAAACTTGACCGTGTTATGAGGGTTTCTCAATCTATGCCCTGGTGGCGATTGGCTAACCCTATATGAGAGGGCAGAGTCAGATGTTCCTGTCTTGATAACAAAACCTTTCACTAACATCACTAATTGGAAAGGGAGGTTCTTTTATGTTTAAAGTACAATCATACCTCCACAATATCGAGCTCTCTAGATGAGTCCTTCTATTTTGACGACAAGAAATTTAATGATCAGTTGTCGTGCAATGTCCACACTGATCCTCTTTATCAGCGCCTCGCTCGTTATCCTGTTGATGTCCAAACCTTCCCGGAGCCCATTCTATATCTGGCGGGCATCATTGATTATTGGGAGGGGTCTCCTTTCGAGGCTGAGATAGATTGTGACGGACAGAGTATGTAAACATATCTATTGAATTAAATAAATAACTCATCTAATAATATTTATGTGCTCTTTCATTTTGCAGAGATGGCCTTTCAAAACTTTGTTGTTTCTGGTGGTGCAAAAGAGGTTAGCTTCCTTCCTAGAGAGGCAAAGGATTTCAGTTACGGAGCTGGTTCACTTTCCGTATCTGTGAACAACAATAACGTTGATGTTTTCTCTATTGAGGAAAAGGCTATGGCATTGATCCTTGTGAATACGGAAGAAAATCCCCTCGTGGTGGAGGACATTGCTGATTCAGACAATTATCCATCAAAAGAAAACTAGGTTGTCACCGTTGTTTCCTCTGGTATAGGTAGCAGAGTGTGTGAGAGGAAAGGAACCAGTGCAAGTGTTCTGAAGCCTTCCTCAAAAAGGAAACCAGACATACCCTACCTACATCCAAGGTTGTGAAACAAAAGGAATTCTGTGGTAAGACAATTACGTCCGTAGCTTTTGAGGATGAAGACATTCATGGTAAGTAAGATTTAATATGACCATTCGAGTGTTATACTGTTCAGTGTTTGATTATCAAATATTATGTAGGGTTATCCAATACCAAAGAATTGCCAAACTCCTTTGCCTTCCATCGATTGGTCGAAGACGTCACACCAGCTAGCTGGAAGCGAACGTTTGATGATATGTCCCTTGATAGGTTATGCGACCTCCATGACTAGAGCTATACTCGGCAGGCCATTCTTGAAAACCACCTCAACATACGGACAAGAGAGTTGATTCAAACAGTCAAAAATGCCAAAGAAGAGTTGAGCATTGTTGTTGCTAGGGAGAAGAGTAGAGATCTACAATATGCTGAGTTGGAGGCAAAATGTGATATGGCGACGAACGATCTTGAAAAGAACCCAGTCGTACAAGGCCTTCGAGCCGATGCCATGAAGCTTGCCAGTCAACTTAAGGGGGCACAAGTTGAGTGTGGGAAGCTCAAGTTGGAGGGATAAAAAATAGTTGGTTTACAAGAGAGGGTTAAAACACTTGAGTCCAAATGCAAAGGTCTTGAAGCTGAAAAGAATAGACTTCTGTCATAGGAGGCTAAACTCAAAGAGGAGGTGAGTGGTTTGGTCTTACTGTGCCAAAATCTTCAGAAGGAAAGGGCCGAGGTGGTTTCCAAAGTTGTCCCATACATTGCCATGGAATTATATCATAGCGATGAGGTTAAGAAAGCCATAACTAATTTGGTGAATTCCGCAATTTACCATGGTAAATGTACTACCCTAGAGGAAATAGCTGCAACTGGAGAACCCGTAATATTGTCAAAGGTGAAATATTACCGCCCTTCCCATGAAAGGGAGTATGACGACATGAGTAATCCCCTGGCATCCGCAGAGTTTTTGTTTCTCAGCGAAGCCACCATCGATCCCATGGCCTCAGTTACGGAGCTTCTTTCAAAAAACCCTCGAAGAATACAACCATCATCTCCTAGCAAGAAGACTTCGCTTACGAATCCCCTTTCTCCTTAATATTATAATGATCCGTATTCCTCTAAAAATGCTTGAAGGCTGTCATGTGGACATTGAATTAACCCCAAGGGTTGTGTGTACCAGAAAACAATGTTTTCTTTTATGTTTTGAATTGTTTATTCTCTTCTCTTAGAATTGTTTATTAATGTTATCGTACAACCTAAGGGTATGGTAGAAAAACCATCCTTATTGTGTGTACTTTGAAACAAGATTTTTAGAAAACGTATAATTTGGCTGCTGTCAGAGGGTTGCGACCCACTCTTTCATTGTCCTTTCTAATGCAGAGGGCTTTGAATACCCTAAGACTCTTAGGAAAGTTAATGTTAATTACGTTGGATGTTATGAACATTCAAGACAAGAATATATTGATTCATCCTTCGAACATTGAAACTTGAAATACTTGGCTGAATAAATCTTTGTTGTACAAGACAAAACAAGAGATTCTAGGGAAAATATTATATCATTAATTGGGTAGGGAGGATTACATCATTTTAAGGAATGAACACTAGGACACCTACCATTAATGCTTCATTTCCCAAATTGAGAAGAATGCGATACAAGAACCTAGACAAACAAAGTTTCTTTAAAGCTGTAAGTTTTATATGTAAAACTTACGAAGGTTAGTGCTGTTCCATGTCCTATCAACCTCGTCGCCGAAGAGCGTCATGAGTTTGTAGGCTTCATTGACGTAAGCTTCAGCTATTACATAGGATCCTTACCATGTAGGTCCTAGCTTAACTTGATACTCGGCTTTGCTTGCACTATTGAGTCGAAGAACATATTCGCCTGGCTTGAAGGTCGAAGGTCGAACTCCGCTGTATTAGTATTTCTCAAAAAAAAAATTGTAGATAGCTTACTTGATAGAGGCTATTTCCCTTCTCTCTTCGAGTAAATCTAGATTTACTCGAAGGTCTTCATAATTTTCTGAGGTTTCAAAATTCACAAAAACGCGTGCTGTTTCAACACTTATTTCAGAGGGAATTACTGCTTCTGTTCCATAGGTAAGGATGAAAGGTGTCTCCCCATGGCTTGACTTTGGGTGCGTCCTATGAGCCCAAAGAACATATGGCTTCGACCCAATCTTCGTTCAATCCCATTGATAATGTGTCTGTTTATGACTTCCACTTGACCGTTGCCTTGGGGATGATTGATGTGTGCTTTTTCACACATCCTTTTTAGACCAAATACACCAAATACTAACCAAATATACCAAGAGAATGTGTGTTTTTGTATTTGTGTATGTGCAGGTACGGATATGTGAAAAATGAACAAAAACAAAGCCAAAACCGACAAAAACGAGCACGAGATTGGAAAAAGGTCAAAAGCCGGAGCCGGGGAAGCAAAAATGACAAAAGAAAGCTCAAAATGTCATTAGAAGTCCTCAGGGATTCACAAAAGTGCAATAATAGTCCCTGGACAAAGTTTAGAAGAATTGACAATTTTAGTCCCTGCATTTTCAAGAGTTTACAAAAATGATCCCTTGAGTACAAGTTTAAAGAAATATCAAGACGAATCCTCCAAGTTTTCAATGTGTTAAAAAATGGTCCTTGGATGATAAATATGGGAAAGGCAGAAATGGTTCCTATGTAATTCAAATAAATCACTTTTGGTCCCTTTATCAAAATAACAACAGAATCCGGGTTGTAAAAATCTATTACTACCTAAAGCCCAAAACAAAAGAATATATCAGCCCACCATCACTAAAATACTACCCAGCCCACCACCCTTAATACATTTTACCCGACCCAAATCCCCACTTTTACCCACGGTCAACCATTGACCAAGACAGGTCAAACTTTAATAATAAAAACCCCAAACACCATTTACCCGCCCCCTTTTCATATTTACCCAAAAAAGTAGAACCCTAAGGGGGCGTTTGGTTCACCGTAATCCATTGTAATTGCATGTAATTATAATTTGATTACATTACGTAGGCTGTTTGTTTCGTAGAATTGAGAGAATTGTAAATCAGATTACATTACGTAGGCTGTTTGGTTTGCGTTGTAATTGTAATTCAGCCATTACAATTACATCAATGGAGGTAATTCAGATTACATAGGATATTGGATGGAAAGTTTTGATTACGTTGTAATTCAGAATTATTATTATTATTATTATTATTATTATTATTATTATTATTATTATTATTATTATTATTATTATTATATAAATAATAAAATAATAATATTTATATAATAATAATAAATAATATTTATTATATTAATATTAATAATAATAATAATAATAATAATAATAATTAATATAAATATTAAAATAATAATAATTATTTTTTTTATATTTATATAATAATTATAATGATATTTATAATAATAATAATTATTATTATTATTTTTATTATTTTAATAATAAAACTAATATAATAATAATAATAATAATAATAATAATAATAGTAATAATAATAATAATAATAATAATAATAATAATAATTAATATAAAGATTAAAATAATAATATTTATATAATAATTATTATTATTATTATTTTTATTATATTTATATAATAATTATAATAATATTTATTATTATTATTACTTTTTTATTATTTTAATAATAAAAATAATAATAATAATATATTTTTTTATTTTTATTATTTCAATAATAATTATTATTATAATAATATTTATTATTATTATTATTATTTTTATTTTTATTATTTTAATAATAAAAATAATATAATAATAATAATAATAATATATTTTTTTATTTTTATTATTTAATAATAATAATAATAATAAAATGTTATTATTATTACTTTTTTTTATTTTAATAATAATAAAATAATAATAATAATAATAATAATAATAATAATAATAATAATAATATTAAAAATAATAATAATAATAATAATAATAATAATAATAATAATAATAATAATAATAATAATAATAATAATAATAAATTATTAATATTTTTAATATTTATATTATTATTATTATTATTATTATTATTATTATTATTATTATTATTATTATTATTTATTTATTTAATTATTTATTATTATTATTATTATTATAATTAAGTTTTTTTTTTTTTTTTTTTTTTTTTAAATCTTTTGAATTACAATTACGTTGAGATCCAACCAAACAAATTGACAGAATATATCAATTACAATTTCAACACATTACAATTACAACACATTCCAACTCTTTGAATTACAATTCATTCAAATTACAATTCCTTTGACAGATTACAATTCCTTTTAAAACATACTACGAACCAAACGCACCCTAATTACTGTTCACAACAAGTAAATCCCCATTTCACAACAATTAAGGGTAATTGAGGTATTGTACTAGAGCTTCTAGAAGACCCTGACATGGCAGGCCTGCCATGTCAGCGATCCGTGTGATATTGCGTGCCTAATGATTAGAGCATAATTGATCCTAGGGCTTTGGATTGAAGATTGGAGGCTAAGGATCATCCAAGGGACGGTATTACATCAAACAAGCACAAATGAGGTGTGGATTGATGAGCTGGAATACCAGAACCTTCACCAATGCTCTCATGCCTCGGCTATAAATACCTCCCTACTCATTCATGTATGGAGTAGTTTTTAATAGAGTCTTTGTATTTTCTGAGTCTTTTAAGCTTTATTGTAATTTCAAATTCAGTATTGTACTCAATTTACTTTAATTAATAATATTTCAGTTTTATCCATATTTGTCTTAATTTTAGTTTTAGTTTATTCTGCTTAAATTCCTGTTATTAGTTTAAAATCACAATTATTAGCTTTATTTGAAATCAGTTTTGAGTTTATGTTATTGTTTTTCACTTTTATAGAAAATCCAAAAATATAATAAAATCAGAAAAAATAAAAAGAAAAATATTGTTTGAATTACTTATTTAAGCTTCAAATTAGATTTGTTTAGTTTATATAAGATCATATTAAGCTTTTGTGAGTTAAATTTCTGTCAAAAATTCTCAAAAACAAATTATTCAAAGATAGTCAAACAACCTTATTCAAAATAAGCTCAGCTTATTCAAGGAGAAAAGGCAGCCAAGAGGAGCCTTGGCCTGTCAAAAGACATGCTAGCTTAGTGACCACCCTCTGTTTGAGCTGAGGGGGTTTTGAGTTGTAAGTTCCAATTTAATTTTCTTTTGAATTGCATAATCATAATTCATTAGTTTAGATCTGCTTATTACTGCTTATTTCTATTTCATATTAGTTGTTGCATAATAGTAGTGTTCTGTTTTAGATTATCTAATAATTATTTATCATAGTTCATTATCATTTGCTTCATTACTGTTCCATTAATCTGTCATATATCTCAGTTATGTTTCTCTGTGTTCATTTTGTTTGATCTCAGAATTTTGGTGTTAAATTGAGTAATTGGATCTATACTAGTACTAAGGTTGAGGTTTGGATTGAATTGGATTTGATTTGAGGTGATTATAGTGAAACACTCAACTTATAAGGATGTTTGGATTATTGTGGTTTCCTGGTGTAATCATTTCTCAGAAGTTGTTTATGGTTAAAATAGGTCACTTAGGTTGCATTGAAAGATAAACAAGCATAAAAACAATGGTTAGAACATAAACAGTCAACAATCACCTCTGTTCCATCTTTTGCATATCAGATAGTTATTTAGGATTACCATATCATAGTAATACTTGCATAATTAGTTTATTTAGCTGAACTTAGATTTACAGTAGCTTATTACATTTGTAGTAATCATTTAGCATAGGTTTTAATTCAAATTAGTCAAAGTAGTTAAAAATTCAAAAGTCAAATAAATAGTACGTATTTAGTTTTGGTATCAACTTTGAATTAACTTGAAGGATTCAATTGTGTTTTGAAATACTCCTGGTTTGTTGATTTGTGGACTTTTGCAGCTTGATAATCTGAATCAAAAAGAAAATTTCAATTTAAAATTTGCTTATTGAAAACTTCGATTGAAGTTGGCTGATTAGACTGTTTACTCCCCTACTCATCAGGTTTTAGTCAAAAGTCTAGGGCAATTTTAGATTAGTTAATCAATTTAGAAATCAAAGTTGTTAGTATTTTTAAGATCTTAGTTGGTTAGTAGGTTAATTGCCCCCATAAGCTCACTCTTACAAGCTTGTTTGGACTGCTTTTTAGGCTTGTTATGTTGAGTAGTGCAAAGATAGAATCTGTCATTCAAAGTAGGGCTGCAAGTGAGGTGTTGTGTTTGATATCTGAGTTTGACTGTTCTTATAAGTTCATTTGAGCTTAGAGTTGTTTTTCCATTAAGCTTGTGTCCATTACCTTATTTTGTTGATCACTGCTTATATCCTATAGTGCTTATTTGACCTTATTTGGCCCACACCTGTGTTCTGAGTTCATTTAGTCTTGAGAACTGTTTCATTAAGCTTAAATAAGTTCAAAAGTCAACTGGTCAAAGTTTTGGTCAATTCTGGTCAAACTGCTTATCATTAAGTACTTTGTATAAGCTGTTCTCAAAGCAATTGGGTCCTACATTGCTTATTTCTCACTTTTTATATTTTTCCCAAGTTTAGAATATTAAATTAGAATTTCCCTGAATTTTTCATATTTTTCCAAGTTGATTTGCCATTTTTCTTATTTTATTTTCATCTTTATTCAATTTTAAATACTTTTTAATTACTAAAAAATCTAAAAAAAATCAGAAAAAGCAAAGAAAAATCCAAAAATATTTTTAAAATTTATTTTCATTTATTTTAGAATTTTAGAAATTTATTTTCCATTTTTCCCATTTATTTTGAATTTAATTTGAATTTCTAATTAGATTTAATAGTTTTTAATTCTTAAAAATTATACAAAAAACCAAAAAAATTAGTTTTTAGTAACAAACCGAATGTCCACCCTTGTGGAAAATACGTTTTGATGAGAATTCAAAGTATTACTCAAGAGATCCGTCCAAAACGTTTTGATGAGAACTTTGGTGAGGCATGGGAACGTTTTAAGGATCTACTTCGAAAGTGTCCTCACCACGGTTTCTCCGAGTTACACCAAATCGACACGTTTTATAACACTTTGACTCAAAACGATCAAGATTCTTTAAACGCAGCCATCGGTGGCAATATCTTGAATCGTACGCCTAGGGATATTTTATCGATCATCGAGAACAAATCTAAGGTTCCGACTTCTCGTAACAAACCGAGTGTTTCGAAAGTGACTTCTTTTGCTCCTTCTTCTTCTTCGTCGGTCCAATCATCGGAATTGGCCGAACTTACCGACGCTATCCATTGTATGATGAAAGAGTTTAAGTTGCAGCACCAAAAACCCGAGCCCGTTAAAGCTGTTAATGAAAAATGTGTGATTTGTGGTGGACCCCATCTGTATTATGATTGTCAAGCCATCGATGGCCAAGTTTATAATGATAACATAGCAGCCGTAAACTACAATCAAAACCAAGGTTTTCGTACTAACCAAATTAGTCCACCTGGGTTCCCACCCGTGCAAACTCATCAAAACCGTTATCTTCAAAATAACCAAGGTTATCAAAACCAAGGTTACAATCAAAACCGTGGAACCAATTATCAAGTCCCTCCACCCCAACAAGTTTATCAACCACCACAACAAGTACAACCTTCTCCTGAGCTTTCTAATTATATGAAAACAAATGATGTTAACATTCGAGCAATGCAAAATCAAATCAACAATATGAGGGTTGAACTTAAGAAGGAGATCGACACAACCATGACTCGACAAACGAATGAGCTTAAGCAAAATGATGAGCAGTTTTCTTCAAATGAATCAATCATCGATGTCTGGTTCTCTTCCGAGCAACACAATTGCTAACCCGAGGGGTGATGCAAAAGCAATAACGACTAGGAGTGGTGTTTCGTACGATGGACCAACGGCTCCGACTACTCCTTCTTCTTCATCTCCTAAGGTAGTCGCCCGTGAAACCGAGCTAACAACGGATACGGGAATTCCTACTGATAATGGAAGGACCGAAAACATCCAACCTCCGGAGGTCCCAACGTCAAAAGGAAAAGATAAAATCGTTCACGAAGCTGAAAAAGAAATTCCCGTCAAAACAAAATTACCTTATCCGTCATGCTTAAACGAACAAAGGCACCGTGAGAGAAATAAAGACCAGATGGAAAAGTTTTATCAGATTTTTCAAGAACTACATTTTGACATAACTCTCGCGGATGCTATACTTTTGATGCCTAAATTTGCTTCAATGCTAAAAGGTCTTTTGAATAACAAAGAAAAATTGTTTGAAATGTCACGAACCCAAATGAATGAAAATTGCTCGGCGGTTATTCTCAAAAAGCTTCCCGAAAAGCTTGAAGACCCCGGTCGATTTCTCATTCCGTGTAATTTTCCTGGGATGGTTCAATGCTTCGCATTAACCTAATGCCGTTATCCATTTGGAAAAAGTTGTCTTTACCCGAATTAACTCCAACTTGTATGATCCTCGAGCTTGCCGACCGAACTACTTCCCGCCCGATGGGAATAACCGAGGATGTCTTCGTCAATGTTGGGAAATTTAATTTCCCTGCCGATTTTGTCATTGTTGATTTTGATACTGATCCGCGGGTACCCCTCATTCTAGGGAGAGGTTTCCTAAGGACCGGCCATGCATTAATTGATGTATATGATGAAGAAATTACCCTACGCGTTGGTACCGAAGCCGTAACGTTTAATTTGGATCAAACCACGAGGTACTCCTCCAATTATGACAAATATTCCGTTAACCGAGTCGACGTTATTGACGAAGTTACGGAGGAGTATGCTCAAGAGTTACTTGGTTTTACCGAAAATGCTTCGAGTGGCAATCCCACTCCTACTTCTGAACCAATTATTTTCGATCCTTCCCCTTCCCTTACTCCGTTTGAGGGAAGTGATTTCATCTTGGAAGAGATCGAGGCCTTTCTTGCTAGTGATTCGATTTCACCGAAAATTGATCATTCCGATTGTGACCCGGAGGGAGATGTTCTTTTGATTGAGAAAATGCTTAATGAAGACCCAAACCCATCTCTCCCTCCGATGGACCTTAAAATGGCCGATGTTAAAGAAGTTAAGCCGTCTACTGAGAATCCTCCGGAGCCCGAGCTCAAGGATTTACCTCCTCATCTCGAATACGCATTTTTAGAAGGAACCGACAAACTTCCCGACATAATTTTAAAAGAACTTAAAGATGAGGAGAAGAACCGTCTCTTAGATGTGCTGAAGAAGCATAAACGTGCCATCGCTTGGAAAATTTCCGATATCAAGGGTATCGACCCTCGTTTTTGCGCGCATAAGATCTTACTTGAAGACAATTACAAACCGTCCGTTCAGCAACAACGACGGGTTAACCAGAAAATTCATGAGGTTATAAAAAAGGAAGTTATCAAACTCCTCGATGCCGGAATGATTTATCCAATCTCGGATAGCTCTTGGGTTAGCCCGGTCCACTGCGTACCAAAGAAAGGTGGAATAACCGTCGTGGCTAATGAAGATAATGAATTAATTCCAACACGTCTTGTTACCAGATGGTGAGTTTGTATTGATTATCGAAAATTGAATGATGTGACTCGTAATGACCATTTCCCACTTCCATTTATGGATCAAATGCTAGAACGCCTAGCGGGAAATGAGTTCTATTGTTTTCTTGATGGATTTTCCGGCTACTTTCAAATACCAATTGACCCTCCGGACCAGGAAAAGACTACGTTTACTTGCCCTTATGGAACGTTTGCCTATCGTCGTATGCCTTTCGGCTTATGCAATGCTCCCGGCACGTTCCACAGGTGTATGATGTCTATATTCTCGGACATGATCGAGAAAACCATGGAAGTTTTCATGGATGATTTCTCGGTTTATGGAGATTCTTTCACTTCTTGCCTCTCCCACTTAGAAAGAATGCTGAAACGGTGTGAAGACACCAATTTGGTTCTAAATTAGGAGAAGTGCCATTTCATGGTCAAAGAGGGCATTGTCTTCGGCCATAAGATATCTAAATCCGGGATTGAGGTTGATAGAGCTAAAGTCGACGTAATTGCAAATTTACCTCATCCCACCACCGTTAAAGGAATTAGAAGTCTTCTCGGTCATGGCGGTTTTTACCGACGTTTCATTCAAGACTTTTCTAAGATAGCCCGGCCCCTGACCCACTTGCTTGAAAATGATGCTCCGTTTATCTTCTCAAATGAATGTATCGAAGCATTTAATATTCTTAAGAAGAAGTTAACGGAGGCTCCTATCTTAATTGCCCCCGATTGGGACTTGCCCTTCGAGCTAATGTGCGATGCGAGCGATTATGCTATTGGTGCAGTCCTGGGGCAACGCAAGTCTAAACATTTCCAGCCGATACACTATGCTAATAAAACAATGACCGATGCTCAATACCATTATACGACTACTGAGAAAGAAATGTTAGCCGTCATTTACGCTTTTGAAAAGTTTCGACCTTATTTGCTTTTGAAGAAATGCGTAGTGTATATGGATCATTCGGCTCTTAAGTACCTAATGGCAAAGCAAGATGCTAAGCCACGCTTGATGCGGTGGGTTCTCCTCCTCCAAGAATTCAAAGTAGAAATTCGAGACAAAAAGGGATCTGAGAACCTTGCTGCTGATCACCTATCGCGTTTAGAGAATCCCCATCAAAATGTTTTCGAGAAAAAGGAAATTAACGAATCATTTCCTCTCGAGACACTTGGGAGTTTACCACATTGTGATTCTAGTACCCCTTGGTTCGCCGACTTTGCGAATTACCATGCGGGGAATTACCATGAGAATTTTTCCAGAGAAAGAAAAAATTCTTCAAAGATGTTAAGCATTATTTCTGGGACGACCCCTATTAGTTTAAGATTTGTGCGGATCAAGTGATCCGACGGTGTGTTCACGGCAAAGAAGCCACTGAAATTCTCATGGCATGCCACAATGGACCTACGGGGGGACATCATGGTGCCAACTTCACCGCTAAGAAAGTATTTGATTCCGGCTTCTATTGGCCGACAATTTACCGGGATGCTCATGAGTTGGTGAAATCATGTGATTCTTGGCAGCGTCAAGGAAAAATTTCTCAAAAGGACGAGATGCCTCAAAATGCTATCCAAGTCTGTGAAATTTTTGACGTCTGGGGTATCGATTTCATGGGTCCATTCCCATCTTCTCGTGGTAACAAATATATACTCGTGGCCGTCGATTACTTGTCTAAATGGGTTGAAGCGAAAGCGCTACCCACCAATGACGCCCGAATTGTACTAAAATTTCTCAAAAGTCTCTTCGCCAGATTTGGTGCACCTCGTGCTATTATAAGTGATCGTGGGACCCATTTCTGTAATGACCGATTCGCTAAAGTTATACTCAAATATGGTGTCACACATCGTCTTTCTACGGCATATCATCCACAGACAAGTGGTCAAGTTGAGGTCTCCAATCGCGGCTTAAAACGAATTTTAGAAAGGACCGTAGGTGAACATCGTGCTTCATGGGCCGATAAATTAGATGATGGGTGCACTCCATTGGGTGCACTCCGTATAAGCTGGTTTACGGGAAGGCCTGCCATTTGCCCTTTGAACTTGAGCACAAGGCCTACTGGGCCTTGAAACATGCTAATTTTGACCTACAAACCGCGGGTGATCACCGTAAAATTCAATTGAATGAATTTGTCTAGCTTCGTGATCAAACCTATGAGAATTCTTTGATCTACAAAGAGAAGACAAAGAAGATTCATGATGCTAAAATTAAAGACCATGTCTTCAATGTTGGTGACCGAGTCCTTCTTTTCAATTCTTGATTAAAGATTTTCTCGGGCAAGTTAAAAACTCGTTGGTCTGGACCATTCACCATTACCCAAGTATTCCCTTATGGAACCGTTGACCTAGCTCAATCTAATGGTCCCAACTTTAAGGTGAATGGTCATCGTCTTAAACATTACTTCGGAGGGGACATACCACCCATGGTTGTCTCGGATCTCCAAACTTTCCCTAAGGATAACTAAATTCGGGGATCGAGTCCAGCTCATGTGACTCGGTTAACAAAAACAAGCGCTTCGTGGGAGGCACCCCATGCTTATCCATTTTCATTTTCTTTATTTTCTATTTTCTTAAGTAACGTGACGTGAGGGGGGCGACCGTTTCTGTTGACAAAAATAATGTCTAAAAACATTGTTAGCATTTTAACAATATCTCTATGTTTTGATAATTACAAAGCATAAACTCATTAATCTAAAACTTATGACGTAAACAAGTTTTTAGTGCTTAATATTTATCTTTAAGGTATGAATAAACAAAGTGTTTATTGCATTTCATGATCAAAGGAAATTTTCTAATCACTAGAATTTCTATAAAATGTATTAAACATTCTATATCTTTTACAAAATTACTTTTGGATTTAAAAGAATATGTTTAATTCATTATAAATATATGATTTCAAATTTCCAACAAAAAATGGAAAATTTTATCCAGAAAAATTTTCCCCACTAGAAGACAAGAAAATCTAACGTTCTGAAGGGGCGGCCCCCTTAATCATTAAGGGGACCGGCCCCTAATTAAAGGAACCGGCCACGCTCCAGAACAGTAAATTTTCTTGCTATAAATACTAGTTCATCCCACATAATTTTCTCACCTTTTGTACTCCTAAACTTTCTGTTCTAGATCCACATTTCTATTCTCTTAATTCTTTGATCATAAATACATAATTCTTTGTTTCAAAGTGATTCAAACATCATCCTCTCAAGTGCAAAAGAAGAATACTTCTATCCTCCAAGACAAGAAGTATTACAACTTGTTGTGACCTCCACATCCAAGTTGTTGGTGCATCATCAAGATTACTTACATAATTCTTTGTGAAGATTGTTGTGAATATTTGATTGTGGATAGTTGTGCTAGGTATATTGATTGTGTGATTAGTTAGTTGTTTGGTATGAAGAAGAAAAGTTAGGAATTAGATTGTAGTGAAGAAGCTAGGTGTGAAGTTGTTAGTTGTGAAGAAAATTGGAGTGAAGAAGATAGGCGTGGAGTAGTTAGTTGTGAAGTAGATTGGTGTGAAGAAGTTCTGTAGAAGTTGTGGTGTGTAAATTGGTGTGTAAGGTTTTCTCCGCCATAAGGGAGCTTGTTGATATAGTGAAGAAAACTCTCGAGTTAGGTGCTCGGGGAGTGGAGTAGGGCAAGGAAGGTGTCCTTGTAGCCGAACCACTATAAATCTATTGTCTCGCGGTTCGATCTTTCCATCTCTTATTTATTTCTTTACTTATCATTGCTATATCTTACTTATTGATAGTTGTTTATATTGTGCAAGACTTGAGATCATATATTATCGAATCTAAATTTTAAAAACTAAGAAAACACTAAAACTATCTTTTATAACGAATTAAAAAGACGTAAAACTATTCAACCCCCCTTCTAGTTTTCCACAATTGGTATCAGGAGCCACGTCGAGCAAGATTTTTAAAATATATTGTATTTTAAAACTTGTAACGATCTATGGAATCTGAAAAATATTTAGAAGGGCAATCTATGCAAAGACCACCACTATTTGAAAGTGATGGATTTTTATATTGGAAAAATAGATTCGAAACGAATGTGAAATCAAAAGATCTTGATCTTTGGCATATTATTACCTTTGGTGATTTCCCCCCTATTCAATATAATGTTGAAACTAAAATGGATGAAATTGTATCTTTTGAAAAACAAAATGATGATTTGAAAAAGAAACTAGCAAAAAATAATGAGGCTAAAATGGTCATTTATAATGCGTTACCACGCAAAGAATATGCAAGAATTTTTATTTGTAAAACCGCAAAAGAAATTTGGGATTCTTTACTAATTACTCACCAAGGTAATAGCCAAGTCAAAGATAATAAAATAGATCTTCTTGTACAACAATATGAACAATTTACGATTCCGGAAAAGGAATCAATTGATAATACTTTTGCTAAATTTAACACTATTATCACAAGTTTAAAAGCACTTGATGAGACATTTTCTAGTAAAAATTTTGTTAGGAAATTTCTTAGGGCATTGCATCCGAAATGGCGAGCTAAGGTCACGGCAATTGAAGAATCAAAGAACTTGATGATGTTATCACTAGATGAATTAATTGGCAACTTGAAGGTTCATGAAGATATTATAAGAAGAGACTCGGAAACGATCAAAGTCAAGAAAGAAAAAACCAAATCCATTGCTCTAAAAGCCAAAAAGGAACCTAGTGATGATGATGATTCAAGTGACGAAAGTGAAGACGAAGAATATGCAATGGCCGTAAGAGAATTCAAGAAATTCTTCAAGAGACGAGGAAGATTCACTAGATCATCACGAGACGAAAGAAAACCATTCCAGAGAAATAGAAGTGACAACTACGGGAAAAGAAAGTGCTTTAGATGTGGAAGTCCAAATCATCTCATTGGCGAATGTCTAAAGCTGCCGGGTTATGAAAATCAAGGCGCATTTGTTAGTGGAACATGGAGTGATAGTGACAAAGAAGAAGTTGAAAAGCCAAGAGACGAAAAGTGTTTTATGGCAAAAGAAACCGACGAAATATGTTTAGGAATTGACTTGGAGCCTGACGAATGGATCAAAGATAGCGGATGTTCGAGGCACATGACGGGGAACCGCAAGCTATTCTCTACATACAAGGCATACAATGGAGGTAATGTTATTTTCGGTAGTGACTTACGTGAAAAAATCATTGGCAAAGGTACGATTTCTCAAGACTCACTTACTATTGAAAATGTAGAGCATGTAGATAATTTAACATATAACTTGCTTAGTATAGGACAAATATGTGACAATAAATGTAGAGTCACTTTTACCGAAGAGGATAGCAAAATAGTTAAGAATGGAAAAATTATTGGTAGAGGAATTAGGAAAGGTGGCATATATGTTATGAAACTAGGAAACAAGCTCGAGGATAGGATATGCCTAACGACCCTAGATGAAAACTCTACATTGTGGCATAGGAGATTAGGACATGCTAACATGCAACAAATACAATCTTTGGCCTCTAAGGAATTAGTTAGAAATTTGCCTAATCTAAAATATGACAAGCATTTTTGTGATGCATGTAAAATTGGAAAACAAGCTCATGCTAGTCACAAAGCTAAGAATATAGTATCCACTACTAGGTGCCTAGAATTATTACATATGGATCTTTTCGGTCCATCCGCTGTGCGGAGATATGGAGGAAACAAATATACCTTAGTAATAGTAGATAACTACTCACGATACACGTGGACTAGGTTTTTAAGTGA
This sequence comes from Artemisia argyi, assembly GCA_030686995.1. Taxonomy (NCBI): domain Eukaryota; kingdom Viridiplantae; phylum Streptophyta; class Magnoliopsida; order Asterales; family Asteraceae; genus Artemisia; species Artemisia argyi. The sequence goes on from JARVZY010002553.1 coordinate 400,375, forward strand.
CAAAACCCAAGCCTTTGAAAAATTCGAAATATTTAGTAAAATGATTCAAAATAAATTAGGATGCACAATAGTTGCCATTAGGACGGACCATGGTAGGGAATTTGATAACGAAGTACAATTCGAAAAATATAGTGATTTAAATGGAATATCTCACAATTTCTCCGCTCCTCGTACTCCTCAATCAAATGGCGTAGTAGAAAGAAAAAATCGGTCACTACAGGAAATGAGAAGAACAATGTTAAATGAACAATCCATCCCACAAAAATTTTGGTGTCACGCAGTAGATACATCGACATATATTTTAAATAGGGTATCAATTAGGAGAATTCTAGGAAAAACTCCTTATGAGTTACTAAGAGGTAGAAAACCAAACTTAAGCTACTTTAGGGTATTTGGAAGTAAATGTTATATTCTAAACACTAAAGATTACCTCACTAAGTTTGATCCAAAATCATATAAAGGAATATTTTTAGGATACTCACAAAATAGTAAAGCATATATAATACTTAACAAACACTCCATGAAAGTAGAAGAATCACTAAATGTAACATTTGATGAAACACCACCACCTCCTAAAACATTACCTTTAGAAGATGATGACTTAGTCGAAGATGAAGCTATTGAGGTTAGTAAAACAAAACCCACAGGAAATGATATTGAAGACATTCACTTAGGAAATAACGAAATTGTTAATGTTAAACAATCTAGATCACATCCATTAGATAATATAATAGGACATCTTAACCAAAGAACCCTTAGGTCACAAGCCCAAGATAAAAACAATTTCTTTTGTTTCCTCTCAGCAATAGAACCTAAAAATATTAATGAGGCTTTAAAAGATGAAAGTTGAGTTATAGCAATGCAAGAAGAATTAAATCAATCTAAGGCAAATGATGTTTGGGAATTAGTCCCAAATTCAATGAATATGACCATCATATGAACTAAATGGGTATATAGGAATAAATTAGATGAAAATGGAGTAGTTACTAGGAATAAAGCTAGGTTAGTTGCCCAAGGTTATAATCAACAAGAAGGAATTGATTATGATGAAACTTATGCCCCCGTAGCTAGATTAGAATCAATTAGGATACTACTTGCTTATGCATGCGCCCTAGATTTTAACTTATTCCAAATGGACGTGAAAAGTGCATTCCTTAACGGTTTTATCAATGAGGAGGTATATGTGGCACAACCTCCAGGATTCATTGACTTCGCAAAACCTGATTATGTTTATAAGTTAAAGAAAGCTTTGTATGGACTCAAACAAGCTCCCAAAGCTTGGTATGATCGATTAAAAGCTTTCCTTATTAAACATGATTATTCCATGGGAATGGTAGATAACACTCTTTTCACTAAAAGGAAAGACCCAAATCTCATCATTGTTCAAATATATGTTGATGACATTATATTTGGATCGACTTGTCAAGACATGTGTGATGAATTTGCCAAAATCATGCATGATGAGTTTAAGATGAGTATGATGGGTGAACTTAACTTCTTCCTAGGATTACAAATAAAACAATTAGAAGATGGAATATTCTTTAACCAATCTAAGTACATTAAGGAAATGCTTAAGAAATTTGGCCTAGAAGACTCAAAACCCATGAAAACTCCCATGTCTACGGAAGTAAAGCTCACAAAGGATGATGAAGGTGAGTCCGTAGATAACACCAAGTATAGAGGAATGATAGGTAGTTTACTATACTTGACGGCAAGTAGACCCGATATCATGTTTAGTGTCAGCCTTTGTGCCCGTTTTCAAGAAGATCCCAAAACCTCTCACCTATAAGCGGTTAAGCATATCTTCCGATTCATTAAAGGCACTATACACTTAGGATTATGGTATCCTAAGGGATCCGGCATAGAAACCATCGTCTATGCGGATTCGGATCATGCGGGAGACTACGTAGATAGAAAAAGCACTAGCGGTATTTACACGTTTATGGGATGTTGTCTAACATCTTGGTTTTCGAAGAAGCAAACCGCTCTTGCTATTTCTACCACCGAAGCCGAATATGTAAGCGCTAGAAAGGCATGTCAACAAGCACTATGGATGAAACAAGCTCTTATAGACTATGGCATTAAGTTAGAAAACGTTCCAATTATGTGTGATAACAAAGGTGCGATAGATCTAAGTAAAAATCCGGTGCAACACTCCAGGACTAAACATATAGAAATACGCCACCACTTTCTTAGGGATAATGTACAAAAAGGAAACATATCTATAGAAAAAGTTGCATCGGAAGATAACATTGCGGATATATTTACAAAACCCCTTAAGCGTGAATTATTCAACCACTTGCGTTTAGGATTAGGAATGATGGAACAAGTTGACTAAATTATATTGAACTAACACAAATTTATACTTGCATAAAATTTATTTTTCGTCCAATTCTTCACTTCTGAGTCTAGGAATCCATTTTGCACAAAATTAATTATTGGGAAACCTCACTTTCATTGCATATACTCTCTTGTAAAACCCAATCAAAATTTCTTGAAAACTATTCTCACATCTAGGAATTACATGAAAATCATTTTCCTTGCATTGTTGACAAACGCTAAAAACTTTTTCCTAAATCATGCATAAACTCTCACATAAATTGTCAAAATATATAATCTAATATATATTATTGACATTCATGAATCGAGCAAAAATTGAATCAAGGAGATCTTTTGGATTGTTTCTTAAGATCGTTTTCTCTCTTTGCATTTAGGAGTCGAAGCAATCACGACTCCACATTTGTTGCATATAGACACAAACTAGGACAAATTCACTAATAATGTTGTCATCTTGCTCCATCACTAGTTTTCCACTCTCTAGTTACCTTTGCTTTTAATCTAAGATAGTTGCTCTAGGAAGATTAAGTGCCCTTGCATTTGTTTGCCTTCTCTTGCTTATTACTAATTGCTTGATTGCTCTTTTACTTAAGTGTTGTTGCATGCATGCTATACTATAGTTAGATTAGATGCTATATTGTCTCAAGAAGTTGAACTTGCTTGAATTCTAATCCAAACACACAACCTTTCTGCAAATTTTTAGCCAAAAACCCAATTCTGGTAATCTGGAAATCACCAGATGGGCGGCCCCCTTAATCATTAAGGGGACCGCCCCCTAATTAAGGGGACCGGCCATATGATGGTCGGGTTTACAGAATCTTTTCTGCTTTTTAGCCCATTTCAACCTACATTTCCCATTTTTCACCAACACATTTTGTCCTAATCTCCCAAACAAACTTTATCCATCCACAAACACAAAAATCTTACACTATAAATATCCCCAATCTTCCACCCTCTCCATTCATCCCTTCATGACTTCTCCAAACAAACCAAAACCAAAAGCCTCAAGGCTTGCAAGAATGACGGAAAAACCCGTTTGGCGAAGAAAAAGCCCTAGTAACAAATCCATCATAACCAATGAAGTTGGAAATCACTCAACACCTCCAACCACTTACTTCCTAAACTTTACACCAAATTCACAAGGACATTCATTTGATCCTCTTTACAAACCATACAACATTGGCCAAACATCTTCCTTCATGTCAAACCACTCATCTCATCCACCAACCATTTATAATGATCCATACAAGTTTGATCAACCATCCAACTACAACTCCAACTACACAAAC